>CM076711.1:42993675-43393675 GCA_038501285.1 Penstemon eatonii | reverse complement strand
TAAAGCGTCCTCAGCTTTTCCAACTACTCATATTTATGGTGGCAATTTGAATAGCCCATATTATTCAATTCTACGCGTTCCAAGCTAACTTAATTTGAAAAAACAAATTATTAACTTTGCAAATTTATTGTATAACCAATACTATACTCGTCTGTTATAAAAAGTTCTTATATACATCTAATCAATTATTAACTTTGCAAATTATTAAATGACTTATTCGGGCCTATCTTCTGACGTAGTACTTTCTAGACTCTAGTGAGTCACATGTGCTGGTCTCTAATTTCAAAATTTGTTACACAACATTATTTATTAATTAATAATTAATTTATAAATGTTTCATATATATTTAAGTCAAAGTAACCGAATCTATAGAAGCAATCGTAAAAATCCAACGGCCAAGAAATTTTAAGATAGATGGTGTAGATTTTACAACAGAAAGCGTTCCGCCTTATCAACTGCCCATATTTATGGGGACACCGGGACAGTCCATAAAATTAATGATCAACGGTCAAAACAAAACAAATTGATATATTTTTTTTCAGCACCTTTTACAAGAAATGCAAGTTCAGATTTGTTTAAATATTTGGAAATAAAACACAGTTGATTTCTTAATTTATTGGCCGTTGGATTTCCTAATTTCTTGGCCGTTGGATCTTTACCATAGCTACTATAAATTGGCTTACTTTGATTATATTTGTCAACTAATAATATGAAATATATGTAAATTAATTTTTTTGTTGTAGAGAACTAAGGATGATAAAATCGACAATGCTTTATTTACGTACAAATAATAAGTTAGTATGGGTGGAATTGGAAATATTTTATCATCCAAGATATGCCATCCAATTTGAAATATTTCATAATTTCTAATCAAGTTGGCTTGGTAAAGGTGGATAATCGAGTTTATTCGGCAAGTGATTGGAGCCAAAATGTGTAGGAGAAGACAATCTGGCAAAATCGGTCAGCCTATCTTCCTCTTCTGCTCCATCTTGTTCATTTAAAACAGCGGTGCTGGAGACACAAAGGTTTGGAAGGAGAGCTGGAGATATGAACGTGAATTCACTAAGAAAATTTGTGACTTTATGAATTATAGTGATAATCTTCCTTATGAAGAGTTATTTGTATATTGAGTTTTGTAGAAAATTTGTATTTCCCCTTCGATATTATTTGCTTTTCCAATATTTCAGCCTGGTGACTAGAGAAAAAAAATTATCGAACATTTGAATTGATGAATTTCAATGTCTACTTTTTATTCTGTGATAAGCGAATGTGTTTCGGTTCAACTTTAATGTAATTTTTTGAGCAAATTGTTCTTCATATGTGAAGGAGAAGACAATCGGGCACATCGCTCAGCCGATATTCCTCTGTCTCATCTTCTCCAGTACACATAGATCTGCAACATATCACATCCGAAAACATATGTCCTACAAGTAGTGAGAAAACCCCTGTATGTGTACATTTCACTTCCGAAAACATATAGTCTACAATGTAGCGACAAAATTTCCCATGAAGAAATTAATTGATTAATCTGATTAAGCACATCTTCGAAAAAATCTGGCTGAAAATGGAAAAAGTAATATAGATGTATTTCGAAAATAATATGAAAATGAAAATAAGAATGAAATATAATATGAAAATAATGTACTGGTTTGATTGCTATTACATAGTTTATTGCTCTGAAATTTATGCTCTGTAATTTTACTGTAATTTGCATCTGTTTATTAGATAATTTAATTTGCTACTTAAACAAAATATTATTATTCTACAATTATATTTGTTATCCTCTTTTTCTTGAAGAAGATTATATGTTCTTATATAATGGAATGTGCTCAAATGTTAATTTATTTTATTTTGAATTTCTTAAGATAAATTAAAAGTTCATATTTTTTTATTTTCTACAATTTCGTTTATTGCTTTAATTTTATATTTGAACAATAATTTTATGTTCGTTGTTTAACTCGATCCCCATTTATTTTTCGGTCCAGGTAATTATTTTTTTTATTTTCTACGTTAGTTATGCCTCCTATTACTTTTTAATTTTGATCTTGGTTTTCGATCTGAACTTACCAAATATTTGTTTTTTATGTTTGTTTCTTTTTTCCATATTCGGTTACTGCCTTAATTTTTTTTATTCAAATGTCTTTCGTATTATATATTTATTATTTTATATTCTTAATTTTTTTATTAGTCATTATTTTAGTAAGTTGTTGTCGTAAAGTTTATTGCTCTGGACGAACTACTCCATTATATTTTATTTTCAGTTTTTATATTCGTATTTTATATTTTATTATTCAATAATTTTTTTTCCATTTATTTTCATTTATGGTACGATGTGGTGTATTTACTACCACAATGTCTATAGAAATCTCATAGACCAGGTCTATGCAAGAATATCCCGTAATGTTGTACGATAGATATATAGTTTATTTCAACACACCACTATCGCCTATTTTGTTTCGACTGCAATGATTTTCGTACCTTGTCAAATCAACTTAGGTGTTTTACTTTATAATAATACGACAAGTATCCTTGGTCGACCTAAAAATTTACATAATCTATTTAATTTTTTCTTTCATATAAAATTACCATTGGTAATATATAATAAGCTAAAAAATTTGAAAAAACATAATATTTTATTAATATTTTTTTTATACAACAATGGTATACAATTGTACTATCAAATCAAAATATAATGCATAAGATGTTTTTTTTTCCAAAAGGTTAATACGAATATAATAGATGATGTATATGCAAATACTAAACGGGATATAAATTAGGCATAGCAATATGTAAGATACAACCGCAAAATAAAAAAAAAAATATCTAAAATCCTAAAAAAATTACGACCGTCGTAGGGAATACTGATCAGCAGGGATGATGCGACGCTTAGAAATATTCAAATACTTAATCGCTATTAAATAGGCTATTGGTAATAAAACTTTGAAAATCTGCAGAATATAACAGAATTGTGAAAGATTTAACTTAACGACGATTACTATTCCCAAAAATTCAAACCATAACAATACATCTTTCCATAAAAGCTTCAAACTTCGTATCTATTCATCTCTCTGAAAGAGCTTTTCATATTCTCGAAAAGGTTCAATTTATATATTTATATATATTCGACTTACACGAGCATTACATTTCTATATCTATATTGCTCGAAAGTATTTCTTTCATTTTCACCAGGTAAACAAAATCTATCTAAAGTTTTTATTTTTTTTAATTCATATAATGATAATAATTAGAATTTCTTATGAACATGCTTGTATTCTATGTGAGATAAGAAGAATGGAAGATATTAAATTACTCATACAAACGAAGAAAGAAGACCTCGAGTCTCACCCTGAAAGCCAGGATAAAGAAAAGGTGGTGTTAGAATTTTTTTTTATAAGCACTGTTAAAATTATACAAATTTATATAAATTTATAATGCGTGCAGAAATCCAACGCACTAAAAGCTGATATCGAGGTATTCGGAAATTGTGAGAAAAAACTCTTGGAGTTGGAAGAAAAACAGAAGGTATGTTTGTATCTCTTGGAATATTGAATATAATTTGTCTGGATGGGTAAAAACTGTATTAATCTGAGTTTTCAATTACAGAGAAAAATGAAGGTATTCCAACATAAGGCAAAATTAGTGTACGAACAACTGGGTGAAATTCATAATTTAGAGATTGAAATTCTGCTAAAAAAGGAAGACGAGGACGGTTTTTTGCATGAGAGATTGAGGAAGAAGGAAAAAGAATACATTGAAGGATTTAATGAGATTTCAAAATTACGCCATGATTGTAAAGAATAATATTACTATATTAAATAAATAAATATTCAAATTATTGTATATAGATATATAAAACATTATTTTATTCAGAATAGCTGTTTCATATACTAATTTCACTTTCATCCTTGATAAAATCCAAAAAAATATTAACAAAATTATCTACAATTTAAATACACAAAATCTGCACAATTATTTACCGATATTAATATAATAAAATTATACTATCAATAAATATATTCCTTTTTGTTTGTTTTTGCTTTTTCTTTCAAATTGCATCATTCCCTGACATAAGTGAAATAAAATAGACAATAATCGACAAATATAAATGGTGGCTAAGAATATATTACAGTTATACCCACACAAAGCTAAATAGATTACAACTTACTATATATTTTGACTTGGTCACACATGTTTTAAAAAAAAAATATTCGCCGTACAAAAATAACTTTATTAAAGAATATAATATACATTAAATTCGGTGATGAATTTCCAGTTTTTAAAAATATAAAAAAACTTTAATGTTCGGTGAGTACTTCTACAGTAGCATTAGTAAAGATCTAGCGCTCAGGAAATAATACGATGAACGGTGTACATTAAACGGATGAAAATCTTCCAAACTAATAATATTTATACTCAGATAGTTTACTTTAATAATATTTTTTTTCCGCCAATGTTTTCACTCGAGTAGAC
Organism: Penstemon eatonii; assembly: GCA_038501285.1. NCBI lineage: Eukaryota > Viridiplantae > Streptophyta > Magnoliopsida > Lamiales > Plantaginaceae > Penstemon > Penstemon eatonii. The sequence goes on along the minus strand of CM076711.1, from coordinate 43,389,205 downwards.
AGTTGCACTCCAAATTCTGATGCTTTTTTGGCTCAGACTCTTGCTACACAGAAAATAATAATAAAAATATTAACACTTATTATCCTAGAAATAATATCCATAAAATATTTGAAAAATGATTAAAACAACACAAAAATAAATACCTTTTATTTGAAGAAATAGTAGAGAAATTGCTTATTGCATGGCTTAAATTGAACTGAACCAAACCAGATAAAGCTCACCAGAGTGCTTGGATAAATACATTCGTGAGCAGCGGAAGTGATATCGAACACGAAGCTTTTCTGGCTTATTAGCTTTCCAGATCTGTCTTTCCAGTAGGGAAAATGGAAGATACTCCCCTGTGTTATGCTAAACCTGCAAGAAACTAACCTGTGAAATTTTTATTGCGCTAAATTTCCTTGTATTTTCAAAAACCCTGCCAAAAACGCCCTATTTGTAAAAAATATATCGTTTTCGATCGACAAATTTAAAAAAATTATTTTAAAAATATTTCATGTTACGCATGCCAACTCATCCATCGTATATATAGATTAAATATTCTTGCACAATCTACAAAACAACATTAATTTATTAATTTAAATACAAAATATAAATTAAGTGACCCAATTTATAGTAACCATGGTAAAGATCCAACGACCAAACAATTGTGAGATAAATGGTGTAGATTGTATACCGGGAAACGTTCCCACCTTTTAAACTACTCCTATTTATGAGTATAGTTTAAAATTACATACATAAAGTAAGGATACTTAAAAGCACACATGAAAAATAATATTGAGTTTATCCTATTGAAAAGCATAAAAGAAAATGAAGCAGAAGACGAACACGATATAGCTTATAAGAGCCGAAGCGGTCAAGTAACAGTACAACATAATTTACTTTCGATTTTTGTTAAATTGATTTAATAGAAAAATGGCGGCGTTTCTTTATTTCCCAGAATTATTTGCTCTTCGTTGAATTTCTTTTCTCGCAAATACAAATATATCAAATATAAAATATTTCTCCATGATCATTACATTGTACAGATAATAATCGATGTCTAGATCGATATTTTTAATTTCGAACAACTGGATTTGTTATTGCAGTGTACATATTATAATTGATATTTAGATTTACATACATAATTTTCACCATTCCTTTGTATGTTTCAATGCCGAGAAATAAACTTATCTTATACAGAGATAATATAATATACGTTATTTATTTAGTTGTTTAAAATAAATTAATATAATCAAGTTAAATTGAAGTAATAATATTTAACTTTATAAAAACTAATTTATTTACTACTATTTAATTCATATATCAACAACAATGTTCTATAAAAAATTATTTAAATATATTTGCTGATAAATTAAGATGTTTTGTATATGCATAGAGTTAAATAATATGTTATTGCAGAATAATATTAGCCAGTAACTATTTAGAATAAAATAGCAACAAGGTACATTGCAGATTTTCCGCAGTAAGTTTTACAAAACAGCACATTTTGTAGAATTTTTTACAATATTTTGAGAAAATTAAACAAACAGTCATAAAACAAAACGTTATTCACTTATTTGGTTATTTATCGTCAGTGCATTTTACAATAAATGCAGGTCCAATTAGGTTGAAGCATTTAAGCCATCTTACTGTTTATATATAATTTTAAACTACCCTATAACTATGAGTAGTTGAAAAGATGGGAACGTTTCCCGTTATACAATCTACACCGTTTATCTTATAATATTATGGTCGTTGGATCTTTACCATGGCCACTATAAATTGTCTCACATCAATTATATTTTCTATTTAAATTAAAGTTGTGTTGTTGATTCAGTAAGTATATAATCTATATTCGACAGATGAGTTCGCGGACGTGGAATTTGAAGTATATTATAATCCAATATTTGTTGTTCAACTTAATAGCTATCATAATTTCTTCTAAAGTAGTTTTGGTATGAGTGGAATTGGAAATTTTGGGTACAAAAAATTATGATAAAACTTTAAAGGATGGCAGATTGGCTCTTATTGAAGAAGACAATTATCATACCCTTGTTGATGCTATATTCGAGGCTGCACAAGATAAGGTATCTATTTTTAACATTCGTTAGTTATTTCACACAAATTCTATAGATCTTCTTTCTAGGATAATATGTGTTAATAATTTTATTGTTTTCTGATTAGCAAAAGGTGGAGCAAAATGGTTCTATGAGCGAACCTCCAGCCAGTATAATTACGCATTGGCTGCAATTTTTTTTAGATTTGTTTTTAATTTATTCTTCTTTACAATGGACAGCCAAGCAGGAGGAAACGCATAAACCCAAACATTCCCATTAGCGGTTCTCAGATTAACATTCCTAACTAATTTGTCGATATCGAAATCTTCGTGGAGATGACGATGATGGGAGCTTAATGAGGTACCTATATTTTCACCCAAAGTAACGAAGGGGATGAACTCTCTTCATTTTCAGACCTACGAAGTTGGTAGTGAGAGCTCCGGTGACAGTGGTGGTGGCTCCGATGGTGGTTCATATCAAAATGCCTCAATCCTTACTTTTCTCCAACTTCTATTAACTGCCGATTCACCCAGGGATATCTAATCGATGATCCGAACGGTCAATATGTAAGCAACTTGATTGATAATTGAAGTCGCTTGTGTATAATTCATCTCATCATGCAGTAAACAATATGTCTGCAATGTGGTCACAAAGGTTGCACATAAGCCCTTCGATACTGTGCAAAGTGTTGGGATTTTGCTCATTCTTTCCGACTATATTTGCCATAATTTTACGTTCGTCCGATAGACCATCGTTGGATCATGCCCAAACAATTTAGATACTTAATTCTCCTTAGTTTAATATTGGCACTCGCCAATATTGGAGCAATTGACCTATTTATACCTATTGTGTCTTTTGTTTCGATTGGAAATACAAATATGGAAAGCCAATAAGATAGAAAACTTCGTGTTTAATATCACTTCCGCTGCTCACGAGTGTACAAATCTTGGATATAATATACCTCAAATTTTGTGCATGCCAATTCATCCGTCGTATATATAGATTAAATATTCTTGCTCATTCTACAATACAACATTTATTTATTAATTTAAATACGAATTATAAATTAAGTGACCCAATTTTTAGTAACCATGGTAAAGATCCAACGACCAGGAAATTATGAAATCAATGGTGTAGATTGTATACAGGGAAACGTTTCAAACTTTTTAACTACTCATATTTATGATTATAGTTTAAAATTACATACATAACCTAATTTTACTTAAAAGCTTACATGAAAAATAATATTGAATATATCCTATTGAAAAACATAGAAGAAAATGAAGCAGAAGACGAACACGATCTCATACGAAATCCTCAAAATAATTAGAACAATTAAATTACAACGTGAAACATAGGAAAGACAAACGAATAAAACAAATAAAAATATATCAAATATAATTGAAAATTTTGTAATATATAATTGAACATATTTATATATATTTTTTATTGTCCAGTTTTGTTAAACGAATTTTTTTAGAAGTTCTATAAGAATATTTTATAGGCTAAGATAATTGTTGTTGATATATGAATTAAATATTAGTAAATAAAGTATATGTTTATATGTACCGACTTCACATATACCTTATTAGTTTTTAGTAAGCACTTATTTCAGTTCGTAACAAATTGTTGGAACAAGGCTAACACAACCGAATTGGTTAAGAAAAAGGACTGAACATGTTTGCATTTTAAAACTAATTTATAAAGAAATAAGCTGACAAACAAATGAAAAAAGTATTTTCTATAACATATTTTCAATAGCAGCAGCATTCATTGAGTTTGGTTTAGATATATCTTACATATATATTTGTAGTTTAATGACTTTTAATATTACATTGTATATATTGGTTTAAAAAATTAATTTATTTATATTAGGAATACTAAACTTTAAATATACTGTTCATTAGAATGAAAAGCATAATTCCGATCTTATGCGGATGTAGTTTTGTATGAACATCCACTTGTCTTTGAATTTTGACCAATATAATACATGTGAGCCCGCCAGAAGAGTATATTTTGTGAAATTTTGCTTTGTCAAATTAATTTTTTATCTACTGCTTTCGTTTTGATTATTAACTAAAATATTTAATTATGTATTTTATTATTGGTCGCCTTAGTTGTTTATTTATATGTATTCAAGTAATTTATTACGTGCTAATTTATTACTTTTATAATGAATTTTATATTTTCTTTTTTTTTTAAGATATTCAAATTCATTTTAATACATAAAATTGTCCTTAGTTGTATACATGAACACTATATTTCCGTATATATGGCAATCAGTTGACTAAACAAAATTGTTATCTACTTTAGTGGTATATTGTTTTCCGACCAAATTTTATGGCCTGATGTCTCCGACGAGGACAAATATATGGTCTTCGACTAACTTCTTCAGCGTTAAATGACCAATGTTAAGTGGCCCTAGAAATATAAATATTTCTGAGCAACATATCATCCTTCCAGTATCATTACATTGTACAGATAATAGTCGATTTTTAGATCGATTTTTTAAATTTCGAACAAATGGATGTGTTGTTGAAGTATACATATTATAATTGATATTTAGATTTTCAGAATTAAGATTTTGACCATTCCTTTGTATGTTTCAATGCAAAAAAATAAACTTATCTTTTACAGAGATAATATGTTGGATGAAGATGAAGATAGAGTGCATAAGAAATAAAGAAGTTAAGGGAGGTTTTGTTGATTTCCAAAACATCAAGATCAGCTAAGTTTGGAAAACTTAGTTAAAACCCTTAGAAGAATTTTGACCAAGTAAGAAGACAAATCAGAAGGGTCAAATATTCAAGGTCCAGAAGACTACTGAACTGCTGAAGAAAAGAAATCAGACTGGTGAAGATCGGCCGACTCAAATCAGACTTGTTCAAGTTTGGGATCAGCTCTGCTCACCATAAGACTTGTGCTCTCATCAGCCGAGTGGAAAGGATCAGGAAGTCTCCCCAACGGTAATAAATGCCCTTAGAGTAATAAATGCTGAAGACCGAGGATATTAATGACAAATGATTGAAGAAATACCTCGTATCAGCTCGGTGCATTAAATGCTGCCTGACAGAAAGTACAGTCTGCGGTACTGTCACTGTGCAGAGAGCCGTTCGCGAAAATTAAGGACCAGAAACCAAGAAATTTGAATTGTGTCTCTCTTCAACTGACACTTTTCAATCTGTGAATATAAATAGCTGAAGAGACGAAGAGAAACTTGAAACACAACAACTGAGAGATCATTTACGAAGCAGAATATTTTCTAAGTCTCAAGAAGCTCAAGAACAACTCACTCGCCTGCTGAAGTCATTTGTTGACAGAAGCTTGTTGAAGCAAAACAAATACATTTTCTGAGTGAATCTGTGTAAAGAGAGTGTTGCGAGGAGTTCTTATCCGTCTTTGTGAGTGATAAGTCTCTGTAGAATAGGTTTTCTTTGTGATTTCCTATTGCGCACTTGTGGTCGTATCATTTGTTGTTCGACGCAAGCAGAGTATACTGTAAACTTCGTGATTATAGTATAACCCAAGATCTGTGTGACTTGGAAGAGTGGACTAAAGGATTTACATCCATATGACCACTATAAAAATCCTTGTGTTTTTACTTTGCATTTTTACTTGCATATTTTCAGTTTGCATAAAAACACTTTGACAAAACTATTTGAAAAGATTTATAAGAAGTTTGATAAAACGGGGGATAAAATCTTTCAATCTACCAAGCTTACTTGTGAAAAACACTTAAAATATCCGCTGCAAGTATTCTGGTGTTAAAACTGATTTTGACTAAATCAGCTAAGTGATTATCAGATTAGTGGTCTACCGTGCTGTTCAAAGATTTGTTAGCGATCAGCTTAGTCAGCCTACTGTTCTATAACAGCTTAGTCTGCTGACAGTTAAGCAAAAGTTTTAAAGTTAAAATTTGATAAAATTTTCAGAGGTCTATTCACCCCCCCCCTCTAGACCTCATCTGACCACTTGGGACCAACAAGTGATATCAGAGCGGGTGGTTCATTAGAATCAGCTGCCTGATCAACGAGCTTGATCCCGGTGTTTTTTAAAGGTTTTCAAACTTTTTCAAAAGAGCATATTTTTGAAAATGGATTGTATCAGCTATGTTCCCCACATTGCTGGTATGAGTTTTGAGGACTGGAAGATCAGAATGGAGATCTTCTTAGCTGCCTACAATGATAACATGTACACATGTATCATCAAAGGTCCATTTAAATTCACCAAGACTATAAAGGTTGATGAAGTCGACATAGTGGTGGAAAAAGATCTGAACGAAATGACAATTGAAGAAATCAAGCTGTTCAATCTGGACAAAGTTGGCCGTTCATCATGACCAAGGCCCTGGACCATGACAGATTTGATAAAGTCAAGCATTGCAAGACTGCCAAAGAAATTTGGGATAAGGTTCGTGACATGAGCGAAGGAAACGACGCCATCAAAGAGCATCAGTTGAGTGTTGCTCTGGAAAAGCTGGATAACTTCAAGATGAAGTCTACGGAAACCATTGATCAGATGGATACAAGGTATACAAGGACGCTAAATGAAGTTCTCAAGCTTGGAAAAACCTTCACAGACAAGAAGATAACCGTCCGGGTGCTGAAGGCTCTACCTCCAAAGTTCAACATGAACGTGACAGCCATGGAAGAGTCAAGAGATTTGGGAAAGATCTCACTCACCGAGTTGTTCTCAGTTCTCAAGGCGTATGAGTATAAACTGCCAAGAATGGGTGTTGAATAAACCTCAACTTCAAGTCCCACAGCTGCCCTGGTTGCTGCTGAAAATCCAAGAAGACCAGCATACAAAAGCAAAGATGTGGACTCATCTGATGAAGCCACAATACTCAACAAAAAGGAGTATTGGGACATTTCATCAGAGACTGTCCATATTCTAAAGCTGAGAAGTACACTGAAGAGGAAAAGAGAATCATAAAGGAAAGAAAGCATCAGAAAGACAAGATATTGTTAGCAGAAGCTGAAAAGTTGGATGCTATTTACTCACCAGATTCAGATTCAGACACTTCTGATGAAGAGTCTTCTGAAGAAGAGAGTCCTGCTCTTATCTGCCTGATGGCCAAGGAATCTGATGACTCTGAGGATGATAAGGTAACTCCTCTTGACAATGAACTATTTAATTCATTTGAACAAATAATGCTTAACAATACTGGTATTGCTGAAGCATTTAGTAAGCTTAAGGAAGAGATGATATTGCTAAGAGAGCAAAACAGTTGACTGAAACTTAAGGCTGAAAAGCCAAAAGAATCAGCTGAATATAAACTGCTTGAGCAAGAGAATGAATCTCTGAAAGCCGAATGTGAAGTACATAAGGGTAGAATCATGGAACTTGAAAAGATAATTGAGTCTCATGAAAAATCATCTGTTGCATCCACTCTTATATCTAGTAAACAGAAGATACATTTAAAACAGGATAAGTTAGAACTGAACCATACTGAAAAATTTCTATCAGCTGACAACAGTAAGGTCATCTTGTATGTTCAGACTACTAAACCTGCTTCACCTGAGAAAGAATTAAAGCAGAAGAAAACTCCTAAGGCTAAAAAGAGCACAGAGCCTAGTGTAGGAAAACAGACTGGTAAGACTAGACAGCAGAGTCCTAAGAAGTCTGCTGATAAGGTTAAAACCAATCAGACTAGTGGTAAAACTTAGTCGTCTGTTAATGAGCAAGCATCTAGTAAACCAAAGAAGCATAAAAACAAGAAAAATCAAAATGCTTGGTATGGAAATCAGTCTTATTATGTGCAACCTGCTGCATATCCTCCTATGTATCATGCACCTCAATTTCCAACTTACTATGCACCATATCCTGCTTATCATGAATCTTATTCTGCTTATGAACATTATCCTTATCATGCTGATTATCAACAACATAGCAAATCTGATGAACGTGATAAAGATAAAAATGTTCATGCTCCTGTTAAAACTCAGAAGCCTAAGACATCAACATCTTGGGTTGTCAAAGATGGAACAAATCCTTCAGGACCCTCTCAATAAGGGTACCTAAAACTATTTTTATTTTGTTTTGTAGGTTAGGATTAGGAGTAGGAGTAAAGTAGAGAAAATCTGGTACTTGGACAGTGGTTGTTCAAGACACATGTGTAAAAGCATACATGAGCTGACTGATGTTGTTGCTATGGATGGTCCGAAAGTAACTTTTGGAGACAGCAAGGAAGGCAAGATTGTAGCATGTGGAAGTTTAATCAAAGGCAACATTGAGATATCTGACGTCTCTTATGTTAAATGCCTCAAATACAATTTGATGAGCATAAGTCAATTTTCTGACAAGGGATTTTCAGTCATCTTCTCATCAGATAAGTGCTACGTTGAGAAGATTGGTACAAAGAAGGTAATTTTATCTGAAAGACGACAAGGAAATGTCTACACAGTGGACTGGAATTCTGTTGACAAGAGTTCAAGTGATTTAACCGTATTTCATCGGGTTAATTATATCAGTGAATATGGGATATTGGGGGTTCTCAATATTAATGATTTAAAGGGCTTTGTTACTTTATTCAGGATGGATCAATCACAAAGAAGAACAATTTTGAGGGAACAACAAGTAATTATGACAACCAACGTAAAATTAGTATGAATATCAAGAGAAAGCTCTTTTATTATTGAATAATCTTTAGATTATGTAGTACTTTTGGGCGTAAGCTCCGTTTGTATGAATGTTTAATAGAATGATTTAACTAGGTATTTATATCACAAATAACCTAGCTTTACAAAGAAACATAATTCTAGTAGGACTCGGCCCATTTGTCCTTCTTGAGTCCGGATTTGTAGTCTCCTCGCTGAGGAAGGTCGTATCCCACTGGGTCGACGGATGCTTCTGAATGGGTTTGTATGGTCGAACCGATCTGATATCCCCTAGTCGATCCAAGTATCATAAGGACTACGAAATAGCCCCCATCAGTACTCCCTCACTTCTTCGAGCGTATATGTGATAGAAGCTCGTAGAAGTAGAAGATCAATTTCGACTGTAATTTCTATGAATTGTGCCTCGTTAAAAACCTTACTTAAGAAAAAACCCGAAGGGAAAAAATCTTAAGTAAGGAAAAGAGTACTGCGCCTCATAGATAGTCGTTTTCTTGTTCCAATTATGAACCGCTACGTGTCCCTTTGGGAAGCGTTTCACTTTTTCCCATTTGGCGGGAATACGATTAGCCGTGAGAAGTTCGAAACGTCTTTTCTCCTTTCCCTATAAATAGGTGGCTGTTATATTAGTCATTTTTTACTTTATGCTTCCTTTAATCTTGCAGTCATTCTCTTGATTGGTCGTTTGTCTTTCCGTAATTCTTTCTATCGATTCATATCTTCGGAGAATCCCAAGAATGGCTTCTATGAGAAAATCTTCCTCGTCTTTAAGTGAGAGAGTCGCTCCTACTATCGAGGAGGTGCTACATTCTAATCCTTTAAGCGAGCAGGTAGGGGTATCTGAATTCATTGTTCTTACTGAGGATACCTTTCAGGTGCAAATTCTGTCTGATACAGATGTCGCAGCCAGAGCTAAAAAAGGCAAAGGTACAGCTCCTCAAATTTCTGAACCGATTGAGGATCTTGCTTGCGCTTATACTGTGGATACTTTCTCTGAGGTCGTGAGCAATTATACCAAATACTTTCCAGAAGGTTCCAAGATAGTCCTCCCTTCTTCAACAGATAGGGTCACATCTCCGCCGGAGGGATGTCGAGCCTTCTACACAGCCCATTTTAATAGCGGTCTGCGTCTTCCATTGTCTGCTCTCTTTCTCGATATTTTGAAAATATTCAGTGTCTCCCTGACTCAATTAGTCCCAAATTCCGTGGCATTCGTAGTATGTTTTTCTGTTTTGATGATAGCGAAAGGATTCTAACCCTCCTTTCGTAATTTCACGCAATTATTTCGTTTTAACATTTCTAGTTCCTCCAATCGTGGATATTTCTTCGCTAGTCAGAAACCTAGTCGCGCAATTTTTGACTCCCCATTTTCTAGCAACCCTTCCTGGAAGTCTCATTTTTTCTTTGTTCGTCCACCATCTGATCTTCGTTTGGCAGATGGTTCGACTACGCCTTTTTCGTGGGATCATGACTCCAAATGGGTTTACGGAGGTCGCCTGCCGACTGGTGAACTTATTCCCGATGATCCTCAGTTTATTGGTGAAATCCAGGCTATGCGTGCCAACAAATATCAGAGTGCCCTTCTTATAGGAGAAGTTTTTCTTCGCAAAGCGGGATTGAGTGCTCATATTTTTCCAATCCCTTCGTCATCTGATTTACTTGGTAAGTTTTTCTTTCAGCATAGTGTTACGATGATCCCTTTTTTTGCAGAAAATCTGACTTTTGTCATGTTTCTTTTTCAGCTCATATGGTAGAAAATTCCCGACATTCTTCAAAAGGAAAAATGTTGTTGTCTAAATCAACCAAAACAATAGAAAACGTTCCAATCGAGCAGAGTGTTGGGTTTTTGTGGGTATAATTGTCAACTACAATGGTGCGGAATTTAAAATTTTTTTACACCACATCCCAGGGTTCTTATTAGCACATATGAATAAGGTTGAATTTATTTCAGCACATAAATACTAAAATAAATAAAGTGGTAAAATTAAGATTTTACCTCACCACAGGCAAGGTGGTGGTTTCTCCGGTCTTCTTTTTCGGATCACTAGAGCACCCCAAGTGTTGTGCCTCTAGAGAATAGTCCACACCAGCTGGATCTGTGATTGCTTCAATCCACAGGCTACGAACTAGGAAAGAAACACTTCAGATTCAAGAGTTGGATTCAGATCCAACTCTAGATGTAGAACAAGAAGATGGAGAGAGGTGCTGCACAGTCGATCTACAACCAGGGGCGGCGGCGGCTTGGTAGTGTAGGGCAGCGGCGGCTAGGGCAAATGGGAGAGGGGGGGCGGCCAAGAGAGAGGAGAGATTAGGGTTGCTTGTGTTTTCTTGCTGTTCGTCTTTTGAGTCTCCAAGACTCCCCTTTTATAGTAGAGTCCAACCCTATCCCTAATCTCTATCCTTATCCTTATCTCATCTTGACCTTATCTCTTTCTTGGCCTAATGGGCCATCAGATAAGTTAGCCCATACCTCTTATTTAATTAGTCATTTTAATTAAATAAGCCCAAGTCATTTAATTAACCACTTTAATTAAATGGCCCATTTATTTAATTAGTCCCTTAATTAAATATTTAATTAATTAGATAAATCCAATTAATTTTCTCTCTCTAAGAATTAACCCTTTAATTATTTTCTTTGATTTAACCCCTTTAAATCAATTCGTTCTACGACTGACTATCACAATTCCAGCTTTTGTGTGTGACCCTCTAGGTTCACCATCAATTGGCCGCAGGCTCACATTTCTGTGATTTAATTAATGAGCAATTAATTATTTAATTAATTGCTCTGATCAATTAAACTACTTTCAATTGACCACTCCAGAATTAATCTACCATCAATTCAGGAGTACCCACACCTCATGGTCGATGTCTAGCCACAAGCCCATGAGGCCCAACTTCAGGTGAATTGACTTCAGTGAACCTTAAACCTCTTATAAGTACCATGTACATACGGTCCCTCTAACGACTAATTTCCCGATCGAGACCTAGGGTGTGTGAATTGGTCGGCACCTCTAATCATCTCGATTCTGTACTTTCTAATTCAGGATAATACTTCCAGTGTGACTGCTAAATCTGGAAACCCTTTTCCAAATCCATCACTGACCATGGCCATGGATTTCTCGGAATGTATCATCGATGAATGTATAGGAAATTCCCTCATCCATTACAATGAGTCGGTAGATCCTATATTGATGCTAACCATCCGCGCATACGACTATACGTACCCAACGTAGGCGCACAATGGACAAGCTATGTGCCCGGCTCCTAAATCAAAGTACGCACACCCGTATACTGAATTCGCCCTAGCATCTCAAGTCTAAGGACTAAATCGTACACTGTTATAAGTCTTGAGAGACATCCCACCACCGATATGCTTTTTACGCACTTCCACAATGGGTCTCTCTGTTCGGGTCGTTCGATGCGTCCGATCCCCTATCGAACCACCTAGTCATATGAACTGACATTAACAATGTCTTGTTCATGAAACAACAACAAATTCACTTTAAGTGAATCATGCATAATCGTACAAGTCTTGACGATTCATTCGATACCCTGTCTCGATATGAATCTATGACTTGGAACATTTTTGAGATCACGACCTTTGAGACTGTTTCATGATTAATCGCACCCAATACTGAAGTGAATAGTCCCGTAGTCATGAGTGATCTCAGGGTTTCAACCAATCGCTTAAATGTGTTCGCAAAAGATGAAGATGGCCATTTGTTTATATTGTGAATTCTCAATAAAATAAACAGTTCGTATTAATTGATAAATCAAAGATTCTTTCAAGATAAAATAATGTTCCCTATTACAAGCTATTTTGTTGGCTTGCAGGGCACTATCCTATCAATCTCCCACTTGCCCTAAAGCCAATCACAAACGTTTGTAAGACCCATCTTTCCCAGATGCTCTTCGAACACCTTTTGCGATAATGCCTTAGTTAGTGGATCAGCTATGTTATCCTTTGAGTCGACACGCTCCATTTGAATGTCTCCCCTACCTATGATCTCCCTGATCACATGGTATCCTCAATACGTGTTTGGACTGGTGGTGTGATCTCGGCTCCTTCGCTTGAGCAATTGCCCCATTGTTGTCGCAGTAGACTACTATGGGATTTGCTATGCTAGGTACCACATCCAGCTCTTGGATGAAGTTTCTCATCCAAACACTTTCCTTCGCTGCATCTGATGCGGCGATATATTCTGCTTCAGTGGTTGAGTCTGCAGTGGTCGACTGTTTGGAGCTCTTCCAACTCACCGCTGCGCCGTTGAGGCAAAATATATATCCAGAATCTGATTTAAAATCATCCACGTCCGACTGGAAACTCGAATCAGTGAATCCTTCGAGTTTCAATTCTCCGCTCCCACCGTAGACCAAGAACATATCCTTAGTCCTTCTCAGGTACTTTAGGATAGCCTTTACGGCGGTCCAGTGTTCCTCCCCTGGATTTGACTGGTAGCGGCTCGTTACACTGAGAGCGTGAGCTACGTCAGGTCTAGTACATAACATTGCATACATTATGCTGCCAATGGCAGATGCATAAGGTATGAGAGACATTCTCTTTCTTTCTTCATCAAGCCAATGGCAGATGCATAAGGTATGAGAGACATTCTCTTTCTTTCTTCATCACTCGTAGGGCACATTGATTTAGAAAGATAGATTCCATGTCTCATTGGAAGCAATCCTTTCTTGGATTCTTCCATACTGAATCTCTTCAGTATAGAGTTAATGTACTGGGATTGGGAGAGACCTAACATCTTCTTCGATCTATCTCTACAGATACGTATGCCTAGTACGTAAGATGCGTCTCCCATATCCTTCATGGAGAATTGCGTGGATAACCACGCTTTCGTCTGCGTCAACGTTCTTATATCATCTCCGATCAACTGAATGTCATCGACATATAACACAATAAATTGTACCGAACTCCCATCGAATTTCTTGTACACACATGACTCATAAACGTTCTTGATGAAGCCATACCCTTTGACTGTCTCATCAAAACGTATGTTCCAGGTTCGGGACGCTTGTTTTAGGCCATAGATTGACCTTTGAAGTTTGCAAACCTTATGCTCACTTCCTTTAGATGTAAAGCCTTTTGGCTGTTGCATATAAATTTCCTTATCAATGTCGCTGATCTTACGCGTTTTCGTGTGATTGGATTATATGGGGTGGTATGCTAATCGAATATAAATAAATGCGGATAAATGGAGAAAGATCAATAGTATTGATATTCAATGAGTTTTAATACAAAATACAAGTAGGATGAGTCCTATTCGAGCATTATTGGATGCCGTACAAGCTAGAGGGCGAAACATGTACAATTGGGCCTATCCTAATAATCCGAGCTGTGATCTTAAGCTTGGAGTCTCTTCCCTGGCCGCCCGCAATGTAATAAATGCATGGAGTATTTATAGCCAACTTTAAGGACTTGGGCCTGGGCTCGGCCCAACAGTGTCCTTCGACCATGTGAGCTCGAAACAATCATTTTCATGCTTTGGTTCGTCCTTTGGTCCCTGGCGACAGGGTTCATAACTATTCGAATCGCGTTGAGGCTAAAGAACAGGGAATCCGAATCACCCCTCATCAATACTCCCCCACTTCTCGAGTGTGAAGCGAAGTAAGCGCTCGAAGAAGTATAAAGTACGTTCCATGTTATGATTAGACGAGCCGCTCAGTATGTTTTCAGAATATGCCTCGTTAAAAACCTGACTCGGAAAAACCCATTGGGATAAAAACCAAGTAAGGGAAAAAGAGTGCATATATAAGAAACATACTTTGGCGCGCTCTGAAATTATCCTCGTCGGGGGATGTTGAAATGGTAATACCCCTTTCGGTTTCGTGCTGCGTTGTTCGATCCCTCGATGAATGCTTTCCAGAATTTCCGACTTATAACCGGGAGGGCTTCTGAGAATCTTAAGGATAGATTGCAAGGACATATTCCGCAATTCTAGGGAATGAAGGATCAAAGAGGTAATTTTGAGAGGGACGACCCTAAGCTTTTACCCTTGGTAAATTCAACCGTCGTGGTTACTCGGGGACCTCTCTGCAATTTTTACCTTTTTAACCATGTATATATATACATATTGACTTCTTTGAAAAATATTTTCACATAACAACTTTCTTGAACTCGAAGAGTTTTGAGCTCAAAATAGCATTTTCCTCCTGTATAAATACTTCTTAGTCCATTATGTCGAGCTCTATAAGCGTGAGAGGCAAGAAGAAGGTTGAGGAGAGCCAAGAATCTGATCCTTTGTTTAAGCTTGTAGATGACTTTGAAGACGGGGAATTTCATCGAGACGATGAAGACGACGATCCGAGCGAGGACCTCGAAGAAAAAGAGGTCGACAAACGTAGTATTGGCGAAGGAGCTTTTGTTAGGATTTTTGAACATACGCAGGCCTCACAAGCCGTCACCTCGGGTAAGTCAGAACTTCCTGCTAGTAAAACTTCCAGTTGTTTTTCGAAAAGAGATCGGGCTCGCCTTGAGGCGGATTATGGGAAATTTCTTCCGAAAGGTTTTTCGATTGTCGTTCCTTCTTACACCGAACGTGCCACTGAGTCTCCCGCTGGATGTCAAGCCTTTTATGAGGGACAATTTCTTTGTGGCTTGCGTATCCCGTTCGCTCCTCTTATCAGAAATATTTTGAATTTCTTTTCGCTTTCCCCGGCTCAGCTTCTCCCGCACTCCGTTGCATATATAATAGCGTTTTGCACTCTTATGGAGGCGAAAGGAGAAGAAGCTTCTTTTAGCAACTTTTGGCAGATATTCCGAATGGATCCCTGCAAAGGTTCGAATATAGGCTTTGTGTCCGTTCGTCCGAGGTCTAAACGGCCTTTTCTTACGAAAATATCAACGAAGAAAGCTTTAGGTTGGAAGAGGAGATTCTTTTTCGTAAAGGGCCCTGACGTTCCTATTTCGGAAGGTAGTTCGAAAACGAGACCTTATCGATGGGACGGCGCAAATACTTGGACATATGGTTCTCGCAAAATAAAAGAAAAACTTAGCCATCGTCTTTCGGATGAACTTCTGGGGCGATTGGAGTCTAACCCTTATCAAACCAGATACTTGGTTCAAGAAGGCGTTTTGCGGCTGGCTGGGTTGAGCTACTGCGATTATCCTGCCCCGGCGATTAAATATCCCGGTCAGTCCTCCGAAGGGCCCCTTCCTCTGTCCGATGTACAGGCAAACTCCAGTGGTCCGAACCCTACTTCTCTTTCTCTGGGTATGCTTCTCACCTTCTGTTTGGTTTTATGTTTATCTAATAAATTTGTTATTTAAGCTCGTCCCGATCCATTTTATCCTTGTAGGCCGGGTTGTTGAGAAATTTCGAGTGTCTGCTGCCGAATTAATTGAAGATAAACCCTTTTATTTTGATCCATTGCCTCATACTTCCGGGAATAGACCTGGTACAAGTAATTTGGGCGAAAATCCTGTTATCATTCCACTCACGACTCCCGAACCAAGAGGTGTCGGTACTTTGAGTTCCTTGAACTCTGCCTCTGCTGGGCCACTCCGAGCCTTATTTTGCCCTGATACTCCTGCCCTTTCATCAGTTGGTTATAGTCAATACTCCTGGAATCGAGTTCTGGGCGTCCAGGAGTACGAGAAACTTTTGAGTCGCAAGAGAAACGCTGAAGGTCCTGGACCCTCTAGGAGGGTAAAACCCTTTGGTGTGAGTTCCGACCCCGTTCCAAGTCGAGAAGGCAGGTCAGAACCTGATGTAGCGGATTTTATGGATGAGCACCTTCGGGGTAGCAGGGCTGCTGGGTATTCTGAAGATGGTAGCATTTTAACCGATCCGGATTCTGGTGGTGAGAACGAGTTCGACAAAGCCACCAGAATTTACTTGGCTAGTCGGTTCAAGCGGGACATCCTGCTTCAGACCGTTAAAAGTGACTTCGAGGTTTTGAGTGACTTTTCCCGATCGTATCACGAGGTAAGCGTTTATCTTTGATTTTCTTTTCTTTCTTTTGTGCCCTTGACATTTTGCTGATATGTTCGGACTACTTCATAGATCGGAGATTTATTTGCTGTCCAAACCTATCGCTTAGCTTTATTGGAGCAGGAATCGCAGGATGCTCATGACGCGTGTGCTCAGATTCTCGTTGATAACCAAACTCTTCGAGCTCAGTTAGTAGAAAACCAGCGAGAGCTGTCCCAAGTGAAGAAAGAGCTCGAAAAAGCTAATATGAAACATTCTTCCTCATTAGAAGAGGACTTGCTGGCGTCCGTTAAGGAGAGAAGTGTCCTTGAGGAGGAGCTAAAGAAAATAAAGATAGAACTCGATTTGGCGAAACGGGATTCCGAGCGTGCATATGCCCAAGGTCGGGAAGAAGCCGAGATTCCGGCCATACGAGGATTCTTGGAATCTCCAGTCTTAGATCCTTTAGTTCAAAGAAAAACGGGAGAAATTCTTCAGACGATTTTTTATAAAGGGGTTCAACAGTTGGTCGCGGCCGAGAAAATTCCGAATGAGATGGAAGAATATTTTAAGTATATGGATCCTTTCAAAAACGCTGAAGGGAAGGCTTATAAAACTTCTTCCCTTCCCAAGGCGAATACTAATTGGCAAGAACATCGCTTTGCATCCTTAGTCGAGGAGTATGGTATTCCGATGCCTAACCCTGATGTGCTCGAGTACTCCCGCGACGATCGTTCTAATGCGTTCGGAGAAGAAGACAAAGATGTCAATACGGGCAATGCCCCGGATAAGGGAGACGGTCGATCTTTCAATCAAGCTGAGTAAGCCGGAGGGGGCGATTCGAGGTTTTCCAGTTAGGAATCAATTGTATTTTCTCATGCAACCCAATTTTGTAAACGACTTAACTTTATATTTCTTGACTTATTTTATGTAACTCATGAATTCTAACTTCATAAATATCGATGATTTTCCATATTTTCTGCTCGAACTTCGTTTATCCGAGTGGGGTTTCTTACCATGGTCGCGTCGATTCGTTATCTCAATCGTAGTGCATAGCGTCTATAAATATTAAGATCTCTTATCATTATTCACACGACATCTTTGCTTATAGAGATCGGAGCTTTCCCAAAATTTTCCTGCATCTTTCGAACTTCCTGCGGGTAGAGATCCGAGCAGTTGATCCAAATTCACTCAACATGGAAGACGTGCTAGGCAAAGCTATTGACCCCATATCGCTATTTGGTGGTTCGAAAAATAAGAAGTCGAATAAAGAGCAAAAGGCTGATAAGGAGGTCAAACCCTCCAAATCTTCTTCTAAGACCTCCGCCTCTTCCCCAAAAGCACCTAAAGGTGGGGAAAAGACGAAAGAGAAAAGTACTTCATCGAAGCAGAACAAGGGTAGTTCCAGCAAGTCCATTCTGGACGAAGACCTCGAGGCTGAGCTTGGAGGTTCCTCCCCGAAGGTTATTGATTCTAAGAGCGAGGATAGTGTCCGGGAAAAGATTCCTGTTCCCTCTTCGAATAAGAGGCCTTATTCTGATGGGACGCCCATTGAGGCTCTGCAAAATCTTGCTATTGGCGGCAAGTCATCCTCCGATGCTTCGATCATTCCTCCCTCAGGGAATCCCAACAAAAAGTCCAAGTCAGAGACTGGTGTGGGGGCTTCCGCTGAAGCTTTAGGAATTGATAATCCTCCCCGATCTTTTGCCGATTTCTCTCCTCAAAAAACTGCTTCTTCCCTGCATGAGGAGTTGAAAGATGGATCTCCTTCTAAGGTTGACCCCATGGGTAACTTGTTGCAAGCTACCTTTACTTCTTCGGAGACTGACATGCCCAAAGGGAGAAATGCGTCTAAGGAGAGGGATATTGAGGAGCTGTTCGAGTCCGGGCAGAATTTCCTGTTTCAGGTATAACTGTTTTTTTTTTTTTTTTTTTTTTTTTTTTTTTTTTTTTTTTTGAAGATCATTTGAAAGAAAGTCTAACTTTTTTGGCAGGCCGGGCAAGATTTTATTGAGCTTAAGACATTTGCTGAGCGGGAGATCAAATATCGTGCTGCTATTTCCCAGGAGCTGGAGGAGAAGAAAACCGAGTTCGACCGTGTCTTCGCGGAGAAACTCGCTCTAGAGAGGGAGAAGTCTGCTAGAGAAAGTGGAGAGGAGGTCCATAAGCAGCTGAGTGAAGAGCTCGAAAAACTGAAAAGTCTTCACGAGCAGGATAAGCAGGAACTCATTCGTCGAGAAAAGGAAGCTTTCGATCGTGGATATAAAGCTGGATATGAGGCTCGTAGTGCCGAGCTTCGGAAGATTCTTTCTGACAATAAGCTCCTCTAGGCGTTGTCTTTTATTTTCTCGGATTTGTAGTACAGTTAAAATATTTTTACCTGTTGTGTAATCCTGAATAATTTCCATACATTATATTTTCTATGGTTTGCAGTAATCTACTTTTTTCTCGAATCGTATGCTTCCCTTGTGTGTTCTTTCTTTGATCATTCTTTAGTTTGCTTTTCCTGAATTTCCAATTTTGGCGTAGTAATTCCCCTTAATTCCCAAAAATAATATCACATTCTTTTCCTGGTGAAGAGATGTATTGCCCTTCTCCTTTTCGAAGAAGTATGACCACAGTCGGAGACCTGTTGGCTCGATAGGCGTCTCCTTGTTGAGTAAGGACATTATCGTCCGCCGAAAATTTCATTGGGTTGGTCAGTTACGAAGATGTGACGGGGGTTGTTATCTTGTAATTACTTCCTACGCCAAGCTCGGAAAATACTCTTTATCAATATTTCGACGGCTTTACTTATTCTCGGGCCATTATGTGATGACGCTTTCTTTACAAGCTGTATTTAGATCTCTTTATGATTTCTCTTGGATGATAGGTACTGAGACTTCGATGAATTCGGATAGGAATGAATTCGAGTAGAATAGTCTTGACATTTCCTTCATTTCTCTTTCGGAATGGTTTCTGCAATTTCGGGAATTGTAACGGTCAGCGCATTTACTGCTCATATCTTCAGCCGTTAGCACCATCAAATCTTAGTCGTTGATTGCTCTTTCTCCTCACTATATATAGTTCCGTGGAGACCCCCAGATTTTATATCTCAGTAACAATTTTGAACAGTCCTATGACTGAAGATTTATTCTTTCTAGCCAACATGCCTCGTTTCCTTTCTTTGATCAAGTTGTTCGAAGTTCTCCTTCGAACTATTTTTAAATTCCTCTTTCTCATGATGGTAACCCAATTCGACTAGGGTATCGACAGGCGAAAATAATTGCGACTGGGGTACCGGCAGGCGACCTGCTTCTTTGGATTCATCCCTCCTAAGACGGGTTAGAATTCCGGTACCCTGATCTCCATCCAGTCGGATAGTGGGTCGACTGCTGGAGGAGTTTTCCTGCTCTCGACCTCTACTTCTTCAAGATATTTCTTGAAGAATGTTACCTTCGAGACTGCGTGGAATAATTTTTCTAGGGGTTGCCTCGCTATTTTTCGATCTGGACCGGTGTGGAGCAAGTACTGAGGGAGTGATGAATGAAGGGTAGAAGCGTTGTTCTGGCCCAGTCTTACTCCTTCAACCACGGAGAAAATCTAGTGTAGGATTTATTTGTAATAGGGTTACATTAAATGTAAAGTCTTTGCTTGACTTCTCTTATCCTTGTAATTTCGAATTCTTTTGTAATTGTTTGGAATGACATGAATAAGATATTCATTTCTTTATCACCCTTCCTTATTGTCTGTGGAATTGTTTTTGTATGTTGTTATCGAGCGTCAATTTTCATGCCTCCAAAATATGATCAAGTGACATTCTTTATCTACTTTGAATAATACTTAGTTGATAGATGATAATCGATATCTTTCGACTTTGAGTATAGCTTGTAAGAAACTTTTATTCTCTCGCCATATATTTAAGACATTCAGGTAGAGCAACACAAAATGTTCTTCGAGCGACAAATTCTAATTTGAAGGGCCAAATTCTGTACTCTAGACAAATAATTGTGAAGTAATAATCGAACAGGGTCTTGTTCAATCTCGAATAATAGCTTTGATTTAAGTGTTTGTGAAGATGGCCACTAGCCTTAGACGATCGAATAATAATAGAATCGAGTATCAGTTGATCTTGGTTGATCGAGGGTAATAGTTTCGATCTAAGGGGCGTAGCAACAGCTTTCACCCTTAGTCGTATCAGAGCATTTTTAGCTCGAGGGTCATAGCAGAGGCTTTCACCCGATAAATAATTTTTGATCTAAGGGGCATAGCAGAGGCTTTCACCCTTAGTCGTTTTTAGAGCAATTTTAGCCCTTGGGTCATAGCAGAGGCTTTCACCCGATAAATAATTTTCGATCTAAGGGGCATAGCAGAGGCTTTCACCCTTAGTCGTTTTTAGAGCAATTTTAGCCCTTGGGTCATAGCAGAGGCTTTCACCCGATAAACAATTTCGATCTAAGGGGCATAGCAGAGGCTTTCACCCTTAGTCGTTTTTAGAGCAATTTTAGCCCTTGGGTCATAGCAGAGGCTTTCACCCGATAAACAATTCCGATCTAAGGGGCATAGCAGAGGCTTTCACCCTTAGTCGTTTTTAGAGCAATTTTAGCCCTTGGGTCATAGCAGAGGCTTTCACCCGATAAACAATTTCGATCTAAGGGGCATAGCAGAGGCTTTCACCCTTAGTCGTTTTTAGGGCAATTTTAGCCCTTGGGTCATAGCAGAGGCTTTCACCCGATAAACAATTCCGATCTAAGGGGCATAGCAGAGGCTTTCACCCTTAGTCGTTTTTAGGGCAATTTTAGCCCTTGGGTCATAGCAGAGGCTTTCACCCGATAAACAATTCCGATCTAAGGGGCATAGCAGAGGCTTTCACCCTTATATAATAATAGACTGAGATAAGTACGGAACAAATAACAAAGATCGATAATATCAGGAAGAGATGAACGAATATGAATTTTGACGGGATCAGTTTCCATTGAATATATATAACTTTCGATTGCAATAAATACTGAAAAGAAAATAGTCTTCTGCAATTATGGAGAAAGAGGCAGTAGTGAACAGCCCTAGAGAATAATCCTTATGCCTTTGTCGAGAAAATTCTTTTTTCGTAGGTTCCTAATTCTGATAAGTTTGATCTTTTCCAATCGGTTCCCGTTTTACCGGGAATTGCAACGGTCGACAAATCCTGTCCATTTGATTTGCGAATTATACGTCGTTGGATTCTTTTCTGTTTTTGTCTATAAAAGGCTGGTATATTGTTGAAATTATCTCATTCGTTGCATCGAGAATTTTTTCGTCTGATCATGGCGGTCAAGAGAACTATTCGATTAATTCAACTGTTTGAGTTCGGACTTCGGACGGTCTTTAAGCGGAATAGTCGCCGAGCGGAAAAAATTACAGCAACCACGCTTAGAATATCGACAGGCAAACGCGACTTCCATCTTGAAAGCCAATAAGCTAGGCTCATGGCCTTGCTGCTCCAATGCATTTAGGAAGACGTTGGGCCGATAGCATTCGATCCTCTGCCTTCTGAAGAATGCAAATAAAGTTAAAAGCCTGCGGGTCCTAAGGGTATTCCTTGTCCGGAGGAAATGATAGGACGGGAGACCGAAAATTTCATAGGATTGTAATAACACATTGATGTAATATATAGGCATATGCTATACTCGATGTATTTTCCCATTTCTTGTAATCTTTCGAGATAATATATTTCATCTCCCTTTTGTTGATAACCTTAATATAATTAGGTAGAATTTTATCTTGTTCTTCTAACATCGATCGATCAAGAAGTAATCTATCACCACTTGCTCGAGTGGATAAATATCTTAGCAGATCTGAGACTGACAAGGAAAAATTATGCCATAAATCTTTATCAGTGTTGAATTTTCATAATTGCATAACTTCTAGGTCGAGGATTCTGTTCGACGTCCCTTCATAATAATGACATTAATACGTCTTCTACACCCATTGTTGAATAGCATGTCCTTCGTTACCAAACAGGGCCCTATTTCTCGGGAAATGTAACGGTCCTTCCATTTAATGCGGACATCCAGATCGCTCATAAGATACTATCTGGGCCGTTGATTTCAAATTCCCTACCCCTATAAATAGGTTCCTTCGCGTATTCAACACTTCTTGCTTTTCTCCTTATGCCCCATCCGACCACCATGGGTCGATTTTTAGATTTGATTCGCATTTTGTCCCAAATAAAAGAGTTTGAGGTTAGAGTTTGAACTTTGTTTTTCAACCTTGCTTCCCTTGGTATAAGCTTTCCGCTTAGAATATCGACAGGCAAAAGAAATTGCGCCTAGAATACCGGCAGGCAACCTGTTTTGCCTGACATATCATCTCTGGTGCGGGTTAGAGCTCCGGATTCTAGGCGTAGTACCTGATCGGGCAGCTGGTTACTCCGAGCGGAGTTCTTTAAGTCTGAGGCACCAGCTTCCTCGAGGGCTTTCTTGCGAGATAGTTCCTTCGAGCTCCCTTGAAGCGCCTCTGCTGGGATAACCCTTTGCTGCTCCGGTTCGGATCGATCGGTAGATAATGGTTGATTTCGACCATCATTATTTACCGATGAAGACCTAAGATCGGTTTTAAAGCCCTGGAAAGGAGCTCCGATCTGGCCTTTATCCCGTACGAAGACGGATGTGCGACACGTGGCAAGCAATTGCCGGGAAAGAATCACTGCTGAGTTCTGCATCTGGGGCGATCTTAGGGATGGGAGACCAAGTCGTAATAGCACAGAATTATTCGGATAATTTGTAATAGAGTAGGAATAGTCGTACTTCATTTCTGGGGCTCGAACTCTGTATTCGAAGCTTCGCATTTGTAATTTGTTCGAATGACATCAATAATAAAACTTTGCTCTTGAATGAACTTTGTGTAATTTTCGAGAATTCGCACAACTTCCTTTAATTACTCCCAATTGATTTGAGAATCCCCATAACTTTCATTCTCGAAATTAATCGATACCATGATCGGAAAAATAAATTCCAACCATTAATAACCTGTGCATCTATTGAATTCTGGTCAGTGAGGCTCTCTGCTACCACATGTACCTCCCCTCGTAGTAGGCATTTTTCGATCAAATACTCGAATAGGGCCCCACGGTGGGCGCCAATTGATCTTACGCGTTTTCGTGTGATTGGATTATATGGGGTGGTATGCTAATCGAATATAAATAAATGCGGATAAATGGAGAAAGATCAATAGTATTGATATTCAATGAGTTTTAATACAAAATACAAGTAGGATGAGTCCTATTCGAGCATTATTGGATGCCGTACAAGCTAGAGGGCGAAACATGTACAATTGGGCCTATCCTAATAATCCGAGCTGTGATCTTAAGCTTGGAGTCTCTTCCCTGGCCGCCCGCAATGTAATAAATGCATGGAGTATTTATAGCCAACTTTAAGGACTTGGGCCTGGGCTCGGCCCAACAGTGTCCTTCGACCATGTGAGCTCGAAACAATCATTTTCATGCTTTGGTTCGTCCTTTGGTCCCTGGCGACAGGGTTCATAACTATTCGAATCGCGTTGAGGCTAAAGAACAGGGAATCCGAAATACCCCTCATCAGTCGCCATTGAGAAAGGCGGTCTTTACATCCATTTGCCATATCTCGTAGGCATACCACGCGGCTATGGCTAATAGTATCCGAATGGATTTAGATATCGCTACTGGCGAGAAGGTTGATATAATAGTACCCGGCAAGCCAATCTAAATTAGCTTGTTTGAGGACTATCTTCTTATGGTTTATAATTAATACGCCCGTTTATTCATAGTACGTGAATTAAACAATGGCCAACTTCATCTCTCGCGAACCTATCTAAGCGATTGGATGAAATCCTGAGTTCACAATAGACTATGGGACTATACACTTCAGTACTGAGTGCACTTATCATGAAACAGTCTCAAAGGTCGTGATCTCGAAAACGTTCCAAGTCATAGATTCATATCGAGACGGGATATCGAATGAATCGTCAAGACTTGTACGATTATGCATGATTCACATGGAGTGAATTTGTTGTAGTTTCATGAACAAGGCATTTGAGGCCAGTGCATATGACTAGGTGGTTCGATAGAGGATCGAATGCATCGAACGACCCGAACAGAGAAACCCATTGTGGAAGCGCATGTCGCATATCGGTGATGGGATGTTTCTCGAGGATTATAATAGTGTACGATTTAGTCCTTAGACTTGAAGTGCTAGGGCGAATTCGGTGCATGAAAGTGCGTACTTTGATTTAGGTATAGGCCACTTAGCTTGGTCATAACATGCCTAAGTTGGGTGCGTACGGTAGTGTACGCGAGTGGTTAGTACTAAGAAAGGATCCATCGACCCATCCTGATAAGGTGGGAGAATTTCCTGTACGTTCTTCGATAATAGTTCGGAGAAACCCGTGGCCACGGTCAGTGACGAATTTGGAAGGGACTTCCAAATTTAGCAGTCACACTGGAATTACTATCCTGAATTAGAAAGTACAGAATCGAGATAATTAGAGGTGCCGATCAATTCACACACCCTAGGTCTCGGTCGGGAAATCAGTCATGGAAGGACCGTATGTACATGGCAGTTATAATAGGTGAGGTTCACAAATATCAATTCACCTGAAGTTGGGCTTCATGGGCTTGTGGCTAGACATCGACCATGAAGTGTAGGTACTCCTGAATTAATAAGGAAATTAATTCTGGAGTGGTCAATTAAAGATAGTTTAAAGTTGATCGGAGCATTTAATTGCTCGTTAATTAAATCACGAGAGTCGTGGGCCTACTGCCAATTGATGGTGAACCCAGAGGGTCACACACAATACAATTGGACAGTGACAGTCATTAAGGGAAATGTGAATGATTTAAAGTTGTTAAATCAAAGTTATTGAATTAAAGCATTAATTCAAGTAAGAGATTATTAATTAGATATTTAATTAATTAATGTTCAATTAATTAATTAAGGGTTATCTGATTAATTATGAAATTAATTAAAGTGGTTAATTAATTAAGTTGGAAGAATAAATTTAATTGGTAATTTTTCGGATTAGCCAATTAAATGACAAAGGGGTCGATTTGTAATTATCACAAATAGAAGTGATAAGGGGCGATTTTTTGAAGATAAGGAAAAGGAAGTTTTTAATCTTGGAAGACAAGCAAGAAGAGATATATCAAATCTTAGATTCCTAATTAGATAAGGAAGAAAAGATTTGATAGACAAGGAAGAAGATATCTTATAGGAGTAGGACTCTTCTCCTATAAATACTTCTTCTCCTCTCTTCATTTAAAAAAGGGGAGACTGAAAACTTTTGAGAAAAAAAAAAAACTCTGCAAAACTTTTGAGAGAAAGTTATAGCCGATTTTTGAGAGAAAAATCTGATTTTCGAAAATAAGTTTTAGAAATTGCATATCCGCCCCAAACTATTTCGCCCCGAACCCTAGTCGCCCATCCTAGCTCGGTCGAACCTAACCTGGCCGATCCAAGCTTGGCCGAACCAAATCCAGCCGCATAAGCCCTGCGTGTTTGGTCTTCTTCCAGTTGATCTCCAAACCCGAACCTAGATCAAAGTCCTGATCAAGTTCAGAAGTACCTTTGTTGACAAACTTTCAAGTTCCAGTTCTTAGCCTACGACTTGGAAGTGTTGCTACAATCCAGTTGGTGTGGATACATTCTGGAGGTGAGACACTTGGATCACTATATTGTGAATCGAACATGAAGCCTGAAGGTAACCACCACCGAGCTGTGGTGAGGTAATTTCGATTAAACCCCTATGTTTTATTTATGCTTGCGTTCGTTTCTTGCTTTTCGTATACATAATATGGAGACTTTATTTATGGGACTGTGGGTGTGTCTTGAAAAATTTTAAATTCCGCACTCTGTTGTATTGACAATCGAGGCACAAACCCAACAGTGGTATCAGAGCCAACTCCATACTTATTATACGTAAAAGCCTGAACATAATGTGTTTATCGTATATGTTTGATTATGTGTATGAAAACACTTTAGAATTATGTTCTGTCGATTGATTCTTACTTGTTATGACTGGATCTATAATTGGGTAAAACTGCTTTTTCAGATCTGTGGCGTTTTTATAGTTTTCGAAAAATCAGGACTATTTTGCAATAATCGCAAATCTTTAAAATTAGGGCTGAAAATTAATTTTCTGTTTCTGGAAATTTTAGAAATTTATGGGCTGATTATGAAATTCTGATCGCACGGGTTTTTGGACCATTTTGCAATTTTCGAAAATTTATGGGCTATTTTGTAATTTCCGAAATTTCAGGGGTCAGTTTGCAATTCGAAATATTTTCTGGATTCAAAATCTTTATTTTCTGGTCCTTCTGTCCGAAAACTGTTTTGGGGGTGTTTTGTAACTTTTCAAAAGTTTTGGGGTTAAAAGTGCAATTTCCGAAAGTATAGGGGCCGAACTGCAATTTTTCAAAAGTTGAAAATCCGGATCTGTTTTAAAGCAGAAAACTTGTTTTGTTTATCCGAGAATTTTTCTTATCATAATTAGTAGTGACTAAAAGTAAGAAATCAATAGGAAGTTAGTTTTAAAAGGTAGTTTTAAAATTAAGAAAGAAAGTGAAAGATGTTTACATGTTTCTTGCTCAACGTGAACTGTTTACGTGGTTTTCGATCGCGCCGAGCCTTGACCTTAGGGTAGATGTGATTGGTTTAATTTAATGTTTGGTGATGAGGGGTAATTCGGATTCCCTGTTCTTTAGCCTCAACGCGATTCGAATAGCTATGAACCAAAGCATGAAAACGATTGTTTCGAGCTCACATGGTCGAAGGACACTGTTGGGCCGAGCCCAGGCCCAAGTCCTTAAAGTTGGCTATAAATACTCCATGCATTTATTACACTGGGGGATTTTCCAGAAAACACTCCAAGCTTAAGATCACAGCTCGGATTATTAATATAGGCCTAATTGTACATGTTTCGCCCTCTAGCTTGTACGGCATCCAATAATGCTCGAATAGGACTCATCCTACTTGTACTTTGTATTAAAACTCATTGAATATTAATACTATTGATCTTTCTCCATTTATTCGCATTTATTTATGTTCGAATAGCACACCACCCCATATAATCCGATCACACGAAAACACGTAAGATCAATTGGCGCCCACCGTGGGGCCCTATTCGAGCATTTGATCGAAAAATGCCTACTACGAGGAGAGGTACATGTGGTAGCAGAGAGCCTCACTGACCAGAATTCAATAGATGCACAGGTTATTAATGGTCGGAATTTATTTTTCCGATCATGGAATCGATTAATTTCGAGGATGAAAATTATGGGAATTCTCAAATCAATTGGGAGTAATTAAAGGAAGTTATGCGAAGTTATGCGAATTCTCGAAAATTACACAAAGTTCATTCAAGAGCAAAATTTTATTATTGATGTCATTCAAACAAAATTACAAATGCGAAGCTTCGAATACAGAGTTCGAACTCCAGAAATAAAGTACAACTATTCCTACTCTATTACAAATTATCCGAATAATTCTGTGCTATTACGACTTGGTCTCCCATCCCTAAGATCGCCCCAGATGCAGAACTCAGCAGTGATTCTTTCCCGGCAATCGCTTGCCACGTGTCGCACATCCGTCTTCGTACGGGATAAAGGCCGGATCGGAGCTCCTTTCCAGGGCTTTAAACCGATCTTAGGTCTTCATCGGTAAACAATGATGGTCGAAATCAACCATTATCTACCGATCGATTCGAATCGGAGCAGCAAAGGGTTAACCCAGCGGAGGCGCTTCAAGGGAGCTCGAAGGAGCTATCTCGCAAGAAAGCCCTCGAGGAAGCTGGTGCCTCAGACTTAAAGAACTCCGCTCGGAGTAACCAGCTGCCCGATCAAGTACTGCGCCTAGAATCCGGAGCTCTAACCCGCACCAGAGATGATATGTCTGGCAAAACAGGTTGCCTGCCGGTATTCTAGGCGCAATTTCTTTTGCCTGTCGATATTCTAAGCGGAAAAGCTTATACCAAGGGAAACAAGGTTGAAAAACAAAGTTCGAACTCTAATCTCAAACTCTTTTATTCGGGACAAAATGCGAATCAAATCTAAAAATCGACCCATGGTGGTCGGATGGGGCATAAGGAGAAAAGCAAGAAGTGTTGAATACGCTAAGGAACCTATTTATAGGGGTAGGGAATTTAAAATCAACGGCCCAGATAGTATCTTATGAGCGATCTGGATGTCCGCATTAAATGGAAGGACCGTTACATTTCCCGAGAAATAGGGCCCTGTTTGGTAACGAAGGACACGCTATTCAACAATGGGTGTAGAAGAATTACGACATTCTATAGAATTTGACGACGTATTAATATCATTATTATGAAGGAACGGCGTGTCGGATTCATGTTCGATTATTTCGGATATTTTTACACAAGTAATTATTGTTGTGCTTTTACGTTGCCAACTGAGAAGGAATATAATCGATTCAGTCGAACAGAATTCTCGACCTGGAAGTTATGCAATTATGAAAATTCAACAGTGATAAAGATTTATGGCATAATTTTTCCTTGTCAGTCTCAGATCTGCTAAGATATTTATATATTATCCACTCGAGCAAGTGGTGATAGATTACTTCTTGATCGATCGATGTTAGAAGAACAAGATAAAATTCTACCTAATTATATTAAGGTTATCAACAAAAGGGAGATGAAATATATTTATATTATCTCGAAAGATTACAAGAAATGGGAAAATACATCGAGTATAGCATAAGCCTATATATTACATCAATATGTTATTACAATCCTATGAAATTTTCGGTCTCCCGTCCTATCATTTCCTCCGGACAAGGAATATCCTTAGGACCCGCAGGCTTTTAACTTTATTTGCATTCTTCAGAAGACAGGGGATCGAATGCTATCGGCCCAACGTCTTCCTAAATGCATTGGAGCAGCAAGGCCATGAGCCTAGCTTATTGGCTTTCAAGATGGAAGTCGCGTTTGCCTGTCGATATTCTAAGCGTGGTTGCTGTAATTTTTTTTCGCTCGGCGACTATTCCGCTTAAAGACCGTCCGAAGTCCGAACTCAAACAGTTGAATTAATCGAATAGTTCTCTTGACCGCCATGATCAGATGAAAAAATTCTCGATGCAACGAATGAGATAATTTCAACAATGTGCCAGCCTTTTATAGCCAAAAACAGAAAAGAATCCAACGACGTATAATTCGCAAATTAAATGGACAGGATTTGTCGACCGTTGCAATTCCCGGTAAAACGGGAACCGATTGGAAAAGATCAAACTTATCAGAATTAGGAACCTACGAACAAAGAATTTTCTCGACAAAGGCATAAGGATTATTTTCTAAGGCTGTTCACTACTGCCTCTTTCTCCATAATTGCAGAAGACTATTTTCTCTTCAGTATTTGTTGCAATCGAAAGTTATATATATATTCAATGGAAACTGATCCCGTCAAAATTCATATTCGTTCATCTCTTCCTGATATTATCGATCTTTGTTATTTGTTCCGTACTTATCTCAGTCTACTATTATATAAGGGTGAAAGCCTCTGCTATGCCCCTTAGATCGAAATTATTTATCGGGTGAAAGCCTCTGCTATGACCCAAGGGCTGAAATTGCTCTAAAAATGACTAAGGGTGAAAGCCTCTGCTATGCCCCTTAGATCGAAATTATTTATCGGGTGAAAGCCTCTGCTATGACCCAAGGGCTGAAATTGCTCTAAAAACGACTAAGGGTGAAAGCCTCTGCTATGCCCCTTAGATCGAAATTATTTATCGGGTGAAAGCCTCTGCTATGACCCAAGGGCTGAAATTGCTCTAAAAACGACTAAGGGTGAAAGCCTCTGCTATGCCCCTTAGATCGAAATTATTTATCGGGTGAAAGCCTCTGCTATGACCCAAGGGCTGAAATTGCTCTAAAAACGACTAAGGGTGAAAGCCTCTGCTATGCCCCCTAGATCGAAATTATTTATCGGGTGAAAGCCTCTGCTATGACCCAAGGGCTGAAATTGCTCTAAAAACGACTAAGGGTGAAAGCCTCTGCTATGCCTCTTAGATCGAAATTATTTATCGGGTGAAAGCCTCTGCTATGACCCAAGGGCTGAAATTGCTCTAAAAACGACTAAGGGAGAAAGCCTCTGCTATGCCCCTTAGATCGAAATTATTGAACGGGTGAAAGCCTCTGCTATGACCCTCGAGCTAAAAATGCTCTGATACGACTAAGGGTGAAAGCTGTTGCTACGCCCCTTAGATCGAAACTATTACCCTCGATCAACCAAGATCAACTGATACTCGATTCTATTATTATTCGATCATCTAAGGCTAGTAGCCATCTTCACAAACACTTAAATCAAAGCTATTATTCGAGATTGAACAAGACCCTGTTCGATTATTACTTCACAATTATTTGTCCAGAGTACAGAATTTGGCCCTTCAAATTAGAATTTGTCGCTCGAAGAACATTTTGTATTCCTCTACCTGAATGTCTTAAATATATGGCGAGAGAATAAAAGCTTCTTACAAGCTATACTCAAAGTCGAAAGATATCGACTATCATCTATCAACTAAGTATTATTCAAAGTAGATAAAGAATGTCACTTGATCATATTTTGGAGGCATGAAAAATTGACGCTCGATAACAACATACAAAAACAATTCCACAGACAATAAGGAAGGGTGATAAAGAAATGAATATCTTATTCATGTCATTCCAAACAGTTACAAAAGAATTCGAAATTACAAGGATAAGAGAAGTCAAGCAAAGACTTTACATTTAATGTAACCCTATTACAAATAAATCCTACACTAGATTTTCTCCGTGGTTGAAGGAGTAAGACTGGACCAGAACAACGCTTCTACCCTTCATTCATCACTCCCTTAGTACTTGCTCCACACCGGTCCAGATCGAAAAATAGCGAGGCAACCCCTAGAAAAATTGTTCCATGCAGTCTCGAAGGTAACATTCTTCAAGAAATATCTTGAAGAA
Organism: Penstemon eatonii; assembly: GCA_038501285.1. Lineage (NCBI taxonomy): Eukaryota > Viridiplantae > Streptophyta > Magnoliopsida > Lamiales > Plantaginaceae > Penstemon > Penstemon eatonii. The sequence continues at coordinate 43,357,693 of CM076711.1, read as the reverse complement.
GTAGAGATCGAGAGCAGGAAAACTCCTCCAGCAGTCGACCCACTGTCCGACTGGATGGAGATCAGGGTACCGGAATTCTAACCCGTCTCAGGAGGGATGAATCCAAAGAAGCAGGTCGCCTGCCGGTACCCCAGTCGCAATTTTTTTCGCCTGCCGATACCCTAGTCGAATTGGGTTACCATCATGAGAAAGAGGAATTTAAAAATAGTACGAAGGAGAACTTCGAACAACTTGATCAAAGAAAGGAAACGAGGCATGTTGGCTAGAAAGAATAAATCTTCAGTCATAGGACTGTTCAAAATTGTTACTGAAATGTAAAATCTGGGGGTCTCCACAGAACTATATATAGTGAGGAGAAAGAGCAATCAACGACTAAGATTTGATGGTGCTAACGGCTGAGATATGAGCAGTAAATGCGCTGACCGTTACGATTCCCGAAATTGCAGAAACCATTCCGAAAGAGAAATGAAGGAAATGTCAAGATTATTCTACTCGAGTTCATTCCTATCCGAATTCATCGAAGTCCCAATACCTATCATCCAAGAGAAATCATAAAGAGATCTAAATACAGCTTGTAAAGAAAGCGTCATCACATAATGGCCCGAGAATAAGTAAAGCCGTCGAAATGTTGATAAAAAGTATTTTCCGAGCTTGGCATAGGAAGTAATTACAAGATAACAACCCCCGTCACATCTTCGTAACTGACCGACCCAATGAAATTTTCGGCGGACGATAATGTCCTTACTCAACAAGGAGACGCCTATCGAGCCAACAGGTCTCCGACTGTGGTCATACTTCTTCGGAAAGGAGAAGGGCAATACATCTCTTTACCAGGAAAAACGTGAACATTTTATAAAGGACGTCAATCTCCGAAGCACTGCCCGAAACATTTTCAAAAGGGAGCCTAGCAAATTGCATCATACCAGGTCGAAACTTTCAGGGTTGAAATAGTTTCGCCTGCAGATGCCCTAGTCGAAATTAAAGTATAAATCTGACTACATTATGCAAGTAGCTCCTAACATGAAATTCGAAATGATGAGGTATGCAACAAGATCTTCTATTCAGCATGATTGAAGGAATATATATCCAGAAAATATTTTAAGAATGCAAAACGAAGAAAACGATCCAGGTCAAAAGATTTTCACGACTCAGAAGAACTTCACCAGGAAAAGAAAGTGATATTATTTTTGGGAATTAAGGGGAATCACTACGCCAAGATTGGAAATTCGGGAAAAGCAAACTAAAGAATGATCAAAGAAAGAACACACAAGGGAAGCATACGATTCGAGAAGAAAGTAGATTACTGCAAACCATAGAAAATATAATGTATGAAAATTATTCAGGATTACACAACAGGTAAAGATATTTTAGCTGTACTACAAATCCGAGAAAATAAAAGACAACGCCTAGAGGAGCTTATTGTCAGAAAGAATCTTCCGAAGCTCGACACTACGAGCCTCATATCCAGCTTTATATCCACGATCGAAAGCTTCCTTTTCTCGACGAATGAATTCCTGCTTATCCTGCTCGTGAAGACTTTTCAGTTTTTCGAGCTCTTCACTCAGCTGCTTATGGACCTCCTCTCCACTTTCTCTAGCAGACTTCTCCCTCTCTAGAGCGAGTTTCTCCGCGAAGACACGATCGAACTCGGTTTTCTTCTCCTCCAGCTCCTGGGAAATAGCTGCACGATAATTGATCTCCCGCTCAGCAAATGTCTTAAGCTCAATAAAATCTTGCCCGGCCTGCCAAAAAAGTTAGACTTTCTTTCATTGAATCTTCAAAAAAAAAAAAAAAAAAAAAAAAAAAAAAAAAAAAAAATTATACCTGAAACAGGAAATTCTGCCCGGACTCGAACAACTCCTCTACATTCCTCTCCTTAGACGCATTTCTCCCTTTGGGCATGTCAGTCTCCGAAGAAGTAAAGGTAGCTTGCAACAAGTTACCCATGGGGTCAACTTTAGAAGGAGATCCATCTTTCAACTCCTCATGCAGGGAAGAAGCAGTTTTTGCAAAAGATCGGGGAGGATTATCAATTCCTAAAGCTTCAGCGGAAGCCCCCACACCAGTCTCTGACTTGGACCTTTTGTTGGGATTCCCTGAGGGAGGAATGATCGAAGCATCGGAGGATGACTTGCCGCCAATAGCAAGATTTTGCAAAGCCTCAATGGGCGTCCCATCAGAATAAGGCCTCTTATTCGAAGAGGGAACAGGAATCTTTTCCCGGACACTATCCTCGCTCTTAGAATCAATCACCTTCGGGGAGGAACCTCCAAGCTCAGCCTCGAGGTCTTCGTCCAGAATGGACTTGCTGGAACTACCCTTGTTCTGCTTCGATGAAGTACTTTTCTCTTTCATTTTTTCCCCACCTTTAGGTGCTTTTGGGGAAGAGGCGGAGGTCTTAGAAGAAGATTTGGAGCGTTTGACCTCCTTATCAGCCTTTTGCTCTTTATTCGACTTCTTATTTTTCGAACCACCAAATAGCGACCTGGGGTCGATAGCTTTGCCTAGCACGTTTTCCATGAGTGAATTTGGATCAATTGCTCGGATCTCTACCCGCAGGAAGTTCGAAAAATGCAGAAAAATTTTGGGAAAGCTCCGATCTCTATAAGCAAAGATGTCGTGTGAATAATGATAAGAGATCTTAATATTTATAGACGCTATGCACTACGATTGAGATAACGAATCGACGCGACCATGGTAAGAAACCCCACTCGGATAAACGAAGTTCGAGCAGAAAATATGGAAAATCATCGATATTTATGAAGTTAGAATTCATGAGTTACATAAAATAAATCAAGAAATATAAAGTTAAGTCATTTACAAAATTGGGTTGCATGAGAAAATACAATTGATTCCTAACTGGAAAACCTCGAATCGCCCCCTCCGGCTTACTCAGCTTGATTGGAAGATCGACCGTCTCCCTTATCCGGGGCATTGCCCGTATTGACATCTTTGTCTTCTTCTCCGAACGCATTAGAACGATCGTCGCAGGAGTACTCGAGCACATCAGGGTTAGGCATCGGAATACCATACTCATCGACTAAGGATGCAAAGCGATGTTCTTGCCAATTAGTATTCGCCTTGGGAAGGGAAGAAGTTTTATAAGCCTTCCCTTCAGCGTTTTTAAAAGGGTCCATATGCTTGAAATATTCTTCCATGTCATTCGGAATTTTCTCGGCCGCGACCAACTGTTGAACCCCTTTATAAAAAATCGTCTGAAGAATTTCTCCCGTTTTTCTTTGAACTAAAGGATCTAAGACTGGAGATTCCAAGAATCCTCGTATGGCCGGAATCTCGGTTTCTTCCCGACCTTGGGCATATGCACGCTCGGAATCCCGTTTCGCCAAATCGAGTTCTATCTTTATTTTCTTTAGCTCCTCCTCAAGGACACTTCTCTCTTTAACGGACGCCAGCAAGTCCTCTTCTAATGAGGAAGAATGTTTCGTATTAGCTTTTTCGAGCTCTTTCTTCACTTGGGACAGCTCCCGCTGGTTTTCTACTAACTGAGCTCGAAGAGTTTGGTTATCAACGAAAATCTGAGCACACGCGTCATGAGCATCCTGCGATTCCTGCTCCAATAAAGCTAAGCGATAGGTTTGGATAGCAAATAAATCTCCGATCTGCGAAGTAGTTCAAACATATCAGCAAAATTTCAAGGGCACAGAAGAAAGAAAGGAAAATCAAAGGTAAACGTTTACCTCGTGATACGTTCGGGAAAAGTCACTCAAAACCTCGAAGTCACTTTTAACGGTCTGAAGCAGGATGTCCCGCTTGAACCGACTAGCCAAATAAATTCTGGTGGCTTTGTCGAACTCGTTCTCACCACTTGAATCCAGATCGGTTAAAATGCTACCATCTTCAGAATACCCAGCAGCCCTGCTACCCCGAAGGTGCTCATCCATGAAATCCGCTACATCAGGTTCTGACCTACCTTCTCGACTTGGAACGGGGCCGGAACTCACACCAAAGGGTTTTACCCTCCTAGAGGGTCCAGGACCTTCAGCATTTCTCTTGCGACTCAAAAGTTTCTCGTACTCCTGGACACCCAGAACTCGATTCCAGGAGTATTGACTATAACCAACTGATGAAAGGGCAGGAGTATCAGGGCAAAATAAGGCTCGGAGTGGCCCAGCAGAGGCAGAGTTCAAGGAACTCAAAGTACCGACACCTCTTGGTTCGGGAATCGTGAGTGGAATAATAACAGGATTTTCGCCCAAGTTACTCGTACCAGTTCTATTTCCGGAAGTATGAGACAATGGATCAAAATAAAAGGGTTTATCTTCAATTAATTCGGCAGCAGACACTCGAAATTTCTCAACAACCCGGCCTACAAGGATAAAATGGATCGGGACGAGCTTAAATAACAAATTTATTAGATAAACATAAAACCAAACAGAAGGTGAGAAGCATACCCAGAGAAAGAGAAGTAGGGTTCGGACCACTGGAGGTTGCCTGTACATCGGACAGAGGAAGGGGCCCATCGGAGGACTGACCGGGATATTTAATCGCCGGGGCAGGATAATCGCAGTAGCTCAACCCCGCTAGTCGCAAAACGCCTTCTTGAACCAAGTATCTGGTTTGATAAGGGTTAGACTCCAATCGCCCCAGGAGTTCATCAGAAAGACGATGGCTAAGTTTTTCTTTTATTTTGCGAGAACCGTATGTCCAACTATTTGCGCCGTCCCATCGATAAGGTCTCGTTTTCGAACTACCCTCCGAAATAGGAACCTCAGGGCCCTTCACGAAAAAGAATCTCCTCTTCCAGCCTAAAGCTTTCTTTGTTGATATTTTCGTAAGAAATGGCCGTTTAGACCTCGGACGAACGGACACAAAGCCTACATTCGAACCTTTGCAAGGATCCATTCGGAATATCTGCCAAAAGTTGCTAAAAGAAGCTTCTTCTCCTTTCGCCTCCATAAGAGCGCAAAACGCTATTATATATGCAACAGAGTGCGGGAGAAGCTGAGCCGGGGAAAGCGAAAAGAAATTCAAAATATTTCTAATAAGAGGAGCGAACGGGATACGCAAGCCACAAAAAAATTGTCCCTCATAAAAGGCTTGACATCCAGCGGGAGACTCAGTGGCACGTTCGGCGTAAGAAGGAACGACAATCGAAAAACCTTTGGGAAGAAATTTCCCATAATCCGCCTCGAGGCGAGCCCGATCTCTTTTCGAAAAACAACTGGAAGTTTTACTAGCAGGAAGTTCTGACTTACCCGAGGTGACGGTTTGTGAGGCTTGCGTATGTTCAAAAATCCTAACAAAAGCACCTTCGCCAATACTACGTTTGTCGACCTCTTTCTCTTCGAGATCCTCGCTCGGATCGTCGTCTTCGTCGTCTCGATGAAATTCCCCGTCTTCAAAGTCATCTACAAGCTTAAACAAGGGATCAGATTCTTGGCTCTCCTCAACCTTCTTCTTGCCTCTCACGCTTATAGAGCTCGACATGATGGACTAAGAAGTATTTATACAGGAGAAAAATGCTATTTCAAGCTCAAACGCTTCGAGTTCAAGAAAGTTGTTATGTGAAAATATTTTTCAACGAAGTCAACATGTATATATACAGGGTTAAAAAGGTAAAAATTGCAAAGAGGTCCCCGAGTAACCACGACGGTTGAACTTACCAAGGGTAAAAGCTTAGGGTCGTCCCTCTCAAAATTACCTTTTTGATCCTTCATTCCCTAGAATTGCGGAATATGTCCTTGCAATCTATCCTTAAGATTCTCAGAAGCCCTCCTGGTTATAAATCGGAAATTCTGGAAAGCATTCATCAAGGGATCGAACAACGCAGCATGAAACCGAAAGGGGTATTACTATTTCAACATCCCCCGACGAGGATAATTTCAGAGCGCGCCAAAGTATGTTTCTTATATATGCACTCTTTTTCCCTTACTCGGTTTTTATCCCAATGGGTTTTTCCGAGTCAGGTTTTTAACGAGGCATATTCTGAAAACATACTGAGCGGCTCGTCTCACCATAACATGGAACGTACTTTATACTTCTTCGAGCGCTTACTTCGCTTCACACTCGAGAAGTGGGGGAGTATTGATGAGGGGTAATTCGGATTCCCTGTTCTTTAGCCTCAACGCGATTCGAATAGCTATGAACCAAAGCATGAAAACGATTGTTTCGAGCTCACATGGTCGAAGGACACTGTTGGGCCGAGCCCAGGCCCAAGTCCTTAAAGTTGGCTATAAATACTCCATGCATTTATTACACTGGGGGATTTTCCAGAAAACACTCCAAGCTTAAGATCACAGCTCGGATTATTAATATAGGCCTAATTGTACATGTTTCGCCCTCTAGCTTGTACGGCATCCAATAATGCTCGAATAGGACTCATCCTACTTGTACTTTGTATTAAAACTCATTGAATATTAATACTATTGATCTTTCTCCATTTATTCGCATTTATTTATGTTCGAATAGCACACCACCCCATATAATCCGATCACACGAAAACACGTAAGATCATTTGGTTTTATTGGGCCTGCGAGCCTGTTATTGTTTTGGGCCACTTTGAGCCTTTGTAATAGAATAGGGCTTTACTGCTTTCCTAGTCTAGGATGGAGGCCCGTTTACAAGCAAGGTGGGAGCCCATGAAGAATTGAAGGCCGCGTATGCGTGGTACATTGTGTAATAGCATAGGCCTGTTTGAACCCCTTTAGATTGACCAATAGGGCCAACATCACTGGCTCGATGATGGCCTGCATAGGAGGCTCCCGATCGAAAACATATTGTGGTAGCATGAATGTTAGGCTTGTATGGCTTTTATTTATTTGTCGATTTATGATTGCTTGTGTGTATGCGCGCTAGTATCTAGATCGTAATAAAAGATAAAGCATAATTGAAACGGTGAGATCTCGAGGAGAGTTTCTTCAAACTTTCAAAACCGAAAATCCCCTCTCGAATAAATATTAAGTCATATTGGGTAAACTATAAAATGAAGTTTTATAGATCCAAGCCTTCCATTAATAGGGACTAGTGTGAGTTGTCTACTTATCGATAAAGGTGATCCAGAGTCTGGCACCCGAGTCGAAGAAAGGGGCAATACACGAAATTCCTCGATTCCTATTTTTAACTAAATACGACAAGGGTAGGGATTGGTCGGGATGTGAATATCGACCGATAACTAGTTACGGGGAGTTCACGACCGGGCCCGTTGCTTATCACGATTAATGGGTTAGACTTAAACGCGTAGTAACATTTATGATGTAGCAGTGCTAGATAAATGCGAAAAACGAGGCAAAATAGCTTGAAGGTTGTGTGGTAGACACAATTGGTAATATGTATACCTACCTAGGGAATTAATTGTATGGCCACGAGTCGTGGGTACAATTAATTGCTGCTGGGACGTCAAGACCTACTAGGAAATAGAATTTCCCGAAACTAGAAGGGGTCACAGTTTCGATAAAATAGTGGGAGAACTTTTTCGATAAAAAGTCCAAATTTCGTTAATTATAAGTATTAATGTTAAACCTGTCTGCTTATATGTTGTCTATTTTTGTTAGCCATTCACCATCCACTGTCCCATTCAACCAAGTTGTGTTACGGTTTCAAACCGAACAAACTTTGGGGAACATTATGAGCTATTCACTCTATGAGAGAAACATGGATGAGTTTGACAATGTTAGAGAATATTGTTCTTACTTAGCCAAGATGTTCAAACGACTCAGAAAGTTTGGAACTCGAATATCTAAAGAAGATGAGATAACCATTACTCTCAATGGCTTGTCTGAAGACTTCGATCATTTCTTGCAACATTGTGATATTCCGTTTGATGGAATTGAAACAAAACACTTGCATCAGTTGTTAGACAAATATGAGGATGTCCATCTACTTGGATATGGTCTTTATGAGTGGGGCTGCCATATATGTAACTACGAAGAACAAATGAAGGATTATGCTGGAAAGAAATTCCTGAACAGAATTAACAATGGTATGACTTTTAAGTTATACACCTGTTAAATTCTTTATGATGTAAGACATCTGATAGAACTTTCATGTCTGTAAAAGTGTTTGCAGGTGATGATGGTGTTCCCTCTCGACCTAAAAGGAAGAAATTCCTTAAAAGGAGGATGCAATCAATGCATAGAGAGATAAGGGAGAATCGCTTCAGGGATTGGGTCAAGGACTATCTAGACCTAGAACTTTGAATAAAGAGATATTAGTTTTTCGTATTAGCATAAGTCTTTAGTTTTAGTTTGTCTTTGAGATTTTATTTCAAATTTTTGTACAAGACATTATTGCTTTACCATTGAGAATGGAATTTATTTAATTAAAGCTATTTAACTTTGTATAAATATTGATGCTTTAAAGCATAGAAATAAATACAATGATAAACAAATCAAAACTACGAAAAACTATATGCTGAATCGAAAAACGTGGCAAAATAATCGTCCACGATTGAAATGTTCTTTTTGGACATTCTTCCTGAAGATAGATACGAAAGGGAAGCTTTTATCTATTGTTCTTGAAATAAGGAACTTGGATAAATTCATAACTTTCAAATCTTGAAGGAATGATAACCGAAATTAATGGAATATTTAGCATTCCAAACAATTCAACCGAATGGATTCAATCCATTAGGACAAACGTGGAAGAACTAAAAGCACTAGTTCAAGAAGAACGTTACTTCAGATATACTTACGATTTCTTAATCGTCAAAGTATATGTGTCATAATTGAAGTACAATTCTGAGACTATTGAAGCAATTCAACAGACGTCTTGGAAATGAAGCAACTAAATGCATTATGACGAAAGCACTTTTGATCTAATCAAGCTTGCTGAAACATAAGCAATTAATTCCACGATTATCTAAAACGAGAATAGAATTCTCATGAAGCAAATCAAGAAGGGGGTCGAACCTAGTTCGATTCACAACTATGATCTTGCTAAACTTCCTTCAATCACATTAAGGGGATAGCCTCTTCTGACTCTTCAAGAAACTTGGTGTAGTGCCTTCCGAAGAAAGTTCTTACACTACCAAATCATTTATGAAATGAGAGAATACCCATGTATGAGAAATTCGATGGTAGATCCGATTCATACAAATATTTGTGGGGTATCCAAAGAAATCCATTGGATACCTGTTCTATGACAACGAGAAACGAAAGTATCTCGTGAGTAGCTTATTCCTATGTTGACGAATCTTTTGTCAAAGGAAATAAGGGAATGTCATAAAACTTGATGAAGTCCAAAAGACATTGGACCCATCCCCACAAATAGTGGGAGTAAACCCCGAAACCCAATGAACCGATTTTTGCACAAATTCTTAGTAATCTAATCAAATTCGTAAGGAACTCACAATTCCATTTTACGAAATTGAGTGATTAGATATTTAATCCAAGATTACAAAGAAAAATATGTTTAGACATAAATCAAGGGATATGGCATGAAGCCATAAGATTCAAAGTGATAAGTTTGACTCGCTAAATGGCGATAGGTGATTATTCAAAAGTCCTTTAAAAGATCTATGAAAATACATTCTCTCCATTTAAAACGTCAAAACCCATTTTGAAACTATTAGCCATAGAAAGGTGGTTGTTGACTACCGAGATATGACTATTGGAAATGGATTCTGCATCTCACGATTGATGAGATGATCTCTATTCAAATCCAAAGGTCAATCTATGACTTTTTCCGAATTGGAACATGCAACTTGATAAGTCAATCAAGAATGTTGAATTGTCAAAAGGCATATGGATTCCATTTGTGCAAAAGGATCAGTGGGAGTACAGTTGAGTTCGAAAAGTAACAAGAAGATGTTCTATACATCAAGATTGATATAAGAATATCAGAGAAGCACAGACGAAAGCGTGTTAATCACGCAATTCTCCATGAATAGATTTGGAATTGCATCTCACGTACTGGCGATACGTATCTAAAGTAGATAAAGAAAAGTAGATGTTGAAATTCACAAATCTAAGTACAAAGACTATATGGAAAATCCAAGAAAGGATCAATTCCATAGAGATATGAATTTCTCTGTCTTATTTAATGTGAATGCCCTGCATTTAATAAGTAAAGAAGAAATTGTCTCAAGAAGCCTTATGCTTAAGCGTTTGGATTGCATGTAGCATGCAAAGTCTTGTACATGACCTGACTCATCAAAAGCTCTGATATTTCACGAGCTACTGATAAGTCAAACTCCAGTCAAGGACACTGGACTACCATAAAGCAATCCTCGAAGATAATTAAAGGATGTGTTGCTGGTCTATGGTAATAGTGGAGAATTGAAACTCGAAGGATTTATTAATTCGAGATTTTCAAAGTCAAAAGTGGATGATTTATTCTGTTTCGATGGAGCAGAGGTATATTGGAAGAAATTCCAATAGTATACCATTGCCAACTCAATCAGAATAAAAGCACCATTGTGATGCTGCACACACACACAAAAAGGTGTTTAGATGAGAAAACATTCATCCATTGGATGAATTACCTAGCATGACGAAAGCTTGTTATAATCCTAACCGATTTAAACAAAGCTATTGCTCAATGAAAGAAAATCGAGATCTCATCAAGAATCTAAACACAAAACCAAATGATTGAAAAAAAAAATCATAGGTAGTTGAGACGAGTAAAAGTACTACGTCATCTCAACAAGACAACTTAACAGATCCACTAATGAAGCTCTTTCACAAATGGTTCGAGGGACATCTTGGTATAGATGGGTCTTAGAAATGTTGTGATTGGCTTTAGGGCAAGTGGGAGATTGATAGAATAGTACCCGGCAAGCCAATCTAAATTAGCTTGTTTGAGGACTATCTTCTTATGGTTTATAATTAATACGCCCGTTTATTCATAGTACGTGAATTAAACAATGGCCAACTTCATCTCTCGCGAACCTATCTAAGCGATTGGATGAAATCCTGAGTTCACAATAGACTATGGGACTATACACTTCAGTACTGAGTGCACTTATCATGAAACAGTCTCAAAGGTCGTGATCTCGAAAACGTTCCAAGTCATAGATTCATATCGAGACGGGATATCGAATGAATCGTCAAGACTTGTACGATTATGCATGATTCACATGGAGTGAATTTGTTGTAGTTTCATGAACAAGGCATTTGAGGCCAGTGCATATGACTAGGTGGTTCGATAGAGGATCGAATGCATCGAACGACCCGAACAGAGAAACCCATTGTGGAAGCGCATGTCGCATATCGGTGATGGGATGTTTCTCAAGGATTATAATAGTGTACGATTTAGTCCTTAGACTTGAAGTGCTAGGGCGAATTCGGTGCATGAAAGTGCGTACTTTGATTTAGGTATAGGCCACTTAGCTTGGTCATAACATGCCTAAGTTGGGTGCGTACGGAAGTGTACGCGAGTGGTTAGTACTAAGAAAGGATCCATCGACTCATCCTGATAAGGTGGGAGAATTTCCTGTACGTTCTTCGATAATAGTTCCGAGAAACCCGTGGCCACGGTCAGTGACGAATTTGGAAGGGACTTCCAAATTTAGCAGTCACACTGGAATTACTATCCTGAATTAGAAAGTACAGAATCGAGATAATTAGAGGTGCCGATCAATTAACACACCCTAGGTCTCGGTCGGGAAATCAGTCATGGAAGGACCGTATGTACATGGCAGTTATAATAGGTGAGGTTCACAAATATCAATTCACCTGAAGTTGGGCTTCATGGGCTTGTGGCTAGACATCGACCATGAAGTGTAGGTACTCCTGAATTAATAAGGAAATTAATTCTGGAGTGGTCAATTAAAGATAGTTTAAAGTTGATCGGAGCATTTAATTGCTCGTTAATTAAATCACGAGAGTCGTGGGCCTACTGCCAATTGATGGTGAACCCAGAGGGTCACACACAATACAATTGGACAGTGACAGTCATTAAGGGAAATGTGAATGATTTAAAGTTGTTAAATCAAAGTTATTGAATTAAAGCATTAATTCAAGTAAGAGATTATTAATTAGATATTTAATTAATTAATGTTCAATTAATTAATTAAGGGTTATCTGATTAATTATGAAATTAATTAAAGTGGTTAATTAATTAAGTTGGAAGAATAAATTTAATTGGTAATTTTTCGGATTAGCCAATTAAATGACAAAGGGGTCGATTTGTAATTATCACAAATAGAAGTGATAAGGGGCGATTTTTTGAAGATAAGGAAAAGGAAGTTTTTAATCTTGGAAGATAAGCAAGAAGAGATATATCAAATCTTAGATTCCTAATTAGATAAGGAAGAAAAGATTTGATAGACAAGGAAGAAGATATCTTATAGGAGTAGGACTCTTCTCCTATAAATACTTCTTCTCCTCTCTTCATTTAAAAAAGGGGAGACTGAAAACTTTTGAGAAAAAAAAAAACTCTGCAAAACTTTTGAGAGAAAGTTATAGCCGATTTTTGAGAGAAAAATCTGATTTTCGAAAATAAGTTTTAGAAATTGCATATCCGCCCCAAACTATTTCGCCCCGAACCCTAGTCGCCCATCCTAGCTCGGCCGAACCTAACCTGGCCGATCCAAGCTTGGCCGAACCAAATCCAGCCGCATAAGCCCTGCGTGTTTGGTCTTCTTCCAGTTGATCTCCAAACCCGAACCTAGATCAAAGTCCTGATCAAGTTCAGAAGTACCTTTGTTGACAAACTTTCAAGTTCCAGTTCTTAGCCTACGACTTGGAAGTGTTGCTACAATCCAGTTGGTGTGGATACATTCTGGAGGTGAGACACTTGGATCACTATATTGTGAATCGAACATGAAGCCTGAAGGTAACCACCACCGAGCTGTGGTGAGGTAATTTCGATTAAACCCCTATGTTTTATTTATGCTTGCGTTCGTTTCTTGCTTTTCGTATACATAATATGGAGAATTTATTTATGGGACTGTGGGTGTGTCTTGAAAAAATTTAAATTCCGCACTCTGTTGTATTGACAATCGAGGCACAAACCCAACAAAGGTTTCCTCATAGTCTATTCCAGGCCTTTGAGAATAACCTTTTGCCACAAGGCGAGCCTTATGAGTTAATACCTCTCCATTCATTCCTAGCTTGCGCTTGAAGATCCACTTGCAGCCTACAGGGATGGTTCCCTCAGGTGGATCAACCAAAGTCCATACTTTGTTGGAATGCAAGGAATCCATTTAGGATTGCATGGCTTCTTGCCACGCACCCGAATCTATGTCTGACATAGCTTCTTCGTATGTCCTTGGATCAGTGTCCAATTGATCTTTTTCGTGAATAACGCCATACCTTTCAGGCTCTCTACGAACTCGATCGGACCTACGAAGTACTGGTGTACTAGATGGTTCAACGGGTTCAGGATCAACTCCCACTGTTTGTGGGGATGGGTCCAATTCCTGGACTTCATCAAGTTCTACGGATATCCCGCTTCTTTTAGTGAGGAAGTCATCCTCCAAGAAGAGGGCGTTCCTGGACACAAACATCTTTTGTTCCTTAGGTTCGTAGAACAGGTATCCAATGGATTCCTTTGGATACCCCACAAATTTGCACAGACTAGATCTACTATCTAGTTTATCTCCTTTCTTGTTTCTTACATAGGCAGGAGATCCCCATACTCGTAGATATGATTATATGGTTGCTTTACCAAACCACTCTTGGTATGGCGTCGTCGGCACCGACTTTGAAGGTATAATGTTAAGTATCTTCGAAGCAGTTAATAGGGCTTGGCCCCAAAACGAAAAAGGAAGGTCAGCGAAACTCATCATGGAACGAACCATGTCTAACAAAGTTCTGTTCCTTCTCTCAGACACACCATTCAACTGCGGTGTTCTAGGAGGAGTTCGCTGTGAGAGAATTCCATTCTCAACAAGGTAATCGAGGAATTCTTGACTTAAGTATTCACCACCTCGATCCGACCGAAGTGCCTTGATACTATGTCCAAGTTGATTCTCAACTTCCATTCGAAACTCTTTGAATTTATCAAAAGCTTCGGACTTATACTTCATCAGGTATACATACCCATAACGACTGAAGTCGTCTGTGAAGGTTATGAAGTATGAGAATCCCCCTCTCGCACTGATACTCAGTGGTCCACAAACATCAGTATGGATTAAATCCAACGTTTGTTTGGTTCGCTCCGGTTTACAAGTAAAAGGCTCTTTGGTCATTTTCCCCTTGAGACAGGATTCGCAGGTTTGGAGATCATCTAGGTTCTTTATTTCAAGAGCCCTAGAGGAGACCAACTTTTGAGTTCTACTCTTGGAAATATGTCCAAGCCTAGCGTGCCAAAGTTGTGTATTGTTTTCATCTTGTTTTCTTTTCTTTGATTGAATGTGCATGACATTTGAATTAGCAGGTTCTAAGGAATAAAGACCATCTATCAAAGTACCACAAGTATAAGTAAAACCACCTTTTATTATGCTAAACTTTCCATTAGAAATGGAAAAACAAAAACCATCATTGTCCAAAAGAGGAATAGAAATAATGTTTTTGATAATTGTTGGTACGTACAAACAGTCTTTCAAAACCAAAGAAAAATTTCCTAGGACTAATTCAACGTCTCCTATGGCCTCTGCCGCAACCCTAGCTCCGTTTCCAAAGCGCAGGATTCTATCCCCAGGTTTAAGAGGCCTTACTGCTCCCATTACCTGCAAATCATTGCAGATATGAGAACCGGTTGCGGTGTTTAACACCCATGATGCACAGTTAATAGAAATATTAACTTCAATAAAGAAAATACCTTTGACCACCTCTTTCAGGTAGTCTGGGCAGTTCCTTTTCCAGTGCCCTGCTTTCTTGCAGTGGAAACATTCATCTTCTAGGCTTTTTATTTTCTTCTCGACAACCTTCTTGGTTGTTTTAGAAGAGATTACTTTCTTCTTCTTTCTCTTGCCCTTCTTTGGCTTTGCAGCCTTGGGTTGTTCAGCAATCATGACAGACTTCTCCCTTTTCAGGGTTGATTCTGCCGTGACCAATAAATTGGTCAGTTCGTGAAGAGCAAGCTCTCTATTTTCCATATTGAAGTTTAGCACGAACTGATCAAATGAGCGCGGCAGAGTATGGAGGAGGAGGTCATTGCGAAGGTCAGCATGCAGGTCTACGTCCAAGTTCTCCAGTTTTTCAACCAGATTAATGAAGCGCAAACAGTGATCCTTCACACTTGAACCCTCAGCCATTCTCAGATTGAATAATTCTTTTGTAGTCTTGAACCTTTCGGTCCTAGACTTCTCTCCAAACAACTCTCGGAGATGAAGAATTATGTCAGCAGCATGCAACATCTTTGCATGCTGTTTCTGCAGCTCATTGGTCATTGATGCCAGCATGAAGCAACGAACCTGAATATCATCATCGATCCACATTTGATGGGTAGCTCGTTCCTCTTCCGAAACTCCTTCCAGAAGTGCACCAGGCATGGGTGCATCGAGAATGTAACTTCTTTTCTCAGAGTCGAGGACTATCCTCAGATTTCTAAGCCAGTCGACAAAATTTGATCCGTTCAGTTTGTTAGTGTCAAGGATGATAGCTAATGGATTCTTAGACATTTTTGCAGAATTGATCTACAAAAGTAAATGATAACGTTTAGCTGACTGATCTATATTAATACTTATAATTAACGATGTTGGACTTGTTATCGAAAAAGTTCTCCCACTATTTTCTCGAAACAATTACCCCTTCAATTGTTCGGGAAATCTAATCTCCTAGTAGGTCTTCACGTCCCAGCAGACATTAATTGCACCCACGACTCGTGGCCATACAATTAACTCCCCAGGTAGGTATACTTTTACCAATTGTGTTCCTCCACAACCTTCAAGCTATTTTGCCTCGGTCTTCGCACTTATCTAGCACTGCTACATCATAAGTGTTACTAATCGTTAAGTCTAACCCATCAATCATGATGAGCAACTGGCCCGGTCGTGAAGTCCTCGTAACTAGTTATCGGTCGATAATCACATCCCGACCAGTCCTCACCCTTGTCGAGTTTAGTTAAAAACAGGAATCAAGGAATTTCGTGTATTGTCCCTTTCTTCGCCTAGGGTGCCAGACTCTGGATCACCTTCAACGATAAGTAGACAACTTACACTAGTCCCTATTGATGGAAGGCTTGGATCTTTAAAACATCATTTTAAATGTACCCAATATGACTTAATATTATTTTCAAGAGGGGATTTTCGGGTTTAAGAGTTTGAGGTAACTCTCCTCGAGATCTCACCGTTCCAGTTATGCATTATCTTTTATTTACGATCTAAATATAACTAGCGCGCATCACCATACAAGCTCAGATATAAATACGTAAATAAACACATACACACCTAGCATGCATGCTACCACAGTATGTTTTCGATCGGGAGCCTCCTATGCGGACCACCATCGAGCCAAAGACGATGGTCCTATTGGTCAATCTATTAGGTTTCAAAGAGACCTACTCTATTACATATTTTACCATGCATACATGGCCTTTAGTCTTCTTGGGCTCCCACCTTGTTTGTAACGGGCCTCCATTCTAAACTAATAAAACAGTAAAGCCCTATCTATTACAATGGCTCAAAGTGGCCTAAAACTTAAGGCTCGCAGGCCCAATAAAACCAATAAGATAAAAATAATCAATCACATCTACCCTAAGGGTCAAGGCTCGGCGCGATCGAAAACCACGTAAACAATTTCACGTAGAGCAAGAAACAAGCAAAACCTAATTTCTTATTTCTTATCTCATTTTAAAACTTAAGATTTTAGTTTTAAAACCCATTTCTAAAACAATCTATAACATCATTTTAAACCCCTTTAAAATGACCCTTTGATTCTCACTTTAAGTCCCTACTAATTATGATAAAATTGACTTTCCGGATTTACTAAACTCTTTCAGCGCACAAGACAGTTTCTGTTTTTCAAGTTTGAAAAATTGCTGTTCTGCCCCTGAATTTTCGAAAATTACACTTTGACCCCTCAACTTTTGAAAATTACAAATCAGCCCCAAAATTTCCAGAATATGAAAATTGGACCAGAAAGCAGAAAATTGACAAAATTTCCAGAAACTTTTCTTTATTGGAAAACAGACCCCAGATTTACGGAAATAGCAAAAAACACCCCTAAACTTTCGTAAATTGCAAAATGGTCCAGATTTTGAAAAATTCCAGAATTTGCACTTTGGTCCAGAATTGCCGAAAAACAAAATTTTAATTTCTGTCCAGATTTATGAAAAATCGTAATTTGCAAATTAGCCCTCCAATTTTCGGAAATTGCATTTTAGGCCCAAAAACCGAAAAGTGCATAAATCCGAACATTCAATTTATCATAACAAGCAAGAATCAAATATCAGAACACAACAATCATATATAATCACATAATTTGATGCGTTCAGGCCTTTTTCATACGTGCATAATAAGTTAGGCTCTGATACCACTGTTGGGTTTTTGTGGGTATAATTGTCAACTACAACGGTGCGGAATTTAAAATTTTTATACACCACATCCCAGGTTCTTATTTGCACATATGAATAAGGTTGAATTTATTTCAGCACATAAATACTAAAATAAATAAAGTGGTAAAATTAAGATTTTACCTCACCACAGGCAAGGTGGTGGTTTCTCCGGTCTTCTTTTTCGGATCACTAGAGCACCCCAAGTGTTGTGCCTCTAGAGAATAGTCCACACCAGCTGGATCTGTGATTACTTCAATCCACAAGCTACGAACTAGGAAAGAAACACTTCAAATTCAAGAGTTGGATTCAGATCCAACTCTAGATGTATAACAAGAAGATGGAGAGATGTGCTGCACGGCCGATATACAACCAGGGGCGGCGGCGGCTTGGTAGTGTAGGGCGGCGGCGGCTAGGGCAAATGGGAGAGGGGGGCGGCCAAGAGAGAGGAGAGATTAGGGTTGCTTGTGTTTTCTTGCTGTTCGTCTTTTGAGTCTCCAAGACTCCCCTTTTATAGTAGAGTCCAACCCTATCCCTAATCTCTATCCTTATCCTTATCTCTTCTTGACCTTATCTGTTTCTTGGCCTAATGGGCCATCAGATAAGTTAGCCCATACCTCTTATTTAATTAGTCCTTTTAATTAAATAAGCCCAAGTCATTTAATTAACTACTTTAATTAAATGCCCATTTATTTAATTAGTCCCTTAATTAAATATTTAATTAATTAGATAAATCCAATTAATTTTCTCTCTCTAAGAATTAACCCTTTAATTCATTTCTTTGATTTAACCCCTTTAAATCAATTCGTTCTACGAGTGACTATCACAGTTCCAGCTTTTGTGTGTGACCCTCTAGGTTCACCATCAATTGGCCGCAGGCTCACATTTCTGTGATTTAATTAATGAGCAATTAATTATTTAATTAATTGCTCCGATCAATTAAACTACTTTCAATTGACCACTCCAGAATTAATCTACCATCAATTCAGGAGTACCCACACCTCATGGTCGATGTCTAACCACAAGCCCATGAGGCCCAACTTCAGGTGAATTGACTTCAGTGAACCTTAAACCTCTTATAAGTACCATGTACATACGGTCCCTCTAACGACTAATTTCCCGATCGAGACCTAGGGTGTGTGAATTGGTCGGCACCTCTAATCATCTCGATTCTGTACTTTCTAATTCAGGAAAATACTTCCAGTGTGACTGCTAAATCTGGAAACCCTTTTCCAAATCCGTCACTGACCATGGCCATGGATTTCTCGGAATGTATCATCGAAGAATGTATAGGAAATTCCCTCATCCATTACAATGAGTCGGTAGATCCTATATTGATGCTAACCATCCGCGCATACGACTATACGTACCCAACGTAGGCGCACAATGGACAAGCTATGTGCCCGGCTCCTAAATCAAAGTACGCACACCCGTATACTGAATTCGCCCTAGCATCTCAAGTCTAAGGACTAAATCGTACACTGTTATAAGTCTTGAGAGACATCCCACCACCGATATGCTTTTTACGCACTTCCACAATGGGTCTCTCTGTTCGGGTCGTTCGATGCGTCCGATCCCCTATCGAACCACCTAGTCATATGCACTGACATTAACAATGTCTTGTTCATGAAACAACAACAAATTCACTTTAAGTGAATCATGCATAATCGTACAAGTCTTGACGATTCATTCGATACCCTGTCTCGATATGAATCTATGACTTGGAACATTTTTGAGAACACGACCTTTGAGATTGTTTCATGATTAATCGCACCCAATACTGAAGTGAATAGTCCCGTAGTCATGAGTGATCTCAGGGTTTCAACCAATCGCTTAAATGTGTTCGCGAAAGATGAAGATGGCCATTTGTTTATATTATGAATTCTCAATAAAATAAATAGTTCGTATTAATTGATAAATCAAAGATTCTTTCAAGATAAAATAATGTTCCCTATTACAAGCTATTTTGTTGGCTTGCAGGGCACTATCCTATCAATCTCCCACTTGCCCTAAAGCCAATCACAAAAGTTTCTAAGACCCATCTTTCCCAGATGCTCTTCGAACACCTTTTCCGATAATGGCTTAGTTAGTGGATCAGCTATGTTATCCTTTGAGTCGACACGCTCCATTTGAATGTCTCCCCTACCTATGATCTCCCTGATCACATGGTATTTCCTCAATACGTGTTTGGACTGGTGGTGTGATCTCGGCTCCTTCGCTTGAGCAATTGCCCCATTGTTGTCGCAGTAGACTACTATGGGATTTGCTATGCTAGGTACCACATCCAGCTCTTGGATGAAGTTTCTCATCCAAACACTTTCCTTCGCTGCATCTGATGCGGTGATATATTCTGCTTCAGTGGTTGAGTCTGCAGTGGTCGATGTTTGGAGCTCTTCCAACTCACCGCTGCGCCGTTGAGGCAAAATATATATCCAGAATTGGATTTAAAATCATCCACGTCAGATTGGAAACTCGAATCAGTGAATCCTTCGAGTTTCAATTCTCCACTCCCACCGTAGACCAAGAACATATCCTTAGTCCTTCTCAGGTACTTTAGGATAGCCTTTATGGCGGTCCAGTGTTCCTCCCCTGGATTTGACTGGTAGTGGCTCGTTACACTGAGAGAGTGAGCTACGTCAGGTCTAGTACATAACATTGCATACATTATGCTGCCAATGGCAGATGCATAAGGTATGAGAGACATTCTCTTTCTTTTTTCATCACTCGTAGGGCACATTGATTTAGAAAGATAGATTCCATGTCTCATTGGAAGCAATCCTTTCTTGGATTCTTCCATACTGAATCTCTTCAGTATAGAGTTAATGTACTGGGATTGGGAGAGACCTAACATCTTCTTCGATCTATCTCTATAGATACGTATGCCTAGTACGTAAGATGCGTCTCCCATATCCTTCATGGAGAATTGCGTGGATAACCACGCTTTCGTCTGCGTCAACGTTCTGATATCGTCTCCGATCAACTGAATGTCATCGACATATAACACAATAAATTGTACCGAACTCCCATCGAATTTCTTGTACACACATGACTCATAAACGTTCTTGATGAAGCCATACCCTTTGACTGTCTCATCAAAACGTATGTTCCAGGTTTGGGACGCCTGTTTTAGGCCATAGATTGACCTTTGAAGTTTGCAAACCTTATGCTCACTTCCTTTAGATGTAAAGCCTTTTGGCTGTTGCATATAAATTTCCTTATCAATGTCGCCATTGAGAAAGGCGGTCTTTACATCCATTTTCCATATCTCGTAGTCATACCACGCGGCTATGGCTAATAGTATCCGAATGGATTTAGATATCGCTACTGGCGAGAAGGTTTCCTCAGAGTCTATTCCAGGCCTTTGAGAATAACCTTTTGTCACAAGGCGAGCCTTATGAGTTAATACCTCTCCATTCATTCCTAGCTTGCGCTTGAAGATCCACTTGCAGCCTACAGGGATGGTTCCCTCAGGTGGATCAACCAAAGTCCATACTTTGTTGGAATGCATGGAATAAATTTCGGATTGCATGGCTTCTTGCCACGCACCCGAATCTATGTCTGACATAGCTTCTTCGTATGTCCTTGGATCAGTGTCCAATTGATCGTTTTCGTGAATAACGCCATACCTTTCAGGCTCTCTACGAACTCGATCGGACCTACGAAGTACTGGTGTACTAGATGGTTCAACGGGTTCAGGATCAACTCCCACTGTTTGTGGGGATGGGTCCAATTCCTGGACTTCATCAAGTTCTACGGATATCCCGCTTCTTTTAGTGAGGAAGTCATCCTCCAAGAAGAGGGCGTTCCTGGACACAAACATCTTTTGTTCCTTAGGTTCGTAGAACAGGTATCCAATGGATTCCTTTGGATACCCCACAAATTTGCACAGACTAGATCTACTATCTAGTTTATCTCCTTTCTTGTTTCTTACATAGGCAGGAGATCCCCATACTCGTAGATATGAGTATATGGGTGCTTTACCAAACCACTCTTGGTATGGCGTCGTCGGCACCGACTTTGAAGGTATAATGTTAAGTATCTTCGAAGCAGTTAATAGGGCTTGGCCCCAAAACGAAAAAGGATGGTCAGCGAAACTCATCATGGAACGAACCATGTCTAACAAAGTTCTGTTCCTTCTCTCAGACACACCATTCAAGTGCGGTGTTCTAGGAGGAGTTCGCTGTGAGAGAATTCCATTCTCAACAAGATAATCGAGGAATTCTTGACTTAAGTATTCACCACCTCGATCCGACCGAAGTGCCTTGATACTATGTCCAAGTTGATTCTCAACTTCCATTCGAAACTCTTTGAATTTATCAAAAGCTTCGGACTTATACTTCATCAAGTATACATACCCATAACGACTGAAGTCGTCTGTGAAGGTTATGAAGTATGAGAATCCTCCTCTCGCACTGATACTCAGTGGTCCACAAATATCAGTACGGATTAAATCCAACGTTTGTTTGGTTCGCTCCGGTTTCCCAGTAAAAGTCTCTTTGGTCATTTTCCCCTTGAGACAGGATTCGCAGGTTTGGAGATCATCTAGGTTCTTTATTTCAAGAGCCCTAGAGGAGACCAACTTTTGAATTCTACTCTTGGAAATATGTCCAAGCCTAGCGTGCCAAAGTTGTGGATTGTTTTCATCTTGTTTTCTTTTCTTTGATTGAATGTGCATGACATTAGAATTAGCAGGTTCTAAGGAATAAAGACCATCTATCAAAGTACCACAAATATAAGTAAAACCACCTTTTATTATGCTAAACTTTCCATTAGAAATGGAAAAACAAAAACCATCATTGTCCAAAAGAGGAATAGAAATAATGTTTTTGATAATTGTTGGTACGTACAAACAGTCTTTCAAAACCAAAGAAAAATTTCCTAGGACTAATTCAACATCTCCTATGGCCTCTGCCGCAACCTTAGCTCCATTTCCAAAGCGCAGGATTCTATCCCCAGGTTTAAGAGGCCTTACTGCTCCCATTACCTGCAAATCATTGCAGATATGAGAACCGGTTGCGGTGTCTAACACCCATGATGCACAGTTAATAGAAATATTAACTTCAATAAAGAAAATACCTTTGACCACCTCTTTCAGGTAGTCTGGGCAGTTCCTTTTCCAGTGCCCTGCTTTCTTGCAGTGGAAACATTCATCTTCTAGGCTTTTTATTTTCTTCTCGACAACCTTCTTGGTTGTTTTAGAAGAGATTACTTTCTTCTTCTTTCTCTTGCCCTTATTTGGCTTTGCAGCCTTGGGTTGTTCAGCAATCATGACAGACTTCTCCCTTTTCAGGGTTGATTCTGCCGTGACCAATAAATTGGTCAGTTCGTGTAGAGCGATCTCTCTATTTTCCATATTGAAGTTTAGCACGAACTGATCAAATGAGCGCGGCAGAGTATGGAGGAGGAGGTCATTGCGAAGGTCAGCATGCAGGTCTACGTCCAAGTTCTCCAGTTTTTCAACCAGATTAATGAAGCGCAAACAGTGATCCTTCACACTTGAACCCTCAGCCATTCTCAGATTGAATAACTCTTTTGTAGTCTTGAACCTTTCGGTCCTAGACTTCTCTCCAAACAACTCTCGGAGATGAAGAATTATGTCAGCAGCATGCAACATCCTTGCATGCTGTTTCTGCAGCTCGTTGGTCATTGATGCCAGCATGAGGCAACGAACCTGAATATCATCATCGATCCACATTTGATGGGTAGCTCGTTCCTCTTCCGAAACTCCTTCCGGAAGTGCACCAGGCATGGGTGCATCGAGAATGTAACTCCTTTTCTCGGAGTCGAGGACTATCCTCAGATTTCTAAGCCAGTCGACAAAATTTGATCCGTTCAGTTTGTTAGTGTCAAGGATGATAGCTAATGGATTCTTAGACATTTTTGCAGAATTGATCTACAAAAGTAAATGATAACGTTTAGCTGACTGATCTATATTAATACTTATAATTAACGATGTTGGACTTGTTATCGAAAAAGTTCTCCCACTATTTTCTCGAAACAATTACCCCTTCAATTGTTCGGGAAATCTAATCTCCTAGTAGGTCTTCACGTCCCAGCAGACATTAATTGCACCCACGACTCGTGGCCGTACAATTAACTCCCCAGGTAGGTATACTTTTACCAATTGTGTTCCTCCACAACCTTCAAGCTATTTTGCCTCGGTCTTCGCACTTATCTAGCACTGCTACATCATAAGTGTTACTAATCGTTAAGTCTAACCCATCAATCATGATGAGCAACTGGCCCGGTCGTGAAGTCCCCGTAACTAGTTATCGGTCGATAATCACATCCCGACCAGTCCTCACCCTTGTCGAGTTTAGTTAAAAACAGGAATCAAGGAATTTCGTGTATTGTCCCTTTCTTCGCCTAGGGTGCCAGACTCTGGATCACCTTCAACGATAAGTAGACAACTTACACTAGTCCCTATTGATTTACGGAAATAGCAAAAAACATCCCTAAACTTTCGTAAATTGCAAAATGGTCCAGATTTTGAAAAATTCCAGAATTTGCACTTTGGTCCAGAATTGCCGAAAAACAAAATTTTAATTTCTGTCCAGATTTATGAAAAATCATAATTTGCAAATTAGCCGTCCAATTTTCGGAAATTGCATTTTAGGCCCAAAAACCGAAAAGTGCATAAATCCGAACATTCAATTTATCATAACAAGCAAGAATCAAATATCAGAACACAACAATCATATATAATCACATAATTTTATGCGTTCAGGCCTTTTTCAGACGTGCATAATAAGTTAGGCTCTGATACCACTGTTGGGTTTTTGTGGGTATAATTGTCAACTACAACGGTGCGGAATTTAAAATTTTTATACACCACATCCCAGGGTTCTTATTTGCACATATGAATAAGGTTGAATTTATTTCAGCACATAAATACTAAAATAAATAAAGTGGTAAAATTAAGATTTTACCTCACCACAGGCAAGGTGGTGGTTTCTCCGGTCTTCTTTTTCGGATCACTAGAGCACCCCAAGTGTTGTGCCTCTAGAGAATAGTCCACACCAGCTGGATCTGTGATTGCTTCAATCCACAGGCTACGAACTAGGAAAGAAACACTTCAGATTCAAGAGTTGGATTCAGATCCAACTCTAGATGTAGAACAAGAAGATGGAGAGATGTGCTGCACGGCCGATATACAACCAGGGGCGGCGGCGGCTTGGTAGTGTAGGGCGGCGGCGGCTAGGGCAAATGGGAGAGGGGGGGGCGGCCAAGAGAGAGGAGAGATTAGGGTTGCTTGTGTTTTCTTGCTGTTCGTCTTTTGAGTCTCCAAGACTCCCCTTTTATAGTAGAGTCCAACCCTATCCCTAATCTCTATCCTTATCCTTATCTCTTCTTGACCTTATCTGTTTCTTGGCCTAATGGGCCATCAGATAAGTTAGCCCATACCTCTTATTTAATTAGTCCTTTTAATTAAATAAGCCCAAGTCATTTAATTAACTACTTTAATTAAATGGCCCATTTATTTAATTAGTCCCTTAATTAAATATTTAATTAATTAGATAAATCCAATTAATTTTCTCTCTCTAAGAATTAACCCTTTAATTCATTTCTTTGATTTAACCCCTTTAAATCAATTCGTTCTACGAGTGACTATCACAGTTCCAGCTTTTGTGTGTGACCCTCTTGGTTCACCATCAATTGGCCGCAGGCTCACATTTCTGTGATTTAATTAATGAGCAATTAATTATTTAATTAATTGCTCCGATCAATTAAACTACTTTCAATTGACCACTCAAGAATTAATCTACCATCAATTCAGGAGTACCCACACCTCATGGTCGATGTCTAACCACAAGCCCATGAGGCCCTACTTCAGGTGAATTGACTTCAGTGAACCTTAAACCTCTTATAAGTACCATGTACATACGGTCCCTCTAACGACTAATTTCCCGATCGAGACCTAGGGTGTGTGAATTGGTCGGCACCTCTAATCATCTCGATTCTGTACTTTCTAATTCAGGATAATACTTCCAGTGTGACTGCTAAATCTGGAAACCCTTTTCCAAATCCGTCACTGACCATGGCCATGGATTTCTCGGAATGTATCATCGAAGAATGTATAGGAAATTCCCTCATCCATTACAATGAGTCGGTAGATCCTATATTGATGCTAACCATCCGCGCATACGACTATACGTACCCAACGTAGGCGCACAATGGACAAGCTATGTGTCCGGCTCCTAAATCAAAGTACGCACACCCGTATACTGAATTCGCCCTAGCATCTCAAGTCTAAGGACTAAATCGTACACTGTTATAAGTCTTGAGAGACATCCCACCACCGATATACTTTTTACGCACTTCCACAATGGGTCTCTCTGTTCGGGTCGTTCGATGCGTCCGATCCCCTATCGAACCACCTAGTCATATGCAATGACATTAACAATGTCTTGTTCATGAAACAACAACAAATTCACTTTAAGTGAATCATGCATAATCGTACAAGTCTTGACGATTCATTCGATACCCTATCTCGATATGAATCTATGACTTGGAACATTTTTGAGATCACGACCTTTGAGACTGTTTCATGATTAATCGCACCCAATACTGAAGTGAATAGTCCCGTAGTCATGAGTGATCTCAGGGTTTCAACCAATCGCTTAAATGTGTTCGCGAAAGATGAAGATGGCCATTTGTTTATATTATGAATTCTCAATAAAATAAACAGTTCGTATTAATTGATAAATCAAAGATTCTTTCAAGATAAAATAATGTTCCCTATTACAAGTTATTTTGTTGGCTTGCATGGCACTATCCTATCAATCTCCCACTTGCCCTAAAGCCAATCACAAACGTTTCTAAGACCCATCTTTCCCAGATGCTCTTCGAACACCTTTTGCGATAATGGCTTAGTTAGTGGATCAGCTATGTTATCCTTTGAGTCGACACGCTCCATTTGAATGTCTCCCCTACCTATGATCTCCCTGATCACATGGTATTTCCTCAATACGTGTTTGGACTGGTGGTGTGATCTCGGCTCCTTCGCTTGAGCAATTGCCCCATTGTTGTCGCAGTAGACTACTATGGGATTTGCTATGCTAGGTACCACATCCAGCTCTTGGATGAAGTTTCTCATCTAAACACTTTCCTTCGCTGCATCTGATGCGGCGATATATTCTGCTTCAGTGGTTGAGTCTGCAGTGGTCGACTGTTTGGAGCTCTTCCAACTCACCGCTGCGTTTTTGAGGTAAAATATATATCCAGAATTGGATTTAAAATCATCCACGTCAGACTGGAAACTCGAATCAGTGAATCCTTCGAGTTTCAATTCTCCACTCCCACCGTAGACCAAGAACATATCCTTAGTCCTTCTCAGGTACTTTAGGATAGCCTTTACGGCGGTCCATTGTTCCTCCCCTGGATTTGACTGGTAGCGGCTCGTTACACTGAGAGCGTGAGCTACGTCAGGTCTAGTACATAACATTGCATACATTATGCTGCCAATGGCAGATGCATAAGGTATGAGAGACATTCTCTTTCTTTCTTCATCACTCGTAGGGCACATTGATTTAGAAAGATAGATTCCATGTCTCATTGGAAGCAATCCTTTCTTGGATTCTTCCATACTGAATCTCTTCTGTATAGAGTTAATGTACTGGGATTTGGAGAGACCTAACATCTTCTTCGATCTATCTCTATAGATACGTATGCCTAGTACGTAAGATGCGTCTCCCATATCCTTCATGGAGAATTACGTGGATAACCACGATTTCGTCTGCGTCAACGTTCTGATATCGTCTCCGATCAACAGAATGTCATCGACATATAACACAATAAATTGTACCGAACTCCCATCGAATTTCTTGTACAGACATGACTCATAAACGTTCTTGATGAAGCCATACCCTTTGACTGTCTCATCAAAACGTATGTTCCAGGTTCGGGACGCCTGTTTTAGGCCATAGATTGACCTTTGAAGTTTGCAAACCTTATGCTCACTTCCTTTAGATGTAAAGCCTTTTGGCTGTTGCATATAAATTTCCTTATCAATGTCGCCATTGAGAAAGGCGGTCTTTACATCCATTTGCCATATCTCGTAGTCATACCACGCGACTATGGCTAATAGTATCCGAATGGATTTAGATATCGCTACTGGCGAGAAAGTCTCCTCATAGTCTATTCCAGGCCTTTGAGAATAACCTTTTGCCACAAGGCGAGCCTTATGAGTTAATACCTCTCCATTCATTCCTAGCTTGCGCTTGAAGATCCACTTGTAGCCTACAGGGATGGTTCCCTCGGGTGGATCAACCGAAGTCCATACTTTGTTGGAATGCATGGAATCCATTTCGGATTGCATGGCTTCTTGCCACGCACCCGAATCTATGTCTGACATAGCTTCTTCGTATGTCCTTGGATCAGTGTCCAATTGATTGTTTTCGTGAATAACGCCATACCTTTCAGGCTCTCTACGAACTCGATCGGACCTACAAAGTACTGGTGTACTAGATGGTTCAACGGGTTCAGGATCAACTCCCACTGTTTGTGGGGATGGGTCCAATTCCTGGACTTCATCAAGTTCTACGGATATCCCGCTTCTTTTAGTGAGGAAGTCATTCTCCAAGAAGAGGGCGTTCCTGGACACAAACATCTTTTGTTCCTTAGGTTCGTAGAACAGGTATCCAATGGATTCCTTTGGATACCCCACAAATTTGCACAGACTAGATCTACTATCTAGTTTATCTCCTTTCTTATTTCTTACATAGGCAGGAGATCCCCATACTCGTAGATATGAGTATATGGGTGCTTTACCAAACCACTCTTGGTATGGCATCGTCAGCACCGACTTTGAAGGTATAATGTTAAGTATCTTCGAAGCAGTTAATAGAGCTTGGCCCAAAAACGAAAAAGAAAGGTCAGCGAAACTCATCATGGAACGAACCATGTCTAACAAAGTTCTGTTCCTTCTCTCAGACACACCATTCAACTGCGGTGTTCTAGGAGGAGTTCGCTGTAAGAGAATTCCATTCTCAACAAGATAATCGAGGAATTCTTGACTTAAGTATTCACCACCTCGATCCGACCGAAGTGCCTTGATACTATGTCCAAGTTGATTCTCAACTTCCATTCGAAACTCTTTGAATTTATCAAAAGCTTCGGATTTATACTTCATCAGGTATACATACCCATAACGACTGAAGTCGTCTGTGAAGGTTATGAAGTATGAGAATCCTCCTCTCGCACAGATACTCAGTGGTCCACAAACATCAGTATGAATTAAATCCAACGTTTGTTTGGTTCGCTCCGGTTTCTCAGTAAAAGGCGCTTTGGTCATTTTCCCCTTGAGACAGGATTCGCAGGTTGGGAGATTATCTAGGTTCTTTATTTCAAGAGCCCTAGAGGAGACCAACTTTTGAATTCTACTCTTGGAAATATGTCCAAGCCTAGCGTGCCAAAGTTGTGGATTGTTTTCATCTTGTTTTCTTTTCTTTGATTGAATGTGCATGACATTAGAATTAGCAGGTTCTAAGGAATAAAGACCATCTATCAAAGTACCACAAGTATAAGTAAAACCACCTTTTATTATACTAAACTTTCCATTAGAAATGGAAAAACAAAAACCATCATTGTCCGAAAGAGGAATAGAAATAATGTTTTTGATAATTGTTGGTACGTACAAACAGTCTTTCAAAACCAAAGAAAAATTTCCTAGGACTAATTCAACGTCTCCTATGGCCTCTGCCGCAACCCTAGCTCCGTTTCCAAAGCGCAGGATTCTATCCCCAGATTTAAGAGGCCTTACTGCTCCCATTACCCGCAAATCATTGCAGATATGAGAACCGGCTGCGGTGTCTAACACCCATGATGCACAGTTAATAGAAATATTAACTTCAATAAAGAAAATACCTTTGACCACCTCTTTCAGGTAGTCTGGGCAGTTCCTTTTCCAGTGCCCTGCTTTCTTGCAGTGGAAACATTCATCTTCTGAGCTTTTTCTTTTCTTCTCGACAACCTTCTTGGTTGTTTTAGAAGAGATTACTTTCTTCTTCTTTCTCTTGCCCTTCTTTGGCTTTGCAGCCTTGGGTTGTTCAGCAATCATGACAGACTTCTCCCTTTTTAGGGTTGATTCTGCCGTGACCAATAAATTGGTCAGTTCGTGTAGAGCGAGCTCTCTATTTTCCATATTGAAGTTTAGCAAGAACTGATCAAATGAGCGCGGCAGAGTATGGAGGAGGAGGTCATTGCGAAGGTCAGCATGCAGGTCTACGTCCAAGTTCTCCAATTTTTCAACCAGATTAATGAAGCGCAAACAGTGATCCTTCACACTTGAACCCTCAGCCATTCTCAGATTGAATAATTCTTTTGTAGTCTTGAACCTTTCGGTCCTAGACTTCTCTACAAATAACTCTCGGAGATGAAGAATTATGTCAGCAGCATGCAACATCCTTGCATGCTGTTTCTGCAGCTCATTGGTCATTGATGCCAGCATGAGGCAACGAACCTGAATATCATCATCGATCCACCTTTGATGCGTAGCTCATCCCTCTTTTGAAACTCCTTCCGGAAGTGCACCAGGCATGGGTGCATCGAGAATGTAACTACTTTTCTCGGAGTCGAGGACTATCCTCAGATTTCTAAGCCAGTCGACAAAATTTGATCCGTTCAGTTTGTTAGTGTCAAGGATGATAGCTAATGGTTCTTAGACATTTTTGCAGAATTGATCTACAAAAGTAAATGATAACGTTTAGCTGACTGATCTATATTAATACTTATAATTAACGATGTTGGACTTGTTATCGAAAAAGTTCTCCCATTATTTTCTCGAAACAATTACCCCTTCAATTGTTCGGGAAATCTAATCTCCTAGTAGGTCTTCACGTCCCAGCAGACATTAATTGCACCCACGACTCGTGGCCATACAATTAACTCCCCAGGTAGGTATACTTTTACCAATTGTGTTCCTCCACAACCTTCAAGCTATTTTGCCTCGGTCTTCGCACTTATCTAGCACTGCTACATCATAAGTGTTACTAATCGTTAAGTCTAACCCATCAATCATGATGAGCAACTGGCCCGGTCGTGAAGTCCCCGTAACTAATTATCGGTCGATAATCACATCCCGACCAGTCCTCACCCTTGTCGAGTTTAGTTAAAAATAGGAATCAAGGAATTTCGTGTATTGTCCCTTTCTTCGCCTAGGGTGCCAGACTCTGGATCACCTTTCACGATAAGTAGACAACTTACACTAGTCCCTATTGATGGAAGGCTTGGATCTTTAAAACATCATTTTAAATGTACCCAATATGACTTAATATTATTTTCAAGAGGGGATTTTCGGGTTTAAGAGTTTGAGGTAACTCTCCTCGAGATCTCACCGTTCCAGTTATGCATTATCTTTTATTTCCGATCTAAATATAACTAGCGCGCATCACCATACAAGCTCAGATATAAATACGTAAATAAACACATACACACCTAGCATGAATGCTACCACATTATGTTTTCGATCGGGAGCCTCCTATGCGGACCACCATCGAGCCAAAGACGATGGTCCTATTGGTCAATCTATTAGGTTTCAAAGAGACCTACTCTATTACATATTTTACCATGCATACATGGCCTTTAGTCTTCTTGGGCTCCCACCTTGCTTGTAACGGGCCTCCATTCTAAACTAATAAAACAGTAAAGCCCTATCTATTACAATGGCTCAAAGTGGCCCAAAACTTAAGGCTCGCAGGCCCAATAAAACCAATAAGATAAAAATAACCAATCACATCTACCCTAAGGGTCAAGGCTCGGCGCGATCGAAAACAATGTAAACAATTTCACGTAGAGCAAGAAACAAGCAAAACCTAATTTCTTATTTCTTATCTCATTTTAAAACTTAAGATTTTAGTTTTAAAACCTCTTTCTAAAACAATCTATAACATCATTTTAAACCCTTTAAAATGACCCTTTGATTCACACTTTAAGTCCCTACTAATTATGATAAAATTGACTTTCCGGATTTACTAAACTCTTTCAGCGCACAAAACAGTTTCTGTTTTTCAAGTTTGAAAAATTGCAGTTCTGCCCCTGAATTTTCGAAAATTACACTTTGACCCCTCAACTTTTGGAAATTACAAATCAGCCCCAAAATTTCCAGAATATGCAAATTGGACCAGAAAGCAGAAAATTGACAAAATTTCCAGAAACTTTTGTTTATTGCAAAACAGACCCCAGATTTACGGAAATATCAAAAAACACCCCTAAACTTTCATAAATTGCAAAATGGTCCAGATTTTGAAAAATTCCAGAATTGCCGAAAAACAAAATTTTAATTTCTGTCCAGATTTATGAAAAATCATAATTTGCAAATTAGCCCTCCAATTTTCGGAAATTGCATTTTAGGCCCAAAAATCGAAAAGTGCATAAATCCGAACATTCAATTTATCATAACAAGCAAGAATCAAATATCAGAACACAACAATCATATATAATCACATAATTTGATGCGTTCAGGCCTTTTTCATACGTGCATAATAAGTTAGGCTCTGATACCACTGTTGGGTTTTTGTGGGTATAATTGTCAACTACAACGGTGCGGAATTTAAAATTTTTATACACCACATCCCAGGGTTCTTATTTGCACATATGAATAAGGTTGAATTTATTTCGGCACATAAATACTAAAATAAATAAAGTGGTAAAATTAAGATTTTACCTCACCACAGGCAAGGTGGTGGTTTCTCCGGTCTTCTTTTTCGGATCACTAGAGCACCCCAAGTGTTGTGCCTCTAGAGAATAGTCCACACCAGCTGGATCTGTGATTACTTCAATCCACAAGCTACGAACTAGGAAAGAAACACTTCAGATTCAAGAGTTGGATTCAGATCCAACTCTAGATGTATAACAAGAAGATGGAGAGATGTGCTGCACGGCCGATATACAACCAGGGGCGGCGGCGGCTTGGTAGTGTAGGGCGGCGGCGGCTAGGGCAAATGGGAGAGGGGGGGCGGCCAAGAGAGAGGAGAGATTAGGGTTGCTTGTGTTTTCTTGCTGTTCGTCTTTTGAGTCTCCAAGACTCCCCTTTTATAGTAGAGTCCAACCCTATCCCTAATCTCTATCCTTATCCTTATCTCATCTGGACCTTATCTCTTTCTTGGCCTAATGGGCCATCAGATAAGTTAGCCCATACCTCTTATTTAATTAGTCATTTTAATTAAATAATCCCAAGTCATTTAATTAACCACTTTAATTAAATGGCCCATTTATTTAATTAGTCCCTTAATTAAATATTTAATTAATTAGATAAATCCAATTGATTTTCTCTCTCTAAGAATTAACCCTTTAATTCTTTTCTTTGATTTAACCCCTTTAAATCAATTCGTTCTACGACTGACTATCACAGTTCCATCTTTTGTGTGTGACCCTCTAGGTTCACCATCAATTGGCCGCAGGCTCACATTTCTATGATTTAATTAATGAGCAATTAATTATTTAATTAATTGCTCCGATCAATTAAACTACTTTCAATTGACCACTACAGAATTAATCTACCATCAATTCAGGAGTACCCACACCTCATGGTCGATGTCTAGCCACAAGCCCATGAGGCCCAACTTCAGGTGAATTGACTTCAGTGAACCTTAAACCTCTTATAAGTACCATGTACATACTGTCCCTCTAACGACTAATTTCCCGATCGAGACCTAGGGTGTGTGAATTGGTCGGCACCTCTAATCATCTCGATTCTGTACTTTCTAATTCAGGATAATACTTCCAGTGTGACTGCTAAATCTGGAAACCCTTTTCCAAATCCGTCACTGACCATGGCCATGGATTTCTCGGAATGTATCATCGAAGAATGTACAGGAAATTCCCTCATCCATTACAATGAGTCGGTAGATCCTATATTGATGCTAACCATCTGTGCATACGACTATACGTACCCAACGTAGGCGCACAATGGACAAGCTATGTGCCCGGCTCCTAAATCAAAGTACGCACACCCGTATACCGAATTCGCCCTTCCATCTCAAGTCTAAGGACTAAATCGTACACTGTTATAAGTGTTGAGAGACATCCCACCACCGATATGCTTTTTACGCACTTCCACAATGGGTCTCTCTGTTCGGGTCGTTCGATGCGTCCGATCCCCTATCGAACCACCTAGTCATATGCACTGACATTAACAATGTCTTGTTCATGAAACAACAACAAATTCACTTTAAGTGAATCATGCATAATCGTACAAGTCTTGACGATTCATTCGATACCCCGTCTCGATATGAATCTATGACTTGGAACATTTTTGAGATCACGACCTTTGAGACTGTTTCATGATTAATCGCACCCAATACTGAAGTGAATAGTCCCGTAGTCATGAGTGATCTCAGGGTTTCAACCAATCGCTTAAATGTGTTCGCGAAAGATGAAGATGGCCATTTGTTTATATTATGAATTCTCAATAAAATAAACAGTTCATATTAATTGATAAATCAAAGATTCTTTCAAGATAAAATAATGTTCCCTATTACAAGCTATTTTGTTGGCTTGCAGGGCACTATCCTATCACAGAGACCTTCTCGGAAGAGAAAATTGGAGTTGAGTCATGAATCTGAGGAGAATGGAGAGGAATCTCCAGATTCTTCTCAAGAATCCCCTGTTCGTCAGGCAACTGGATTTGGTTATCCCCCTCTCCAGCTTAGGACATCTTTGGGTATACGTGGATGTCGCAGCTGGTCGATGCCTCATCCCAATGACAACCCGGTGGATAGGAAAAGGAGTTACTATGGTCGTTCTGGTAACGATCTTTCTTTACATGGCAATAATCATCCAAAGCCTACTTTGGTCGAAATGATCGAGGATCATTTAGAGGGAAAAAGAGCTGCTGGCTATCCTGAGAATGATTCTTTGGTTCATGATGAGAGTGAAAACGCAGTGGATAAGGCCACTCGTGTTCTTTTGTCCGGCGTTTTTACTCGTGATATGAATAAGCTTCTTTGGAAAGATCCCTTGGAGAAATTTCAGCGAGCTTCTCTTTATGCTGAAAAGGTGATATCTTTTTTGATTGTGCTAATAATGTAATTTTCTTTGAGGATTATTATAATTTGCTAAACCATTTCTTTCTACTCCTTTTGTTCTTTCAGACTAAGACTTGTTTGGCATCATATGCTTATGAGTCTGCTCTCTGGAAAACAACAGTGTGAATTTCTGGAAGAGAAGTACAAAGCTTTGCTTCATAAGTCTTCTGATTCGGAGGTTGGTCCCTCAAGGACTTCTTCTATTCCAGTCGTAGAGACTCGGGTTACAGGGATTAATGACCAGGAGATTATAGACAGTGTTCTGGAGACTTCCCGTGCTCAAGAACAAGCCAATCAATTGGCTAAAAAGTTAGAGGAGTTCCAATTTCAGAGTACTGCTCGGATTAGCGAGTTGGAATCTCAAGTATCAAATCTTCAAGCTTCTTTAGAGGAGTATGAGAAAGACACTCCTCATAGTGGACTCAAGGATCGTTATGGTCGTAATCCCGATGAAAAGGTGGTTCGTGAGTTCCTCAGCTCTCCTGTTCATACGGCGCTGGTATACCAAATGGTTGGTCCGCTTTTAGAGAATACGTTCAAGAAAGCGATTCATCAGTTGGTCGCTTTAGAAATGATAGATGATCATCGAAAGGAATATTTTAAAGCAGCGCACATTCGGCTGAACAGTTATGGCGAAGTATATCCCCCTTCCGAGCTTCCGGACGTCGTTTATCAAAATTTTCCTATGGCTCACCTCGTTAAAGAGTTTGGAAAACCATTGCCAATTCCTCCCTCCGATATTAATGATGAGGTCGATAACAATTTTATCGATCGACAGGAAGAAGAAGAAGATATTGTCATAGTAGAAGAAAGAGACGTCGGTAGTGAACAGAAAATTCCGGATAACGACCAAGCTGTGTAATATTTTGATTTCTGAAATAACCTTTGTAATTATTTTACTGTAGGTTTAATTGGAATATTACCTTTTCACCCCTTTGTTAAATAAAACGTTTTGTATTCTGACCGTCACGTCCTTTCGTGTTCTCTGTAATAATTCTGACAAGTTAATAACTTCGCCGTAATCATTATGCGTATGTCGTTTCAAATTCTAGTGTTTATTCCAAAGCTGATTTCTGTATTTCGCGCCCTTTCTTTGGGTCTATCGCGTCTTTTCGTATAGTATAAATATAAAAGGTAAAAAACGACTCGCTATTTACCGCTTTGCTTATCTCTCAACAGAATACTCCTTCTTTATTAGATCGATAAGCTTCTTCGATAGTTTAAATTTACTTCTTGAATTCCGATCATGACTAATCTTTTCGGTAATACCTCAAAGCGTCCTTCCCGTGAGAGCGCTAGGAATACTAGGCCTAAAAAGTCTCGAACGGAGGGGCCCTCGATAGAACCTCCTCGTTTGTCTTCTAATGCTAGGTCGGTGATCGACACTCCTGTCATCCCTTCTGAACCTTCTCTGTAATTAGTTCATCTTTTGCACAACCAAATTTTTCTTCTTCCACTGAAATAGGAAGTAGGCCTTCCCCTGGTCGGGTGGCTTTTGGCGATTCATCCAATGTGGAGCACACTTTTGATATACCTGTTTCTTCAGGTGTTTCTTCTTTTGAGCAAGGTTTTCATGGAGGGGACTTTGTTAACTCCCTTCCTTTTTCTACCTCTGTTGCCTCGGTCGTCAGCGGAGGGCAAGTTGATGAGGGTTCCCTTGTCAATCCCTTCGTAACACAACCTATTTCTCAAGATTTTCCTGATTACTTGTTTAATGATACTACCGTGATGACTACTTCTTTTGAATCTGGTGGGCCTTCTGGAGGTCGGATTGGGTCGAGGTCCAATCATCAAATCGTTATTTCTGCTTCGGGTAAGGAGAGATCGGTTAGTCCCAACGAGAGGGAATCTCCTCGTCCGTTTGATGATCGTTGTATCCTTGAGCAGGTTAAAAATATCATGCAGTCAGCGACTCCCCGTCCTGATAAAGTCCCTTTTGTTAGTGAACTGCCGGGCTCTGTTGAGCCCGACGCTTTGTCCTGGGATCTAGGCCTGAGCACTATTTTGCCCGGTGAGTTGAGGAAGCTTGAGGGTACTTCCAACGTACGCCTTGTTCAGTCGCTAGTGAAGTTGTGCGAGCAGGTAGACCTATCCTTCGTTATCTTTCCCGCTTTTATTTTGATTGCCTCGTTATATAAGGACTGTTTTCCTTTTCCAGGCTAAGTATTTTGCACTCCAGCTGGGTGTGCAAAACGACGATCTGTGGATAAGTAAAGATGCTTATTAACGTCGTATGGAATCAGAGACGGTGAAGGTCACAGGGCAGAGCCTCCAATTGCAGCTTGCCAATGATGATCTGAAAAAATTACAAGAGGAGAAATCTGTCTTGGAGGCAGAGAAAAATGACTTGGTTCAGGTCGCTGCCCTAGCAGAGGAGTCTCGACGGCAGGCCTATGAGGAAGGTTATGATGCCGGTTATCTAAAGCGTCAGGAGGAGTTGATGGCGTTTGCAGGTAACTTAACTCCTCTGAAGAGTGCATCTGCTAGGCGTCCTGGTGATAGCAATCCTTCTCGCTGATCAGATTTCGACCTGACTGTTACTTTGAGTTTCCTCTTTTTTTTTTTTTTTTTTTTTTAGTGTCCCAACCTTTTGTGTAGTTGCTTGGGTTGCAGTTTTTTGTATGGGTAGATTTAACTGAGACTGTGATCTTTTACAGGCAAATTTATGCCTTGATGAATTTCAATCCGTAGATATATTTTGTTGTTCATATTTTGCAGTTTATGCATAAATATAACTTCTTGAAATAATCAGTATAGAATAGTATACTTATCTCATGTTGGTCTTCTCGGAGGACATCTAGTCTTTGAAAATGTAGCTTTAGTCTTACTTGATCAGTGTTTGAGTAACTGAATGATATAATGTTTGTTCTGCAAATCAAACTTTTTTCAAATGAAGTATAAGAATGATGATCCATCAAGCATGATCCCTTATGGTCTTTCAGAAGTCGCGTTAGACATAAAAATATGGACAGCAAGGAGTCCATGTAGATAGTTGATCGAATATTTTAAAGAAATTCTCAGCTTTGTCGTCGCTGTTAGACCAGTCCCTTGTAAATTTGTCTTTTAGTTAAAGATATCTTATTTAAGGACGTTGTCATTTCTTCTGTTGAGCTCTGCTCTTTTTTTAAATTTTCGGAATCTATAAAATCGTTCCAGATAAGCTCTTAAGATCCATGTTTCTCTGTAGTGATTGTGAGTTCTTTGTTCCTCGAATAAAGCAACCGGTGTATCGATATATCATTTCTTTGATATGGGAGAAATTGTAAAATATTGAATTATTAGCCTGATCTAGCTTGTTCAGACCCCCTTCAGCAATTCTTTGGAATGTTAGGCAGTTACTTTATCGTAATCTTGAGGAATGACGGCTATTCTCCTGATTTCCATGTCAGATTTCTTGGATTCCAACTGAGGTCTAAACGTGGTTAGGTGATAATTATTTTACGTGATATATGAGGCAGTTACGGCCTCGTAGGTCGGAGTATGAAATCCTTTATTTCTTTAGTCGAGTTGATACTTTGGTGTATTGTCGGGGATCTCTCGCTCTTTGTTAAGCGATTAGCATATGCGAGCGTGCAGACTTTCTGTTTTGGATCTCTTTTAGCTCTGCTTTTTTATTGTGCATTGATCGCTTCGATCTTCTTTCTCTTTTATTATCGATTCGTTTACCGATCAGGGAGGCGCCGTTCCAACTTACTTGCATTTATTACGGGGAGTCAAAAGGTCGCATTTCCGTCCCTTGATCAAATATCTATCCAGCCATAGGATCATTTGCACAAGTGCCTATAAATAAGTAGGCAATTTCCATATCTTTTATGTTTTCTCAGAAAAGATGGAGATCTCAGTTTCCTTAGATTTCATTTTGCCTTCTGATCCCATAATATTCAAAAAGTCTCATTATCATGAGTCATATCATAATGAATTAAATTTCATCTGCCTTGTACTGACGGGTCCCATGGAAGCCCTACCTTGTACTAACGGGTCCCATGAGGCCTCGAACTCTGTATCCACGGGTTTGAGGTCCGTGGTTTCCTGTTTACACATGGAGGGTTCGTATTTACCAGGCACCCCTTCTCTTAGATGTTACCTCCGGAGTGATAGACTACTGGGGTGTGCTGGTAAAGTGCTCGTTGCGACGGTCCTTGCGAGATGCTGCTTCAGAGTAAAATGTTTTAACTCTCAATGTAAAAGCAGTATCTTGTTGTGGGTGAATGAGTATTGCCGGTTATCTGGCTGGTAATGCTCATTTCGTATGGAGGAACATTTGATCTTCAGAGCCTGGCCATCGAACTAAAGAAGTCGATCATCCTGAACAGCATGCTTCTTAGGTGGTCAGTCACTATTAACGAGGCACTAGGGAGGAGATTGATGTTTACGTGGACATTGTCGTGAAGAGCACCAATCCATAAAATAGGATTAGTTTATCTAAACAATTGTAACGATGTGTAAATCGTATATAGACCTTCATAATCTAATCAAAGCTTTTTGTATGTAATTTATTACATGTTCCTTGAACACGGATGAATAAAACTTCATTATTACTCTTTGCATTCTTCTTGTTGTTGATTTCGTCTCAATCTTAGTTTATATTTATCATCGAGGAGCGTTTATTGAGCGGATCGATTTATACTAAACTCTTTTCATTTAGACTTAGGTTTTTATACCAAAAGCCTTATAATCGTTAAGAATAGATCGAGGAGCGTTTACTGAGCGGATCAATGTATACTCAACTCTTTTTTGTTTAGACTTAGGTTTTTATACCAAAAGTCTATTAATCGTTAAAAAATAATCGAGGAGTGTTTATTGAGCGGATCAATGTACACTCAACTCTTTTTGTTTAGACTTAGGTTTTTATACCAAAAGTCTATTAATCGTTAAAAAAAAATCGAGGAGTGTTTATTGAGCGGATCAATGTATACTCGACTCGCTTTATTGAGACTTAGGTTTTCAATACCAGAAGTCTTTTAATTG
Source organism: Penstemon eatonii (assembly GCA_038501285.1). NCBI lineage: Eukaryota > Viridiplantae > Streptophyta > Magnoliopsida > Lamiales > Plantaginaceae > Penstemon > Penstemon eatonii. Next base: position 43,318,364 of record CM076711.1, on the reverse strand, counting down.
TTGAAATATAATCGAGGAGTGTTTATTGAGCGGATCAATGCATACTTAACTCCTTTTGTTTAGACTTAGGTTTTTATACAAAAAGTCTTTTAATTGTTGAAATATAATCGAGGAGTGTTTATTGAGCGGATCAATGTATACTCGACTCGCTTTATTGAGACTTAGGTTTTTATACCAGAAGTCTTTTTATTGTTGAAATATAATCGAGTGTTTATCGAGCGGATCAATGTATACTTAACTCCTTTTGTTTAGACTTAGGTTTTTATACCAAAAGACTTTTAATTGTTGAAATATAATCGAGGAGTGTTTATTGAGCAGATCAATGTATACTCGACTCGCTTTATTGAGACTTAGGTTTTTATACCAAAAGTCTTTTAAAAAAAATAATAGAGGTATGTTTATTGGGCGGATCAATGTATACTTGACTCGTTGTTAGATCGAGGAGTGTTTATTGAGCGGATCAATGTATACTCGACTCGTCTGTTGTTAGATCGAGGATTGTTTATCGAGCGGATCAATGTATACTCGACTAGTTTGTTGTTAGATCGAGGAGTGTTTATTGAGCGGATCAATGTATACTCGACTCGTTTATTGTTAGATCGAGGAGTGTTTATTGAGCGGATCAATGTATACTCGACTCGTTTATTGTTAGATCGAGGAGTGTTTATTGAGCGGATCAATATATACTCGACTCGTTTGTTTCTTGGACTTGACCAATACTTATCGTAGGATTGCGAGGAATGTTTACCGAATCAATCGATTTATATTCAATCTCGATTTAATATTTAAAATCGCTATAATCTTTAATTATCGAACTGTAGGCTAAGGCCTTTATTACAAAGAATAAAACTTAATAAAACAAAGTAAAGCATCATGTTCTACTAAAATTTATTTACCATAGTATTTTCTAAGGTTGACTGCATTCCAGGTTCTTGGTAAGGCTGTTCCATCCAAGTGTGCAATTTTGTATGAGCCTTTCTTTCCTACGCCAATGACAACGTAAGGTCCATCCCAATTTTGTTGTAGCTTTCCCACATGCTTGGATACCACTACCTTTTTCAAGACCAGGTCCCCTTATTTGAAGGTTCGGATACATACCTTTTGATTGTAAGCCTTTTCCATGTTTGATTTGGTGGCTTGCAATCGTACGGCCGCTTTTTCTCTTAGAGCTTCAGTCAAATCAATATCATTTTCTCTTATCTTTTCATTTTCCCGGTCGTCATACATTTCAATCCTTGGTGTTGGAATTAACGTTTCGACAGGAATAACAGCTTCTGAGCCATATACTAGACTGAATGGGGTTTCCCCGGTTGAGGTCCGGACAGTGGTTCGATTAGCCCAAAGTACTCCTGGGAGTTCATCAAGCCATTTTCCTTTGGCTGCTCCTAATCTTTTTTCCAAGGATTTTATTATTTCACTGTTTGCTACCTCAGTCTGTCCGTTCGCTCTAGGATGCCCGACCGAAGTAAAATTTTGCTGAATTCCTAGTTTTGAACACCATTCTATTACCTGTTTTCCCGCAAATTGGGTTCCATTATCAGAAATCAAAATTCTCGGGATGCCAAATCGACATACTATGAATTTCCACAGAAAGTTAATCACTTGGAACTGAGTTATCCGTGCAAGGGCGATGCATTCTATCCATTTGCTGAAGTATTCAACAGCAACCAGAACGTATGCTTTCTTGGATCTAGCTGTGGGGAAATGTCCTACAATGTCCATTTCCCATTGATCGAACGGCCAACACACCGGTATCGGGTGTATGTTTTCGGCTAGTTGATGACATATATTAGCATGGACTTGGCAATGATGACATTTTTGGACATATTGTATGGCATCGTTGTTGAGGGTAGGCCAATAATAACCTGTTCGAAGGCATTTTAAAGCCAAGGCCCTCGCTCCGCTGTGATTCCCTGCTTCTCCTTCGTGTATTTCTCGGAGTATATCATCGATTTGAGATTCGGAGATGCATCTTAGAAGAATTCCCGATACCGATCTTTGGTAAAGTTTTTCTTCTATTAACGTATATTTCGGAGCACGATATTTTATTTTACGAGCTTCATTTTGATCGAGCGGCAGTTTTCCTTCTCGAAGGTACTCTATCATCGGAGTCATCCAATTTGTTTCGGCCTCTTCGATTTCCATTACTTCAGTGATCGGTGTTTCATCGATATCGATTGCTGGTGTATTAGACATTAGCCAAGTGATCACTCTTTCAGTCTTTCCGTCGTTGGATGCTGTAAATCTAGAGAGTTGATCGGCCCATTTATTTTCCGATCTTGGAATATTTTGTATCCCAAATTCTTCAAATTTTTCAGCCAGTTGTTTCACTTTGGACAGATATTTGATCATGTTAAATTCCTTTACCTCATATAGGCCCTCTATTTGTCTTTGTATTAGCTCTTAATCGGTTAATACTTTAAGATTCTTTATGTCTGCTTTGATTGCCATTTCCATTCCTGCGATCAATGCTTCATATTCTGCTTCGTTGTTTGTCACGATGAAGTCTAATGTTATCGTGTAATTGATATCCTCCTTATTTGGCCCGGTAAAGTTGATTCCAGCACCTCCTCCTTCTCGGCATGAAGCGTCGTCGACGTGCATTAACCAGGTTTAATTTTCTACGATCAGGATATCATGTGCATGTTTGGTTGATTCAGGATTTTCAACTTCCTGGCTCGGAGTCTCTAATAGGAAATCGGCTAGGACTTGTGCTTTAATTGCAATTCTTGGTTTGTACTCGATGTCGAACTGACCGAGTTCGATCGCCCATTTGATCAATCTTCCAGAGGCTTCTGGCTTTGCTAAGACCTGTCTTAATGGTTGATTGGTTAATACCACAACTTTATAGGTCAGGAAATAGGGTCGGAGTTTTCTTGCTGCCACTACTAAGGTCAAGGCGAATTTCTCTATTTCCATGTAGTTTTTCTCAACCCCCTGCAATAGTTTGCTTAAGTAATAAACAGACTTATGTTCTACGCCATCCACTTTAACTAGTACCGAACTAATGGCCACTTCAGAGATTGATATGTATAAATTTAATGGTTCCCCTTCGGTTGGTTTGGCCAATAGTGGGGGCGTCGTTAGGTATTCTTTTAATCGTTCAAAGGCCTGGTCGCATTCATCAGTCCAAGCAAAGTTTTTCGCTTTTCGAAGCGTTTGGAAAAACGGCAAGCTTCTGTCAACTGACTTGGATATAAATCTGTTTAGCGCCACAATTTTGCCTACCAAGCTCTGTACTTGGGAGATCGTTTTCGGAGGCTTCATTTCAGTTATCACTCGAATTTTTTCTGGGTTGGCCTCAATTCCACGTTGATGTACCAGATATCCCAAAAACTTTTCGGATTTAACCCCGAAAGTGCATTTGGCAGGGTTTAGCTTCATTCGATACTTTCTCAATATTTGGAAGCATCGATCGAGGTGTTTCACGTGATCAACTTCATTCATGCTCTTAACCAACATATCATCCACGTATACTTCCATTAATTCTCCAATTAATTCTTTAAACATCAGGTTCACTAACCTTTGGTAGGTGGCCCCGGCATTCCTCAAGCCAACGGCATTACTATAAAGCAATACACTCCTTGCTCGGTTACGAATGCAGTTTTCTCTTGGTCCCGCTCGTCCATGTATATTTGATAGAAGCCTTGGAAAGCATCCATCATACTGAAAATTGCAAAACCAGCGGTGGAGTCGACTAATAAGTGGATCCTTGGGAGAGGATATGGATCCCGCGGGCATAACTTGTTGAGGTCGGTGAAATCGTTGCACATCCTCCATTTGTTATCCTTTTTGTCTCCTTTTGCTACTAGAACAACATTACATAGCCATTCTGAGAAGTGTATTTCTCGAATTTGTTTTGCTTTTAGTAGCCTTTCTACTTCTGCTTTGATGATTTTATCTTTTACTGGCCCATGATTTCTCTTCTTTTGTCTGGCTGGTTTTGCTAAACGGTCGATTTTTAGCGAGTGGTTGATTACTCGAGGATCAATCCCTTCAATGTCGTTCGCACTCCAACCGAAGACGTCCACATTATTTCTGAGAAAGTTGATCAACAATACTTCCCCTTCCTTGCTTAACTCCGTACCTATTCTTGTTGTTTTTGATGAGTCCCCCTGCACTAGTATGACATCCTTATGTTCTGGTGGTTTTAAGGTTAAATCCACCGGCTCCTTTCCCTTTTTATCTATTCGGTCAGTGCTAGGGATTTCAACCTCGTTTCTTCCAACATCGTCTTCGAGCTTTCTTTTGCTCGGGGTAATCGCTTTAGGGGGGTTTTTCAAAGTTAACGATGTGCTGTAGCATTCCCATGCCATACAATGGTCATTCACTATTTCCCCGATACCTGTGTCGGTTGGGAATTTTATTTTTTGATGGTAAGTTGAGACGACAGCTCGGAACAGGTTGAGGGCAGGTCGCCCTAAAATTGCATTATAGGCGAACGGAGTTTCTACTACTAAAAATTTTACTAGCTTCACTGTTCGATATGGTTTCTTTCCGAGTGAAACACTCAAAGTAATTGTTCATTGGAGACAATTTCGGATCCTCCGAATCCCACCAATGGCGTAGCTACCTTTTGGAATGTTATTTGACCCAGGTTCATCTGGGCTAGTACCTCTTTAGAGATGATATTTGCAGAGCTTCCATTATCAATCAAGATTCTTTTGACGTTGTAATTTGCTATTTCTAGGGATACCACTCCCAAACAAGGTTTTTGGGTACTTCGCCTTCGTTGAAGCTAATTAGCTGGTGTGTCGTTGCTTTGTTTTCTAAGGTCCATATTTCTTTCGGAAATTTTAGGCTTCCGACTATGGATCTAGCAGTCCTTCGACGAGCATTACGACTATCTCCCCCTGCGGGTCCCCCTGAGATCGTGTGTATAGTTCCGTTGATCTGATCATTATTTAGTTCTTGTGGGGGTCCTTCATTAGGGGACCTTCTGCGTGAATTTCTTCTTGGGTGGTTATACCGAGGACTCCCGCTTCTTTCTCGCTTGCGGTTATCCTGCTCCAAATAGTTATTTAATTTTCCTTGTTCTATCAGCTTTTCGATCTCTCTTTTAAGGTGAAAACAATCTTCAGTGCGGTGCCCGTGTGCCCGGTGATACTTGCAGTATAAGTCATAGTTTCTTCCACCTGGTCTGGGCTGAGCGATTTTCTTTGCTTCTGGGATCCAATTATTCCTTTCTAGTACAACCAAGATTTCTTCTATTGGAACGGTTAGTCTTGGGTGATCTACTTGATTGACCCTGCTCCGGATTGCCGGTTCAATGGTTCTAGGTCTTTGATAGATGTTAGGTTGTCTATCCCGGTCGTTGTTATTGTATTCTAATCGCTGGAAGACGTTGCCTTTTCTAAAAGATCGTTCATAGTCCATGGGTCTTTGGGCAGGAATTCTATCTTGCCGTTTGGGGCCCGAGCCTGTAGCTTTGTTTTTGTTCTTATCTTTAAAAGAATTCATTTCTTCCTGGGTCATATACTTAGACGCCAGGCTCATGATGTCCGCGAACGTTCTTGGCTGTTTTTGGCTGAGGGCGTTTCCGAACTGCCTATTCTTTGTGAGGTCGAAGAGAATCGAGATTATGTAATCAATATTGGGGGAATCGATTTTGAGTAATTCGACATTAAATCTTGCCAACCAGTTCCTTAAAGATTCACCTTCTTGTTGATAAATGGTTCCTAAATAGCTCATTGGCAATTTTTGTCTTTTATGACTGGCGAATTGATGTGTTAGTTTGTTGCATAATTCTCGAAAACTGAATATGGAGTTGGCTGGTTGTTTGGCGAACCAGTCCAAAGCTAATCCTTCTAACGTGGTCACCATCAGCTTAGCGGTGAACTCCGCCGAGTGAGAATACAAGTTCATTATGTTTGTGAAACTAAAGATATAGTCATCTGGATCAGTGGTTCCGTCGTATCTGGGTTGCCTACCCGGAACATGTCTGATTGACTGTGCCTCTTTTATTTCTCTGCTGAAGGGGGAGCACGCTGCTAGGCTCTCCTGGAGTTCTGTGGTTCCGGCCCACGGGTTTTGAACGGATCGTAAGCGTTGCTCGAGTCGTTCTTGTACCATTTTTTTGATTTCTGTTTTCGAGAATCGCATTGTTCTTGGTCGATTCGGGATTGCCTCGCCAGCGTCATCCTCGATGGGGATTATGGTGTGTTCCTTTGATTCGTTGCATTGTGGTCTCATTCGATCCGCTTTTCTTCGGACGTTGTCATCGGAGGGTTTTGAATTCCCCTGCTGCGGACTGTGTAGAGAGCGTCGCTCGCTCGCTGGGCTATCAGCTTGTTGGGAGATTTGATCGTTTTGCCTTGGCGTTCTTTGAGCGGGATTTGCCCTAGCAGTTCTAACGTTTTGAGGAACTTGTTCGAGTACGAGTAATTCCTCTGGGGAGAGTGATTTAAGGAGCATAGCGATCTGTCGAAATTTCTCCTGAACATCTGACAGGGGGATCGGGATCGTTGGAGCCACGCGTTCTTCCGGTACTGCGCTAGTAGGGATCCCTTGTGGTTCCTCCCGATTCTGATGATACTCATTCTGTTGCTGATTATCGTTGGATACATGGGTGTTATTATAGGTATTACCCCGCGGATCCTCAGACGCATCATGTTGGTTGGTGGTGTTACTTCTTGCTCCGTTACGAGCGCTCTTCCTCGGGCGAGCCATATGTCGATCGAATAATTAACCTAGCCCCTCGGTGGGCGCCAACTGATTTAACCGGATTTCGTCGGGTTAATTATATCAGTGAATACGGGATATTGGGGGTTCTCAATATTAATGATTTAAAGGGTTCTGTTACTTTATTCAGGATGGATCAATCTCAAAGAAGAACAATTTTGAGGGAAAAACAAGTAATTATGACAACCAACGTAAAATTAGTATGAATATCAAGAGAAAGCTCTTTTATTATTGAATAATCTTTAGATTATGTAGTACTTTTGGGCGTAAGCTCCGTTTGTATGAATGTTTAATACAATGATTTAACTAGGTATTTATATCACAGATAACCTAGCTTTACAAAGAAACATAATTCTAGTAGGACTCGGCCCATTTGTCCTTCTTGAGTCCGGATTTGTAGTCTCCTCGCTGAGGAAGGTCGTATCCCACTTGGTCGACGGATGCTTCTGAATGGGTTTGTATGGTCGAACCGATCTGATATCCCCTAGTCGATCCAAGTACCATAAGGACTACGAAATAGCCCCCATCATCAAATATTTGTTTGGTGGCATCAACACCAAGTGAAGTCAGTTGGTTGTGGCACAAAAGAATGAACCATGTGAATTTCAAGACCATAAACAGACTTATCAAGAATGATCTGGTAGAAGGAATTCCAAAAATAGTCATAAGAAAAGATAAGCTTTGTGACGCCTGTCAGAAGGGTAAACAAATCAAGTCATCTTTCAAGAGTAAGAAGCACCAATCATTTGGAAGGATCTTGGAGCTGCTACATATGGACTTATTTGGACCCATTGATCCAATCAGCAATGGTGGAAAGAAGTATTGCCTAGCTGTTGTGGATGATTATTCAAGATACACTTGGGTGATCTTCATGAAGAAGAAAAGTGAAACCAAGGAGCATCTTACAAATCTGATGGAGTTGATCCAGAATGAAAAGAGCATGAAGATATTAAAGATCAGATCAGATAGAGGAACTGAATTTACAAACTCTACTGTTGAAGAGTATTGTAATGTCAGAGGAATCAGCCAAGAGTACTCTGCTGCCAGAACCCCTCAACAGAATGGAGTTGCTGAAAGGAGAAACAGAACTCTAAAAGAAGCTACCAGGACTATGATAGCTGAAGCAAAGCTGCCCCAAAGATTATGGGCAGAAGCCACAAATACAGCATGTTTTACCCAAAACAGATGCATGATAAACAAGCACCAAAACAAGACTCCATATGATGTTTGGAACAACCGGACGCCAAACATTCATTATTTTAGAATTTTTTGTTGTAAATACTTTGTTTTAAATAATGGAAAAAATCACCTTACTACCTTTGCAGAGAAGGCTGATGAATCTATTTTTGTAGGATATTCTACAGTCAGTAAAGCTTATAGAGTCTTTAACAAAAGAACTTTACTTGTAGACGAATATATTCATGTAGTATTTGATGAACCAAATCAATCTTCTAAAAAGAATCAAAGTACTGATCAAAATATGTCTACTGATTTTCAGAAATTGAGTGTTGAAAGAAATGAAGAGTATATACCCATCATACTACCTGATCTCAACTCAGCTGCTAACTCAAGTGTAGTCCAAAATCACTCTACTGATTGTCTAACAGAAGAGTTACAAACAGCTGAAAGACCAGAGACTGTTCAACAAACAACTGTTGTTCAACAGACTACTACTGGATCTCCAACAGTAGTGTTGCAAGATCAAAACAGAAGACAACATTCAGATTTGCAACCTGATCTTAGATGGCTCAAGAATCACCCACCAGAGCTGGTGATTGGTGATCATTTGGATAGAGTGAAGACAAGGAGAGCTGCTGCAAATGATGCCATGTTTGTCAGCTTCCTATCGCAAATAGAGCCTAAACAGATTGAAGAAGCTCTTAGTGATTCAAATTGGATTGAAGCTATGCAAGAAGAGTTGAATCAATTTGAAAGGAATGAAGTCTGGTACTTAGTTCCTAGACCAAGTCATCAAAGGGTAATTGGCACTGAATGGGTATTCAGGAATAAAATGAATGAAGATGGTATTGTCACCAGAAATAAAGCAAGATTAGTTGCCAAGGGTTACTGCCAAGAAGAAGGCATTGACTTTGATGAAACTTTTGCACCAGTAGCAAGATTAGAGGCAATCAGATTATTTCTCGCCTATGCTGCTCATAAGAATTTCACAGTCTATCAAATGGATGTGAAATCAGCTTTTCTCAATGGAGAATTGCAAGAAGAAGTTTATGTTGAACAACCACCTGGATTTGAAGCATATAAAGAAGAAGACAAGGTGTATCGTCTGAACAAAGCCCTCTATGGACTGAAACAGGCTCCTAGAGCATGGTATGATACCCTATCTGATTTTCTTTTAATTAAAGGATTTCGTAAAGGTAAGGTAGATAAGACCTTGCTCACTATTGAATGGGAAGACCATATATTGCTTGTGCAAATATATGTGGACGATATTATTTTCGGTTCAACAAATCAACAGATGTGTGATAAGTTCTCAAAGCTGATGCAGAACAAATTTGAAATGAGCATGATGGGAGAACTTAATTATTTTCTTGGTTTGCATGTAAGACAGTTGCCTGATGGAATATTCATTAACCAAGCAGAATACACAAAAGATCTGTTCACGAAATTTGGTATGGAAACTAGCTCTACTGTTAGTGTTCCGATGTCTACTGGACTTCTTTTGGATAAAGATGAAGATGGCAAATCAGTGGATATAACCAAATACAGAGGTATTATTGGGTCACTGTTATACTTAACAGCTAGCAGACCTGATATCATGTACTTTGTTGGGGTTTGTGCGAGATATCAATCAAATCCTAAAGAATCTCATCTCCTAGCTGCCAAAAGGATACTTACATATCTTAAAGGCACTCAAGATTTGGGATTATGGTATCCTAGAGAATCTGGCTTTGAACTTATTGGTTATTCAGATTCTGACCTTGCTGGCTGCAAAATTGATAGGAAGAGCACAACAGGTGCTTGTCAATTTTTAGGTAGTTGCCTGATCTCATGGATGAGTAAGAAACATACTTCAGTATCCATATCTACTGCTGAAGCTGAGTACATAGCTGCTGGAGCTTGCTGTGCACAAATACTTTGGTTGAAGCATCAACTAGAAGATTACAACATCAAAATCAGTGGAATACCTATCTACTATGATAATACAAGTGCAATCTCTCTTACTCAAAACACTACAAGTCATTCAAGGACTAAGCATATAGAGATCAAACATCACTTCATCAGAGTTCATGTGGAAAAAGGAAATGTCATGATAGAACAAGTTCATACTGAAAATCATATAGCTGACATCTTCACGAAACCTCTAAGTGATGCAAGGTTTTCAACTTTAAGAGCTGAACTAGGTCTACTGAATATAGATGCATAAGCTGAGGGGGAACTCAACAGAAGACTGGAGTTTATCAGCCTACTCATGTTATTATCTTAAAGGTTAACTCTCAACAGACTAGTTAACTTATGGATTCTTAAAGTCAGGGGGAACGTGTAAGACTAGTGGTACTTCTGATTAAAAGATGAAATCTATTGATGAAAGTTAGTTGAAGTTATGTTTTCATCGGAAGATCTAAAACTTGAAGATTGAAGATTAATTATCTAGCTGGATTGACAAACAACCGAGGAAGATTACTAGTTATTGGCTTTCACTAGTAATACTCTATCATCAGGACACTAGTCCCATCAGATAAGTATTTATTTTACTCGTCTGATCAACTATGTAAAAGCTTCGTTGTCTTAAAAACGTATTATTCAAAAATGCACTTTTACTAGTAAACTGAGGCGGTTCATATTCCCGCCTGACATTTAATGCTTTTTGAATTTTGAATCGCGTAACTGACGCCCGCACGATCAAAACTGACACAAAACGTATCTAACGGTTAGCGTGTATCACGGAAACCAGAATACCCTAATCTCTATAAAACCAGATCTGATCAGCTCTGTGATTCTTTACGCACCCAAAAATATTCAAACGCATATTGAGAAATTCTGGTTCTATACTTTGCAAAATTCTCATGTGTTTCTTCACTAATCTTCTACAGAATCAACAATGAATCATCAATAAGAAGCTAAGGCTGAGGGTATGTATCTAGTCTACGATACATATCACCATTCTGGCACCCCAGTGATGAAAGAGATCTTGGAAAAGTTCAAGGCTGCAACACTTGTAAAATTCATGGAAGTTCATGAAGAAATGGTCTGGAAGGACCAAGTGATGGAGTACTACAATGCTAAAGATGCTGTTGATTTTGAAAAACTTGAAATCAAAGCCACCGTCGGAGGACATGCCGTAGTCATCACTCCTGCTCTGTTGCACGAGAAGTTTGGGCTGTCAAATCAGGGAAGAACTGATGTGTCTTCTATGGCACAAGACAAAATCCAAGAATTCTGAGCAATCTGTGCCAAGAAAGGAGAAGTTATGTCTGGGAATCTGATGAAGAAACAGTTGAAGGATGAATATCAGCGCATGGCTGATATGGTTTCAAAGCTGATAGAGAATTGTACCTTCTCTCTAGACAGTGTCACCATGAAACTTTACTGCATAATGATGATTATTTACTACGGCTATGAGGTTAACTGGTATGTTGTCATCTGGTACATTTTGGCGAACTTTCACCAGAAGAAGCAAACAAACCACAGGATTACTCTAAGTTACCTGTTCTATCAGCTGGGTTGTGGAATGAACCATGGGAAGGAGATTCATAATGCCAAGGCTATGGCAACCTATCAAGCTGTTAAGGGAGGAACAAAGAGGAAGAATGATGAGGAAGAAGAGGCTGAGGAACCTAAGGACAAGGTTCCTGCTAAGAAACAAAAGAAGTCTGTTCAAATAGCTAAACCAGCTGTTCAAGCCAGAACAAACAAGAAGAAGCAAGCTACTGCTGAACCAAAAGAGATGGCTCCCAGTAAGAAGAAAAAGGATCGGCTGACCTTGCTGACACTGTTGTTGCTGATGACATCATCAAAAAGACAACAGAGGAGATAGAAAATATGTCTCATGCTTCACCTTCAAGAACCATATCTGCTGAACCGACTGAAAATGTTGCTCATCGGACAAGGAGTCAAGTAAAGGACACAACAACATCTAAACCTATTCAAGAAGGAAGGAAAAGAAGTACAGTTAGAAAGAGGATGACTTTCGTGTCATTTCCTACTGAACTTTCTGACTTAGTCAGACAAAGTCCTCAATCAGCAGAGAGGCCCGCTGGAGCCGAAGAAGAGTCTGCTGCCAAGGAGTCAGCTGCTGATCAAGCTACTCAACAGACTACTTCCACCGCACCAACAGCTGAGGTAGCTCAACCTCAAGATGATCCTGAAGTGCAGATCATCGAACCTATTGCAGCTGCACCAATTGCATCTGCTGCTCCTGAACCTGCTGCAGCTAAAGAAGCTCAGACAGCTGACAAAAAGAAAGGAAAAAGAAAAATACTTATCAAGAGAAAGAAAGTGTCTGCTGCTGATAAGAAAAAGAGAGAAGAAGCAGAGCAAAGAAAGAGGGACGATCAGGAAGAGCAAAGAGTCATTGAGCTTAGCAAAATTGCAGCTGAAAAGGATGAAGAAAGAAGAAAAATGACTGCTGCTGAGCGTAAAGCTGCTGAAGATGAAGAATTGGCACTTGCTATTGAGCTGAGCAAGAAGGACTCTCATGGTCCAAACATAGCTGGTGGCATCAAGATTGTTGAATCAAAGAAGGACAAGCCAAAAATGCCTCCTAGCATAATACCAGAAAAGAAAAGGTTTGAAGTAAGAAAAGCTTTTGAAATTGTCAATTCTGATCTTTCTGTTTTCAACAGATTCGAAGCTGCCCTGGCTCATATTGATGAGAAGCTGCAGCGAAAAACCCTATTTATCTAAGAAAAGGCACGATATATAAGATGGAGGGATTACAGGATGAACAAATCTGTTGAAGAGCTCCAGAGCTGGAAGGAGTTTGCAAGTGAGAAAAGATGGGTCCTCAGCTGGTTGCAGACTACTCCAATCACCAAAGCCCTGGATTCTGATTATGTCAGAGATGTGATGCACAAATATGCACAAGAATTTGCTGCTGCTGAAGCCAAGATCATCTCGGATGCATTGCCAGCCAAGAGAAGAAAGCAAGAAGATCCTATCAAGAGAGCTGTGCAAATTGCTATTCATACTGCCCTGGAAAGATGGGCTGAATGTTCAAGGTATGAACAAGGATCTCCAAGTGATCTGCCCAGTCTATCTAGTGTACAGCAAATTACATTTGGAAAAGAAATAAAAACGCATCAAGAGTTGCCTAAAGTGAAGACATCTGCTGCAAGTAGTCTACCTATCATAAAGAGAATCCGCCAGACTACTGTTTTCACTGAAGATGGGACTGTTGTTACAAAGATCTTTGAAGACGTCAAGGAACAGACTGCTGTTACAAATGAGTCTTTTGCTATTGAGTGGAAAGCTAAGGAAAAGACTGATGAAGAAGTTGTTCTGGAAGACACTTCTGTCCACTAGGAAGAAGATCAGACTGCATCACCCTCCATTCCAACAGCTGATATGCACTCATCACTGATGGAATCCTTCCAGCTGATGCTTGAAAGTTCACTCAAGGAAATGGAAGAGAGGAACAGGATGCTGATGAAGCAAATGCATGAGGAGAAACAAGAATGGTTAAGGATGCCATTGACAACTTCCCACTTCCACAAGATAATTCCCTTATGCTGACCAAGAGCATTCTGGATATGAACAGAAGTATTGAAGATGTTAAAGCTGATGTTGGTCATCTTCATATTGTTTTCAAGAGAAGTGAAGATATTATTGCTCATCTGACTGACACATTCATCAAAGTTAGCAATGAAGAGACCGCAAAGAATCTGTTGCTGATTGCAGAAGTTCAGAACTCTGCAGACAAAGTCCATCAAGAAGTCTCTACCTTACAACTTAATGTTGATTGCATTAATGATCAAGCTGGAACTATCACATCTACTCTGAATCATCTCAACACAAGACAGGATGTAAAGGATCAGAACATCAGGAACTTATGTGCTGCTGTCCAAATCCAAGCTGTTGAACTCAACCCTACTATTAAGCATGCTGATGATGACAAAAAGGGGGAAGAGAAAAGGGAAGAGCCAACTGAACAAGTACTTGAAGAAAAGCTGAAGGAGATGGAGAAGCTGATAACAAGGAAACTGATGAACAAGCTGCTGAAGAAGAACCTGAAGGACCAGTCATGTCTGATAAAGAATTGGCTGCAACTAAGGACACTCCTGAAGAGCAACTGAATCCATACACCAAGTACAAAAACGTTGATCGTCTGAAGAGAAGAGTTGCTGAAGCAGAACAGGAACAGAAGCGTGAAAAAGAAATGAAGCAAAAGATGGAAGCTGCTCAACAAAATCTTCTAACTGATGACGTAAATGATAGATGAAGATGATGATGAATCAGAATATGAGTATGAGGAAGTTGAAGAAGAAGGAAGTGAAGAAGTTGATGATTAGTATTGACTATTTTATATTGTATCAATTTACTTTATTTTCTTCAGTTATCTCATCTGATGAAAAACTTGTAACTTGTAATCTTTTCAAATCATATATAAAAGTTAAAGTTTTTACTCCAACATACATTTCTATCTCTGAAATTTTGAGGACTAAAACTTTAGTATAGGTAACAGGAACTTAGCTGAAGTTTTGTCATCATCAAAAAGGGGAAAATTGTTGGATGAAGATGAAGATAGAGTGCATAAGAAATAAAGAAGTTAAGGGAGGTTTTGATGATTTCCAAAACATCAAGTTCAGCTAAGTATGGAAAACTTAGTTAAAACCCTTACAAGAATTTTGACCAAGTAAGAAGACAAATCAGAAGGGTCAAATATTCAAGGTCCAGAAGACTACTGATCTGCTGAAGAAAAGAAATCAGAATGGTGAAGATCAGCCGACTCAAATCAGATTCGTTCAAGTTTGGGATCATCTCTGCTCACCATCAGACTTGTGCTCTCATCAGCCGAATGGAAAGGATCGGGAAGTCTCCCCAACGGTAATAAATGCCCTTAGAGTAATAAATGCTGAAGACCGAGGATATTAATGACAAATGATTGAATAAATACCTCGTATCAGCTCGGTGCATTAAATACTGCCTGACAGAAAGTACAGTCTACAGTACTGTCACTGTGCAGAGAGCCGTTCGCGAAAATTAAGGACCAGAAAACAAGAAATTAGAATTGTGTCTCTCTTCAACGGACACTTTGCAATCTGTGAGTATAAATAGCTAAAGAGACGAAGAGAAACTGCGAACACAACAACTGAGAGATCATTTACGAAGCAGAATATTTTGTAAGTCTCAAGAAGCTAAAAAACAACTCACTTGCCTGCTGAAGTCATTTGTTGACCGAAGCTTGTTGAAGCAAAACGAATACATTTTCTGAGTGAATTTGTGTAAAGAGAGTGTTGTGAGGAGTTCTTATCTGTCTTTGAGAGTGATAAGTCTCTGTAGAATAGGTTTTCTTTGTGATTTCCTATTGCGCACTTGTGGTCGTATCATTTGTTGTTCGACGCAAGCAGAGTATACTGTAAACTTCGTGATTATAGTATAACCCAAGATCTGTGTGACTTGGAAGAGTGGACTAAAGGATTTAAATCCATATAACCACTATAAAAATCCTTGTGTTTTTACTTTGCATTTTTACTTGCATATTTTCAGTTTGCATAAAAACACTTTGACAAAACTGTTTGAAAAGATTTATTAGAAGTTTGATAAAACTGGGGATAAAATCTTTCAATCTACCAAGCTTACTTGTGAAAAACACTTAAAATATCCGTTGCAAGTATTCTGGTGTTAAAACTAATTTTGACTAAATCATCTAAGTGATTATCAGTTTAGTGGTCTACTGTCCTGTTCAAAGATTTGTTCGCGATCAGCTTAGTCAGCCTACTGTTCTATAACAGCTTAGTCTGCTGACAGTTAAGCAAAAGTTTTAAAGTTAAAATTTGATAAAATTTTCAGAGGTTTATTCACCCTCCCCCCCCTCTAAACCTTATCTGACCACTTGGGACCAACATAATATATTATCCTCTTAATCAACAATATTAGATAAATAATATTTACAAATATATTACAGCCTCTTTGAGTACTGAATCCAAGAAGAGCTAAAACAAGCATAGCGGCAGAGACTATAAAAAGAGGTAATTTCTTGCAATACATCACCATCACACTTTCGAGATAAACATAATGGTTATTTATTTTTTAGAAATGCTAAATTAAATATAAGTGATATTGTAATACTGAAACATATATAGATTGCATATTAAAATTTTATTTTACAAATATGTTCATGTGTTTTATTAATATAATCGATATTAGCTTTAATTATCTTTAGTTTAATACATTAGCACTGGGCAATATCCTTCCAGTTTAAATTAAATAAAACTACTCGTATTTATGAGTATAGTTTAAAATTACATACATAAATAAGATTACTTAAAAGCTTACATGAAAAATAATATTGAATTTATCCTATTGAAAAGCATAGAAGAAAATGAAGTAGAAGACAAACACGATATCATACGAAATCCTCAAAATAATTAGAACAAATAAATTACAACGTAAAACATAGGAAAAAGAAACGAATAAAACGAATACAAATATATCAAATATAAAATATTTCTCCCTGATCGTTACATTGTACTGATAATGGTCGTTTTTCAGGGTCGATATTTCAAATTTCGAACAATTATATCCTCTTAATCGACCAAAATCGTCTACCGTTTGTCTACCAATTCATACTAGAGAATAAAATGACGCTAGACAATTTAGGTATGAAGAACTCGAAAAAAATAAATTGTCCCCGCAAAAGGATCCAAACTCAAGACTTAATATTATTTTGTTCATTTGAAACGTTAATATATTTAATAATATTGTTAATTGAAAATTAAGTCATTAAATATACACTATTTGTTTTGTTGTTTAAAATTTAATAATATAATCAAATTAAATTTAAGTACTTATATTTAAATTTATAAAAACTAATTTATTTACTACTATTTAATTCATATATCAACATTGTTGCGGAATTTACACACGCAAATAAACGCAAGTGCACGTATCGAACAAGTAATAAAGAGTAAGTATAAGAGTATCGTCTCCACAGGGACTTGACTAATATCTACCAATTCCAATTCCTAATTTACTTTTAATCGATTCCAAATTTAAATATATTCTTGGGTTTTAATTAACTAAATTAACTAAATGAATTAACTAACCTAAGTACTTGGATTGAGTTCGAATAATGAGAAGAGAAACCTAGGGTTATAATCCACTATGTTATCTATCGATTGCTTAATTGAGATTTTCGTAGTTATTGTGGTGACAAGAGTGCTACCCGAGGATTCAAGTATATTCCTATGTATCTTCCGAATTACGTAAGAACCTAATGTATTATACAAATCGATCCTATTCCTAGGTGATTCATAAATAACACAAAGCATTAAACACGAACCTCATGTAACGGGTATAAACGCCTTAAGTATATTCCTATCCTAAGAGTCGTTTACTATTCAATTTCCTATCTAATCCTAATCTCCCTTTTCCAAGTTCAAAAAGAATATTAAATCTAACAACTAGGTGATCAGTCAAGTTGCAAGCATAGAGAACGAAATTAAATCAAACGCAAGAATTGCCCCTAACTACGAATAATCTAATAAAGATAATCAAAGTAACATAGTTTCATAAAAACCCTAGATCCTAAAGAATTAGTTCATGATAAATATAAGAAGAAAATAATAAAGGAAAACAAATCTGAGTTCATGTGGTTTTATAGACAAAACGATGAATTCAAGATAAAGATCTTCAATATTGCGCTCTTCTTGCTTGGGTGATCTTCAGGACTTCTCTCTTTCTTCTTCAATCTTTCTCCAAGTAGATCTTTGATGTTGTAGGTGTATTCTGTGAAAGAAATATGTTTAGAGCTGATCAAAGATGTGTAATTTCGTGACCTAGAAGTCCTTAAATAGATCTACCAAGTTGAGTCCAAGTAGGAGACTTTGGGCCCAAGAATTCTCTTAAAAGCCCGCTGAAAATCGCGTCAGGTTTGCGCGACAGTTTTGCAAATGTCATAACTCTCAGCTCCGAACTCCAAATAAAGATCCGTAAAATCTGTGGTGTAGCTAACTCATTCCTCTACATCATAGTCGAAATTCAACTTCATTGGAGCTTCCTTGAATGAGTTATGGTCCTCGGAGTGCACAACAACATTTCTGACAGCTTCTTCGTTCTTGCACTACTTGACTTCATTTGATCTTTAATTCGTTGTTCTTCGCTTCCAATCATGATCTTTGATCCAAAATAGCTTAGGCCTACAAATATGAACACAATATATAAGAAAATATCTCAATTCATGCACAAAACAACCAAACCAATGACTCGACCGACAAAACACAAAACTAACCAAAACTGCCTAAGATTCTACCAAAACTCTAATAAAAGTAATCGAATGAGTAAAGGAAATAGACTTGATAACACTGTTTTCACAGAGTTATCACACCCCCAAACTTAAACTATTACTCGTCCTCGAGTAATGACAAAAACTTAAACAATGACACAAACATTTACAATCATGCATCCCAAGTCAAACTACTAACCATCAATTTCAAAACGTTATGCATTCTATCATGTAGTTCCTGCGTGAGTGTGTGTGTATACATAAAACAAGAATGTCGGAATCACCTAGATCCATATAGCTTAGAAATCATTGAGCCTAATTGCGTGAATTCCTAAATTGCCAAACATATTCTCTATTTCCTTAGGTTATCATACGAATTACTAAGTTTTAGCAAAGCTTTCAGTCGAAGTTATGGAATCCTTTAAGTTTGAACTTTCACTTAGCATTTTCTTCATTAATTAGCATAACTTAAGTATATTTAGCACCACTCACACTCATAACTCGTTCTAAAGAAGCAGTCAAAATAGAGGAGTGCAGAATAGTAGAATAGTTAAGTCGATGCACCCATATATCGTTCATCTTATCGCAGTCAAGTTAGAGGAGTGCAAGTATAAGTCTCAAGCGATGAGGTTTTTCAGGTCTCATACAAGTGAGGTTATTTTCTTTGAATTTAACTTATAGTTTTTCAATTATTTGCTTCATTTGGTTCTTGTTAAAGTTATCCTTCCCCCCCAAACTTAGGCAAAACTATCACTTAGATCCTTAGCATTTTAACCCTCGAATCTAGAGATCATGTAGGCAAGAAAGGATTTCTTAAGTTCTATTCTAACTATAATTCTCTAACGTCATCCTAAATTCTCGATTATGTATTCGTGCTTAAAATGTGCAGGAAAAACAGTCAAAAACACATAAAATTTCAAAAAATTTAGTCAGAGTCGACCTAGCATGCACGAAGTAAATGCGACCTCACCCCCAAACTTAAACTAAGCAGTGTCCTCACTGTGACATAAACACACGAGTTGAAACATGCCAGATTAACCAAACAGGAAAAACGAGAATATGCACATGCAGTCAGTAATAAAACCACCAACAAAATATAACTGAGATCAGTAAAAAGAATACGTCCCTACGAGGCTATGTCTGGCGATCTCCTGCATGTCTGTCCATCATACGCATCATCCTCGGAACCGCTCGACTTCGTGGTACCATTTGGTTCACTCCACCAAAACAAGCAATTCCCAAGTAGCACATCGAAACCGAAAATGTAATCAACCTCAACCACTCCTACCAACTAGTCACACAATCCAGCAATAATATCGTAACCACAAGAACCGTTCAAGACACCGTTCCTCCATACTTCTCAATTAATCACAAGCAAAAATCCAAAAATAGCGTAACAACCCCTCTAACTATTATTCGAAATCAAAGTTAGGAATCGAACCAAGAAAGGCAAAATTCAATGTTGGTACTGATGCCCGGCACTTAAGAGAGGGCCAACGGGGGTGGAGGAGCTGCGGTGGTGCTGGGGTTTCGGTGGGGCGGCGTGGTTGATGCAAGGGGCGGCGGTTTCAATGGGGCAGTCGCGGTTGAGGTCGCATCGGATGTGGTGGATCTGGGTCGCGACTGATTTGGTGGATCTGGGTGGGTGCGGCGTGGTCGCGCGGCTGGGTGCGACTGGTGTTCGTGGCTGGGTGCGTGGGGTTCGTGCGGCGGCAGATCTGAGGGAAAGAGGCAGGTCGCGGCGGCGTGGGGAGATCTGCGCGGCGGAGGGAAATGAAGATGCGACGGCGGGGTTAGGGTTTCGATCGGGACAGAATCGCGGCTGGGATGGGCTAGGTGCGGGTGTTGTGCGGTGGTCGGCGGCGTTGGGGTTTGAGTGGTGGGAGATGAAGGGTTTGTTGGTTTGTGAAGAGAGAGCCCGATCCATGTCTTTCTTTTTTTATTTTTTTTATTTCTTTTTTTTTTTTTTTTTTTTGATTTTTTTTTTGAGGCCATGGCTCGATCCAATTTGAGCCATGGCCTTCCGGTTCTGGAAATTTATGGCTTTTGGTCACTTGAAGTTGAGCCATGGCCTGATTAAAGTTGTGCCATGGCTTAAAGCTGCTGGAATTTGTTCACTTTGTTGTTCAAGAATTGAGCCATGGCCTAAAGCTGCTGGAATTTGTTCACTTTGTTGTTCAAGAATTGAGTCATGGCCTGACTCAAGTTGTGCCATGGCTTCAAGCTTCTGGAATTGATGCATTCTTTTTTTTGATCAAAATTGAGTCATGGCCTGACTCAAGTTGTGTCCTGGCTTGATTATTCTTCTTCTCCACAACGTCCCAGTCCACGAAATATTCATCTCCTCGTTACCTTGCACCGCGATACGCCTGCCAAACCCGACAAAACACCACAGATCACACTAAAACTAAAACAAAACGAAACAAAAAACGCAAAAACAAAAACAAATAAAAGCTTGGGTTGCCTCCCAAGAAGCGCTTAGTTTTAAGTCATTAGCTTGACTTTGATACTTCCCTTTTAAGGTGGCCAATAATCGAATAGGGTCCCGTCCGGATCAAGCATAAGTCCGGGCCTTTTTGCTTTCTTTGTTGTCCCGAAATTTGGTCTTTCCCTTGTAAGCTCAATTGGGACAAATTTGAACCTCGTATCAAATCGACAAGCTCTATCCCCAGGTTCAAATCTCTTGTAATCTTTACCAACTCCAATCCAAGTCACGCTTTGAGGATGGGTATGCATATTGTACTTCGTTTTATCATCAACCCTTCCTTTTTGCGTATCTCTCATTAATATCTCATCCACACCAAAATAAGATTCATCGCATTTTGACTCATAAATTGGAGGTATGATAAACTCAATTGTATCCTCCTTTATCTCCATTACCTCAATCTCATCTATCAACGTCATTGACTTGTTGACTTCGATGTATTCCTTGATTTGATTGTCCTCCGGAATGGTTAAGATATTTTCTTCTACATCCGGGATCCCCTTGTTATTACGAACATCGAAACTTGTCCATTTATTGCTATGCGGCTGCTCTATTTCACTCTCAACAATAAGAGAATTTGTCTCGCTCGGCTTAGTATCTGATAACATCGAATTATCCTCTTCATTCAAGAGTGAGCCTTGAGGTAGATTACCCATTCTTAAATTGAATGCGTTAATTTCAGATTCGATATTTTTCAACTTCTCCATACAATCGGTGAATTCCATCATAAATGCAATACTTGGTTCTGTTGATAGTTGAGAATACGCTTGATCAATTTTAGATCTGATCTTTTTTATCTTCTCCATACAATCGGTGAATGCCACCATAAATGCAATACTTGGTTCTGTCGGTGGTAGTTGAGAATACTCTTGGTGGCTTGGAGGTATGAACGAGTTGGTCATCATGAAGTTTGTGTCTTGATTACTACCCAGATCATCGCTCCATGGAACATTTGGGTTAGTCCCCCACCCTGAATTGTAGTTGTTGGGGTGAAGATTCTGACCATACTGACTATCCTGAAATTGATCCACGTAAAACCATGAATTTGAATTCAATGGGCAACGATCGTACGAGTGTTCACCTGCACAATACACACAAGTCGTTCCTTCATTAAGCCAATGATAATTGCTATGATTCATACCAAATGAAGAGAACGAGAAAAATAATAACTAACTAGGAACCAACCAAAAGAAAAATCAAAAATAAAAATTGGCAAATAAATGTTGCAAGTCCCCGGCAACGGCGCCAAAAACTTGTTGCGGAATTTACACACGCAAATAAACGCAAGTGCACGTATCGAACAAGTAATAAAGAGTAAGTATAAGAGTATCGTCTCCACAGGGACTTGACTAATATCTACCAATTCCAATTCCTAATTTACTTTTAATCGATTCCAAATTTAAATATATTCTTGGGTTTTAATTAACTAAATTAACTAAATGAATTAACTAACCTAAGTACTTGGATTGAGTTCGAATAATGAGAAGAGAAACCTAGGGTTATAATCCACTATGTTATCTATCGATTGCTTAATTGAGATTTTCGTAGTTATTGTGGTGACAAGAGTGCTACCCGAGGATTCAAGTATATTCCTATGTATCTTCCGAATTACGTAAGAACCTAATGTATTATACAAATCGATCCTATTCCTAGGTGATTCATAAATAACACAAAGCATTAAACACGAACCTCATGTAACGGGTATAAACGCCTTAAGTATATTCCTATCCTAAGAGTCGTTTACTATTCAATTTCCTATCTAATCCTAATCTCCCTTTTCCAAGTTCAAAAAGAATATTAAATCTAACAACTAGGTGATCAGTCAAGTTGCAAGCATAGAGAACGAAATTAAATCAAACACAAGAATTGCCCCTAACTACGAATAATCTAATAAAGATAATCAAAGTAACATAGTTTCATAAAAACCCTAGATCCTAAAGAATTAGTTCATGATAAATATAAGAAGAAAATAATAAAGGAAAACAAATCTGAGTTCATGTGGTTTTATAGACAAAACGATGAATTCAAGATAAAGATCTTCAATATTGCGCTCTTCTTGCTTGGGTGATCTTCAGGACTTCTCTCTTTCTTCTTCAATCTTTCTCCAAGTAGATCTTTGATGTTGTAGGTGTATTCTGTGAAAGAAATATGTTTAGAGCTGATCAAAGATGTGTAATTTCGTGACCTAGAAGTCCTTAAATAGATCTACCAAGTTGAGTCCAAGTAGGAGACTTTGGGCCCAAGAATTCTCTTAAAAGCCCGCTGAAAATCGCGTCAGGTTTGCGCGACAGTTTTGCAAATGTCATAACTCTCAGCTCCGAACTCCAAATAAAGATCCGTAAAATCTGTGGTGTAGCTAACTCATTCCTCTACATCATAGTCGAAATTCAACTTCATTGGAGCTTCCTTGAATGAGTTATGGTCCTCGGAGTGCACAACAACATTTCTGACAGCTTCTTCGTTCTTGCACTACTTGACTTCATTTGATCTTTAATTCGTTGTTCTTCGCTTCCAATCATGATCTTTGATCCAAAATAGCTTAGGCCTACAAATATGAACACAATATATAAGAAAATATCTCAGTTCATGCACAAAACAACCAAACCAATGACTCGACCGACAAAACACAAAACTAACCAAAACTGCCTAAGATTCTACCAAAACTCTAATAAAAGTAATCGAATGAGTAAAGGAAATAGACTTGATAACACTGTTTTCACAGAGTTATCAAACATCAATGTTCTATAAAAAAAATATATAAATATATTTGCTGATAAAAGGTTATTTGCTTATTTATTGTCAGTGCGTTTTACAAGACATGCAGATGGACATTATGTTGAAGCATTTAAGTCATCTTACTTTATGTATCTAATTTTAAACTTCCCCCATAAATTAGAGTAGTTGAAAAGGTCGGAACATTTCCCGTTATACAATCTACACCGTTTATTTTATATTATTAATGTCGTTGGATCTTTACCATGTCTACTATAAATTGTCTCACATCAATTATATTTTCTATTTAAATTAAGGTTGTGTTGTTGATTAAGTATATAATCTATACATTCAACAGATGAGTTGGTGTGCGTGGAATTTTAAGTAAATTATAATCCAAGATTTGCCATTCAACTTGTATGGGTGGAAGGGGAAAAAAATTATATTAATGCTACATGGAGGTTATTTCATTTGATAAAGTGAACAGTGAGAGATCAATCTTAGGGTTATTACGAACCATAAGAAAATCGATATGTCTTGTTAAATTATTGGAAAATTGTTATTTTCATGTGAGAACTGGTCATCGTTGATCGACAAAGTGGCGATCGTACGTTTGATTGGAATCAAGTTTTTGAAATGCGTGTAAATGACATGGGATTGCAAGATTATGATGATTTAAATGTGGTTGGTTTCACCTTTTTGAATGGAAAGGTTATGTTATTTGCAACGCAAAAAAAGGTTTATAGTTATGATTTCACGAGCAATGCAAAACTTGAGGAAGTATGCAAGCATGGATACGGAGATGGTTTTGTTTGTTTTGATTCTTTTTCGAGAACTCTTCGTCTTGCATACCAAAAGCAAAGAAGAAATCTAAGATTTTGGGCAAACATGTACGAAGAGTGAATGTTCTGTAGGATTGAAGTATGAGAACTTGCCTATGACAAATAAGAAAAGTCTAAGAAACCAACAACATCTGATAAAGGAATCGCTGCTGCCAAGAACTCATATGAAGAACAGCTCAATCCAGAAGTCAAGTACAAATTAAATTACACTAATCACATTTGAATTTATAAAAGCATAATTAAGTATATGTGATATTGGAATACAGAAACATATAGATTACCAATTAATATTTAGTTTTACAAATATGTTCATGTGTTTTATTAATATAATCGATATTAGATATAATTTAGAAACCTAATAGTCCTTAATATTTATTATGAGACACTTTATATTAGTGAAAAATTAATTTTTTTTACTCCCCTCTTTATTGGTGGATTACGTTGAGTGACGAATTGAGTAAAATCTTAAATAATCTACGTACGTCTGCTTGGCTCAATTAATGTTATAAGATTAGTGTTCGTTATAAGCTAATCAACGAAAGCAATCTTCACTTTGAACAAGGGTTATTTCTCATATGGATGCACAAACATACTGCTTATTTATTTTAAAATAATCAAATTAAATTAGACTAATTACATTTAAATTTACAAAAGCTTAATTAAGTATACGTGTTATTGGAATACAGAAACATATAGATTACAAATTAATATTTTATTTTACAAATATGCTCATGTGTTTTATTAATATAATCGATATTAAAGCTTAATCCCACTTTGCACCCTACAAAAATAGGAGCATTTTCCACTTTGCACCCTACAAAAGAATTTATCCCAATTTGCACCCTACAAACCACTATATCATTTCAGATTGCACCCTCAACCATTTTCAACCCATTTAAGTCGTCTGAGTAAGGGTAAATTCGTCCATTCACATTATTAACCACCCCAATTTCCCTCCAAAAATTATATATGAGCAAAATTGACATATCAATATAATAACTTAAAAAAAAGGATAAAAAATAGAAAACAAGTTTTACGGGTACCATATTCTCAATTTCTCCTCTTTCTTCTTCAAATTTAGTCCAGTGCCGTCTTTTTTTTTTATGTTTGAAGAAAAATGAGTTGGGTGCTAAGAAAAGAGAATGAATTGTGTTTATCATATTCTCAATTTTCATCTTATTTACGTTTTGATTTTCATTTTGTTAACAACTCTATTATACTTGTTTGTAGAATTAGTAATTAGGGATAACTACATGTACATTCTCAGAATTACTCTAGATTAGTTTCAATAATTATATGTAAAGTGAAAATGAAGAATGCGGCACTGGACTCGACTTGAAGAAGAAAGATGAGAAATTGAGTAAACCCTGGTAAGACTTGTTTTCTATTTTTTATTTTTTTAAGTTATTATGAAGATATGTCAATTTTGCCCATATATTATTTTTGGGGAAAATTGGGGTGGTTAATAATGTGAATGGACCATTTTACCCTTACTCCGACAACTAAAATGGGTTGAAAATGGTTGAGGGTGCAATCTGAAATGAAATAGTGGTTTGAAGGGTGCAAAGTGGGATAAATTTGTTTATAGGGTGCAAAGTGAGAAATGCTCCTATTTGTAGGGTGCAAAGTGGGATTAAGCCCGATATTAAATATAATTTAGAAACCATATCGTCTTTAATATTTATTGTAAGACACTTTATATTAGTGAAGAATATTTTTTTTTACTGGCCTCTTTATTGTTGGATTATGTTGAGTGACGAATTAAGTAAAATCATCTCTTTGATAAGTAATTCTATTGAATGGCGAATGTATAAATTATTGATCAGAGTACTTGTTTCCTTGTTTCATTTCTTTTAACTCTACCTCAATTACTTTGTGTCGATTATTCTATGCATATAATATGTAATATAGTATTAACATAAATTTTCGTATTCGACTGTTGAATTGCGCTACACGAATACCTTCGACTTAAACTTAGTGAAGGGAGTCCTAATTTCATTATGTTCATGTGTTTTATTATTATGATCTATATGACACAGAATTTGTACACTTAATTGTCCTTAGTTTAATACATTGGCACTGGGCAATATCCTCCACGCGGGAGCGTGGAGCAATTGACCTAGTATATATATATATGTTGTATTTTGAAAAGTAATATCGTGTTTTACAACAAAGTTAAGAAAGACATTAATCAGTTCATAGTAATCAATTAATAATCTCATTATTGTGCTTGTTCTCATTTTGATACTTTAATAGCAATATCGCTATTTAGTAACTGGTTAAATATGATGAGGATTAATTATTAAAAAAAAAATGTTAAGGGTTGATCTTTTCAGTGTAGAATCATAGTGAATTATGAAGAAATTATAAACATGCTAGTTAAATTAAATGGAACTTGACATTAACAATTTGTTTAAGAAAGAGTTTTGATGTGAATTTTGAAAGTGAATGTTCTATTGGATTCGAAAAAAATCTGATCAGAATTGAACAAGAGCCGATGATTACTAAATAAAATTTCAAATCCAAAATACCCGAATCCAGTTCAAATTTGATTCGAGATTTGACCCAGATCCGATCGATTGAGAGGCCTAAAGAATAGGTTTGAGTCCTAAAAGGGGGCATCTTAGAACCCCTATGAGTGTGTTATGAATGGAACAAAATTTTCATCTTTTTCGTCGAAAAACATCAAAAAGTTTCCGTTTTTGAATTAAGTGAAACGAAAACAAGATGTAATTCCAAAACTATTTGTTTGCCTTAAACTCTGTTATTTTTCTAAATTTGGTAAATTTATTTACAATTTTTCCTTAGTGTTTCTGAAATATTTCCGAAAGTCTCGAAAAGTTTACAATATTTGACAAACCGAAACATACACTCGAAACGAAAATTTAATCAATGGTGTTATCTATGAAAAATGTATCTTAATATTAATTATTTGGAAATTTAATGTTTCTATATTTAGGTAATGATCTTATATCCATGAAGATTTATGCATGCAGAAAGCATTAATTATACACTATTTAATTGGTTAATCTCATGATTACCTAATAAAGGACACTTCTAAGGTGACGTCACGTCATGTGAAGCATTATCATAAATATGTAATCACAACCACATAAATTTTATAATATAGAATAAAATTAAACTTAGTTAATTATGAGTTACCTATTTAATAGGTTAAAACTATAATGTATCTTATATTCTTTAATATTTCAAAGTTAACTAACTTAAATATATCTACTTTCCTTCTTTCTTTCTTCTACCCAAATTAATATCAAATTACCATAAAAATTATATGTTTCCACATTGTATCGTACAAGTTCATATATAATAGTACAACACCAACAATGTGTATAATTATTCACATTACGTAGTATTGACTTCACATACATAGTACGGTATAGTCACATTATATAGTATTACCATTAGTACTAACAAATTTACGGATAATTATTCACATTACATGGTATATGTCTACATGTAATAGTATAGACTAACGTAGCATAGTATTGACTCCACAAACTTAGTACGGTCGACTCATATTAATAGTAACTAACCACATTATGAAGTATTATCATTAGTACTAAGCAATGTGTATAATTATTCACATTACATGGAATAATGTCTCACATTATATAGTATTGACTCCTCATACTTAGTACGTTCTCTCATATTAGTAGTAATTAGTCACATTATATATTATTACCACTAGTACTAACTATTACGGATAATTATTAACTTTACATGGTATGTCTCACATGTAGTAATATAGACTCACATAGCATAGTATTGACTCCACAAACTTAGTACGGTCAACTCTTATTACTAGTAATTAGCCACATAAAAAATTATTATCATTTGTAATAACTAATGTGTCTAATTCTTCGCATTACATAGTATAATGTCTTACATGTAATAGAATTGACTCCACATACTTAGTATGGTCTCATATTAATAATAATTAATCACATTATATGGTATTACTATTATTACTAATCAATTTACTAATAATTCTTCACATTATATGGTGTATATCTCACATGTAGTAGTATAGACTCACCTAGCATAGTATTGACTCTACAAACTTAGTATGACCATATATTAGTAGTAATTAGCCACATTATGAAGTATTATCATTAGTACTAACCAGTGTGTATAATTTTTCACCTAACATAGTATAATGTCTCACATGTAATAGTACTGACTCAACATACTTAGTACGGTCTCATATTAGTAATAATTAGTCATATGATATAGTATTACCATTATTACTAACCAATATACTGATAATTCTTTACATTATATGGTATATATCCCACGTGTAGTAGTATAGATTCTCATAGTATAGTTTTGACTCCACATACTTAGTACGGTCTCATATTAGTAGTAATTATTCACATTATATAGTATTACCATTAGTAATAATCAATTTACTGATAATTTTTTACATTACATGGTATATGTCTCACATGTAGTAGTATAAATTCACATAACACAGTATTGACTCAACATACTTAGTACGGTCTCATATTAGTAGTAATTAGTCACATTGTATAATATCACCATTAGTCATAACTAAATTACTGAGAATTCTTTATATTACATGGTATATGTCTCACATGTAGTATAATATTGACTTTACAAATTTAGTACAGTCCCATATTAGTAGTAATTAGCCACATAATAAAGTATTACCATTAGTACTAAACAATGTGTATTTTTCTTCACCTTACATGTCATATGTCTCACATGTAGTAGTATTGATGAGGGATATTTCGGGTTTCCATTTTTACAACTACACGAGATCGAGCGTTATTTATCTCGAAAGATCCAGTTCGACCCCGACGACGGAATACCATAAGCACAAGGCTGCCCTGGATCCAAAACTACTGTTGGGCCAAGCTCTGACCCAAACGAAATGGGCCGAAGAATTGCACATCTGCGGGTAGACCACCTGAACCCCATTTTCAGCTATAAATACCCCATGCATTTATGATGCTGGACACGATTTTCCAGGTGCTCCCTCCTCGAAGCTACTGCTCGGAACCACTTGAAAATATAGGCTTAAGATCTATTGAATTTCACCCTCTAGCTTGTACGGCATCCAATAATGCTCGAGTAGGACCCTAAATATTTGTACTTGTACTCAATTTACTTGAATACAATTACATTTGGTCTTTATTTTCCTTTTAACATTATTGTCATCGTGTTATTTCCCACCCTTGATCGAACTAACGAAACCACGTAAGATCAATTGGCGCCCACCGTGGGGCCCTATTCGAGTATTAGACCGAAATATGCCTACTACGAGGAGAAATACATATGTTAGAGGAGAGCCTTCCCAAGCAGTGGGAGCACAAAATTCTGTCAATAATGAACCTGATAACTTATCGCGCGCCGCTCAACAACAACCAGAGGCACCACCGGCGGTTCCGCAAGATAACATTCCAATACATACGACCATTGGAGATTTGAGGTCTATAATAGGCACCATGTGCAGGGAGTTTATGAACAGCGGAAGAGCAGATCAATCGCCCGTCGACCAACCAGGGATTCAGGGAAGACCCAAAATACCTTCGTCGAATTTACAGAAGGAAAATGATATGTCACATATCCCATCGCTGCGTCCACAAAGGACTGCACCCTCGAAAGTCAATGACTGATCGGAAAACCCTCCTGCACGAGTGCACGATCTGGAGGATTCTGTTATGGGGGAAAGTCACACCGCCGGCGCTGCGAGAAGAAATAAACCAACTTACAAGAGAATTACAGAATCCGAATTGGAGATAATGGTACAGGAAAGAGTAGCCAAGAAATTGGAAGAACAGGATACTATGATAGAAATTCCCTTCACTAATCAAGCTGCCAGGCAAGCGGGGAATATCCTGACTAGAGGAAACCTACGAGAGAGGGAGGTCTCGAATAATATCATGCGATGTTCACCCTTTTGTCGAGAAATACGCGAAGCTCGAAACACAGAAACGGTGCCAACCAGGCTCCCTCGGTATAACGGGACTACCGACCCCGGCGAACACATTAACAGCTTTGTTAATGTTATGAATTTGTATGGACACTCGGATAATTTCTGTTGCAAGATTATGGTCACCACTTTTGAAGGGATTGCCCTCGATTGGTTTGGAAAGTTACCTCCGAACTCCATATTTTCTTTCGAAGAATTTTGCGATAAGCTGAAGCATCAATTCGCTAGCCAGAGAAAGCCGAGATTGCCAGCAAATCATCTGGGCACTGTGAAACAATTGGAAGGAGAGACGTTGAGGCAATGGCTGGCAAGATTTAGTATTGAGCTCTTGAAAGTGGATACTCCGCAGATTGAATATCTGTCTTCGTTGATGTTCGAGCTGACCAGAAGCACCCAGTTTGGGAATGCATTATGCAGAAAGCAACCAAAATCCTTCGAACGGATAATGGAAATTGCTGAAAAGTATATGATACAGGAAGAGATGAACAAATTGAAGAGTTCACATCTAGATAAATCTCATCTCAACAAAAAGCATGATCGGGTTCCGATCCCAAAACCAAGTGATTATGGAGGGTCGAATAAAGGATCCGTTTGGCAGCGAATCAACACTTTTAAGCCGCATATGCCACCCCAAGGACCGAATTCGTATGGACCCCCTTATGAGCGAAATCGAGCCCCAAGGCCGGGTAAAATTCAATTTACTGAGCTTAACAGTTCAAAAGAAGAGGTGTTGACCGTATTGGAAGAAGGGAATTTAATTCCGGAAGCCCAAAGGATCACACAGGCGAGGCCGGGCGCGCCTGGATATGACCAATACTGTCGATATCATCGAGCTAGAGGCCACAGTACGGAAAATTGTTATCAGTTGAAGGTCGAGATCGAAAAGTTAATCAACCAAGGAAAACTCAAAGAATTTGTTAAGAATGGCAACTATAACAATCGCTACAGATCCCGTAGTCCGAGAAAACTTAACGCTCGGCAGAGACAAATTCAAAGTCAGGCGGATGAACAATCGAATGGTGTGATCAACATGATTGCAGGTGGACCGGCGGGTGGAGATAGTAGAAATGCCAGAAAAAGGACTTTAAGGTCAATCAGGACAGGAGTGTCCACAACAAGGGAAGTTCTATCTTTGGAGTTTCCATCAATGGAAAATCAAGTCATCAGCTTTAGCGAGGCGGATTGACCCGCAGATGTTAGTTGGGACACGAACGAAGATGATCCAGACTTTTCCATGGTGTTAACACTAAGAATTGCAAATTTCGAGGTCAAAAGAGTGCTGGTCGATAACGGGAGCTCGGCAAACATAATTTCATCAGAAGCTCTTGCAAGAATGAAACTCTGTCATCCACGATTGGATAAGGTAACCACCCCTTTGGTCGGTTTCGGGGGATCAGAGATCACTCCGCTCGGAACCATACTTTTGAGTACCACTCTAGGATTAAAACCAAAGAATGTCACGAGAATGATCAAGTTCCTCGTGGTGGACACGCCGTTTGCTTACAATGCCATCTTGGGAAGACCCGCTCTGAATACTTTTAAGGCTATCGTATCCACCTACCATCAGAAGATAAAGTTCCCAACTGACGGAGGAGTAGGGGAGATGAGGAACGACCAGTACATGGCTTAGGAGTGTTATAGTTCGTCCTTAACTATCAAGGAAAAGGTGGAGCCCGAACACCCTAACAAAAGAAAGATAAATGAATTAGTCTCTAACTCCGGAACTCCGATTCCCGATTATGAAAGACTAGATGGAAAGAAAGGGAGGACCGTTGACATGAGTGTTCAAGCACCTAATCATAAAAAGGTGAACTTGGTACCTGGATCCCCAGAAAAATTCACAAAAATAGGAACGGAGCTAAGTAATTGCATGGAAGCAAAGCTCATCGGATTCTTGCAGAAAAATGTGGATGTCTTCGCATGGAGTTCGGACGACATAGTAGGAATCGACCCGCGTGTGATAACGCATTCCTTAAATATTGACCCAAAGGCCAGACCGGTGAGGCAGAAGAAGCGTAATCACGGACGAGAGAAAGACAAGATAATTAACGCAGAGGTCGATAGATTGTTAGCAGCAGGACAAATCAAAGAGATAAAATTCACGGAATGGCTATGTAATGTGGTATTAGTCTCCAAGGGGGAAAAGGTCGAGAACAAATGGAGAATGTGCAATGATTTCACCGACTTGAACAAATTATGTCCAAGGGACCCTTACCCTTTACCTCGAATTGACATGCTCGTAGATTCCACTGCAGGATTTGTGTTGTTTAGCATGATGGATGCATTTCAAGGATTTTATCAGATCTTCATGAACGAAAGAGATCAGGACAAAACGGCATTTATCACCGAACAAGGGGTGTACTGTTTCATCGTTATGCCTTTCGGTTTAAGGAACGCCGGTGCAACATATCAGAGGCTGGTCAATATGATGTTCAAAGAATTAATAGGAGAAATTATGGAAGTATATGTAGATGACATGCTCGTGAAAAGCATGTCTGAAGAGGAGCATATTAACCATCTTGATAGATGTTTCCAAATCTTGAGAAAGTATGGGATGAAGTTAAATCCGGCAAAGTGCACATTTGGGGTGCGATCAGGAAAATTCCTTGGTTATTTAGTTCATGAGAGGGGGATCGAAGCTAATCCAGAAAAAATCCGAGCGATCACTGATCTCCATCCACCGAGGAAACTCTCAGACGTTCAAAGTCTGATCGGAAAAATCATCTCGTTGAATAGATTCATCTCCAGATCCGCTGACAAGAGTTTACCTTTCTTCAAACTGTTGCGTAAATCTAAGAACTTCGAGTGGAACGATGAATGCGATAAGGCTTTCGAAGAACTGAAAGCGTACTTAATCTCGGCACCCATGCTAGCAAAACCATCCGAAGGGGAACCCCTATATTTGTACATAGCTGTGTCAGAAGAAGCCATTAGCTCGGTTCTGGTCAAACTAGAAAAAGCTGAACACAAACCAGTTTATTATTTGAGTAAATTGTTGCAGGGTGCCGAAAAGAACTATATGGAAATTGAAAAATTTGCACTTGCCCTAATTGTGGCTGCCCGGAGATTAAGGCCCTATTTTCAAACATATAAAATCATTGTTTTAACTAACCAACCTTTAAGACAGGTTCTGTCCAAGCCAGAAGCTTCAGGCAGGTTAATAAAGTGGGCGGTCGAGCTCAGCCAATTCGAAATTGAATACAGACCACGAGTCGCTGTTAAGGCACAGGTGCTAGCTGATTTTGTGCTTGAATCAACCAGCATATCGAACGGCAAAGAAGGAACAACCTCGGAATTAGGCATGGTGGAAGAAGCAAACGATCAAATTTGGCTGATGCATGTGGACGGATCTTCGACCAAAGAAGGCGGTGGAGCTGGGATTCACTTCCAAGGGCCCAATGCTGAAGACCTGAGCTATGCGATAACTTTGGACTTTGTCTTCACCAACAATGAGGCCGAATATGAAGCATTGATAGCTGGATTAGAAATGGCCATTAAGGCAAAGGTAAAATCGATTGTCGTGCTAACAGATTCGGAACTTGTTCATAGACAGGTGAAAGGCACTTATGAAGCCAGAGAATTCAACATGATTAAATATCTGAACAAAGTGAGGAAGTTAATCTCAGAGTTCGATAAATTTGACATTCAACCAATACCAAGGGAGGAGAATCTCTGGGCCGACATACTATCGAAGTTTACAGGACTGGTCGACGGAAAGACTGAGAGGACAATCACTTGGCTGCTATCGAATATGTCTGCTATCGAGTTAGATGCAGCCCCTGCAATTGATGATATGGAAATTGAAGAGCCGAGCGAGTCATGGAACGACCCTCTTATCGCCTATCTTAGGGACGGAAAACTGCCGGAGAATGCAAACGAGGCTCGGAGAATCAAATATAGAGCGCCGTCATTTACTTTGATGGATAATCAACTCTATAAGCGCTCCTCTTCGGGAATTCTATTAAAATGTATCCGCGAAACACACTACGAGGCAATATTGAGAGAAGTCCATGAAGGGGAAGCAGGAAATCATTGTGGAGCTCGAGCGTTAGCTCTTAAATGCTCAAGATCTGGATATTATTGGCCTACACTTTTTTCTGATTCTGTCGAGTATGTGAAAAAGTGCCATCACTGTCAAATTCATTCGAACTTGATACACCAACCGGCCGAACATATGCATTCGATCCCTATTTGTTGGCCCTTCGACAAATGGGGCATCGATATTGTGGGACCTTTTCCAACAGCGCGAGCTAGAAAAAATTATGTACTAGTAGCGGTGGAATATTTCAGCAACTGGGTCGAATGTGTTGCCTTGACCAAAATCACCCAATTTCAAGTCATTAATTTTTTATGGAAAAATATAGTCTGCAGGTTCGGAATCCCCAGGGTTCTGATATCAGATAACGGAACGCAGTTTGCAGGAAAAAGGGTCACGGATTGGTGTGAAAGATTTGGAATACAACAGAACTTTGCGTCTGTTGGCCACCCTCAGGCTAATGGACAAACTGAAGTAGTAAATCGGGAAATTGTTCGATCTCTGGAGAAGCGCTTATCGGAAGCAAAGGGAAAATGGCTGGATGAACTACCGGGAGTATTATGGGCCAACAGGACAACAGTCAAAGCGGCAACCGGAGAAACTCCATTCAGTTTGGTTTATGGGTCGGGCTGTTATCCCAGTAGAGAATCTTATACCTTCTCCCAGGGTCGAATTTTATGATCCCGAAGAAAACCAATTGTTGAGGCAGACGGAAGTTGACCACGCGGATGCTCGAAGGGACCGCGCAAAGCTGAAAATTCAAGCCGCCAAGGCCAACATGGAAAAGTCCTATAATCGGAATGTGAGGATTCGATCCTTCAAAGTGGGAGATCTGGTGCTCAAAAAAGTGGAAGTGTCAAAGCACGTAGGAAAACTACAGCCCAATTGGGAGGGCCCATTCGTGATCGTAGAGGTTGGGAAAAAAGGTTCTTATAAGATTGCACACCCTAACGGAGAGATACTGCCTCGAGCTTGGAATGCGATCAATTTAAGAAGATATTATGGAAGATAGTTACAATCGAGGCTTCTACTTTTTAGTTATCTTGTTCTGTTTTCTTTGACTATAACTATTTGGCAAACTATATGTGTTTAATGAAGAATTGGGTTATTTGAAGAATGTTTATTCGAACCATTTATTCAACGAAAGCTTATTTCGCCTACATTCTTACTTATTCGTCATATTCCCAATATTCTTGATCTATATTCATTATTATCGATCTCTACTTTTCTCTATCAACTATCGAATGGGTGAAAGCCTCTGCTATGACCCTCGAGCTAAAAACGCTCTAAAAACGACTAAGGGTGAAAGCCTCTGCTATGCCCCTTAGATCGAAATTATTGAATGGGTGAAAGCCTCTGCTATGACCCTCGAGCTAAAAACGCTCTAAAAACGACTAAGGGTGAAAGCCTCTGCTATGCCCCTTAGATCGAAATTATTGAATGGGTGAAAGCCTCTGCTATGACCCTCGAGCTAAAAACGCTCTAAAAACGACTAAGGGTGAAAGCCTCTGCTATGCCCCT
The DNA here is from genome assembly GCA_038501285.1 of Penstemon eatonii. Taxonomy (NCBI): domain Eukaryota; kingdom Viridiplantae; phylum Streptophyta; class Magnoliopsida; order Lamiales; family Plantaginaceae; genus Penstemon; species Penstemon eatonii. The sequence goes on along the minus strand of CM076711.1, from coordinate 43,282,706 downwards.
TAGATCGAAATTATTGAATGGGTGAAAGCCTCTGCTATGACCCTCGAGCTAAAAACGCTCTAAAAAAGACTAAGGGTGAAAGCCTCTGCTATGCCCCTTAGATCGAAATTATTGAATGGGTGAAAGCCTCTGCTATGACCCTCGAGCTAAAAACGCTCTAAAAACGACTAAAGGTGAAAGCCTCTGCTATGCCCCTTAGATCGAAATTATTGAATGGGTGAAAGCCTCTGCTATGACCCTCGAGCTAAAAACGCTCTAAAAACGACTAAGGGTGAAAGCCTCTGCTATGCCCCTTAGATCGAAATTATTGAATGGGTGAAAGCCTCTGCTATGACCCTCGAGCTAAAAACGCTCTAAAAACGACTAAGGGTGAAAGCCTCTGCTATGCCCCTTAGATCGAAATTATTGAATGGGTGAAAGCCTCTGCTATGACCCTCGAGCTAAAAACGCTCTAAAAACGACTAAGGGTGAAAGCCTCTGCTATGCCCCTTAGGTCGAAATTATTGAATGAGTGAAAGCCTCTGCTATGACCCTCGAGCTAAAAACGCTCTAAAAAAAAAAAAAAAAAAAAAAAAGAGAGAGAGAGAGACGGAGAATATCATTCCAAGCAAATATTATATCATTACAACAAGGGTTATACTACAACAAGAAAGGAAAACCGTTACAACAAGGATGGTGTTACAAAGAGGAGTCTTAACTCATTATACAAAGGTAATCCACAGTATTACTAAACGAAATTATTTTCGGAAAGGATCTTTCGAACTTCAGCACTACGATCAGTATACCCGTGAATGTAAGCTTCTTTCTCACGAAGCTCAGAGTGTCTCTTCTCACGTTCGTAAATACCTTTGAGTTTCTCTAATTCTAAACTTAACTTGTCCTGAGATATTCTCTCCTTGAAAAATCTGTTAGCTTCCAATGCACGTTCCAGCTCGATCTTCTTCCCGATAAGCTCGAGCGAAATAGAGGTCCGCTGTTCGAACTCATGTTTGGCCAATGCATAAAGTTTAGAGAAGACCACCCTAGCCTGAACTTATAAGAAAATATATTATAACTGAAATAAAGAGATTAAACAGTCATGACAAAGAGGTGAGAATGGATTACTTGGGCAAGAGATTCCAACCCAGAATAAAACAGGAACGAGGAATATTCTCCAGTCGAAAAGTCACCCTCGGAGATAGAAACATTGGACCGAAGAAGGGCCAGGTCGGTTTTCTCGTGTGACACTTTGTCAAAAGGAGCTATGTCCCTTTTAAACAAAGATCCGCTGACCAACGAAGATACGGATTGAGAAGGGACGTGCCCAGTGACATCCTCCGCAAAAGAAACCTTTTTTATTCTCTTGTTGGAGCCCCTAGCTTTCGAACACGAAGAAAGGGCAATGGTCGAGTGTTTATTCCCCTCATGGAAATTTTGCTGATCAGAACTAGTGGATGTAATTGGTGATCGATTTTTTTTCCTTAATTTTCTACTAACACTTGGCCTGGAAAAAGGCGTGGAAGAAATCACAAGAGCATTCGAATTTTTATTCATCCCTCAATTTTCGGGTAAAGATCCAACCAAAACAATTTTTTTTTTAGGAAGCTCCGAACACTGTGAGCAATGCCAATGCGAAAGCAATTAAAAATGCCCTCGCTACTTATAAGAAAAATGACATCATGCAAAGTCGCAATGATTGGTAAATCACTACTCCCAAGAAAGATTCAATGACGCAGCTGAGTACGCAAGACTGACGTTATAAAATTTAGCAGAAAGTTCAAACAGGCAATAGCCTAAAATAGCATAAAGGAAAAGAGATTCAAATTCAAGCACCCACTAAATATGCAAGAGCAAAAGATTATAAGATAAGTACAATGGTTCGCTAAGTCAGTCAAATTACATAGCGATCGTTATTGATTAAGACTCTTTCACGCCTGAACCATGGTCCGATCTATCTAGCTCCTCTGATTCGCTAGAACTGCTTTCCGAGTCATCTGAATCACCTTTATTCGAGCTGCTGCCTTCTCCATCATGACTTTGCGCATCAGACGCAGATTTACTCGAACCAGAAGAAGGGGTGCCTTGTACACTCTGACCGCGGGAATCCCCTTCAATATCCACATCTTCGCTTTCGGATTGGGCTTCGAGCTCATCAGGATTTGGCATCGGTGCACCAAATTCCTCAAGAAAAGGAGCAAACTCATGAGTGGCAAATTCCTCAAGCTTAGGAGGAAGGGAAGACGCTTTATAGTCTTTACCGAAGATATTCTTGTAGGGATTCATCTTAGGAAGGAAGTCATCAAGGGCGCCTTCGATCTTAGCAGCTGTAAGGAGATGCTGAGCTCCTTTAAAGTAGAAGGATTGATTAACTTCTCCCGACCGTAATCGAACCAAGGCGTCGAGGATCGGAGACTCTAGGAATTCCCTTATGGCGGGAAGCCTGGCTTCGACTCGACCCCGTTCATAAGATTGTTCGGCAGACACTTTAGTTTGATCAAGCTCCTGCTTTAATCTCCCCACTTCATCCTCTAAGGCCCTCTTTGTTTCCAACTCTTTCTTAGTTCTCTCGAGTTCAATTTCGACCTCAGATAACTTAATCTTGATATCCTCTAGCTGACTAGCCTTCACAGCTTCATCCTTCAGAACATCGCATAAGGCTTTCTGTACCGCCTGAGACTCTTCGCTCAATACGGACAGCCGAAAAGCAGTTTGAGTAAATAGGTCTCCGGCCTGTAAAGGAAAAGATACATAAGAGCACGAGATAAGGATTATAGGGGAAAAGCTGGAAACTTTCGGAATTAGAAAGTACCATCTGCTGAGCGTGGGCATAATCGCCAAATATCTCAAAATCTTTTTTAACAAAAGATTGGATAGTATCATCCCTGAATCTCCCGGCCAAGAACATCCGGAGAGACTTATCCACCGTATGCTCACCCTCGGAACCCAAATCAGATTCGATGGTCCCACTGTCCGGATATCCGGCCGCCCTCGGTCCTTGCAGATGATCCTCGATGAAATCTGCCAAATCTGGCTCGGAATGACCAGCCCGACATGGTATAGGGTTCGGCCCTCGAGCAAAAGGCTTGACTCTCCTGGAGGACTCAGGAACATTGCTACTTCTTTTGCGATTCTTCCTGGCCTGCAAAATCTCTCTGGCACGATCCTCCAGGAGAGTATAGTTACTGAACCCCTCGTCGTTCGGGTTGGAGGAGATATTCGGAAAAACAGATCGAAGGATTCCAGGACCCTGGAAATCGGAGGCCCCCTCCGCCTCGGCCCTAGACCGAGAGGTTCCTGCTTGGGTAATCGGGGGAACAATTACTAAAGCATTTGAGGTCGACGCGATCCCAATTGGGGCCTTAGATTTCTTCGTTTTCCGAAAATTCGTTGATGTTTGAGGACGAGGTCGACCCCTATTACCCTTCGAAAAGGAAGCAACGTGCGGGCCAGATACCGATGTACGGAATTTGTCAACGATATCAGCTAACGTGGAAGGGGGGTTAGCGGGATCGATCTGAGCTTTCCCGAAGTCGATCGGATCGACAGGAAAAGTACAACTACTAAGCTCGGCCAATCGCAAGACTGCTTCTTGAGTCATTAGAGCGGTCTGATGAGGATCAGCACGAAGAGATTGCAGAAATTTATCTGTTATCTCATTTTTCATACTCCCCACGAGACGGCGCTTTCCATATATCCACTCCTTTGCTCCAGGCCAATCGAAGGGAGTAGGCTCGGGATTTTCTTCAGAAGGCGGAGACTCTGGCCCTCGGACAAAGAAGAACTCATGCTTCCATCCCTTCAGATTGCTACTCACGTTGGTCGATAAGATCGAAATTTTCGGCCTCTGAGAAAAGTATACGTAACCTGCGTTTGAAGAGGTGGAAGCACTCATCTGGAATATCCGCCAAAAATTCTGAAAAGCTGCCTTTTTCCCTTTAGCTTTCATCAACACGCAAAAAGCTATATTTAAGCCGATCGAATTCGGTAAGATCTGGCAGGGAGCCAACTTAAAAGCATCCAGAAGGTTTTCTAGCAGAGGAGGGAAGGGGATGCGTAAGCCGTAGTGGAAGTGTTTGGAATAAAAGGCTTGACAACCGGCAGGAGGGTCGGTAACCCGTTGATCGGGAGAGGGAAGCACTATCGAAAAACCGGCGCCTAGATACCGACCAAATTCTTCTTGCAATTGCGTCAGGTCTGTCTCTTTATAGGAACAGACGATCTCATCTGCCCTCTCCTCAGTCATGTTTAGAGCTGCGCTAGTCGAGGGCTCTTCCCAAACATAGATCGTAATCACCACATTACGGTTCAGTCTATATTTCTGCTGCTCATTGTTACCCAAAGGAAGCTCCCCATCTTCTGTATTTTCCATTTCAGAAACTGTTGCCTCGTCGGAATTTTCATATTCGCTATTTCCAGTGTCAGAATTCGACTCCCGTTCCTCTCCGCTGGAATCCGAGGCGGAACCCGAGTTTTGCGGATTCTCGTTTTCAGATGATCGATTCTCTACAGCTTTTTTCCCTTTGCGGTTATCGACCTCATTCTCCTCTAAGGGAGATTTCCCCTTCAAGTCTACTGAACTCGACATAATAAATATAAGATGACTGTTCAAAAATGGCTAATAAAACTCTCTTATCGACCTGTCTGCTCCGATCTAAAGTTCTCTCCTCAGAATTTGTGAGGAACAGCGACCCTCCGTATAACTATATATACAGGGACAAAATGGGAAATTGCAAATCAGTCCCCGAGTAACCGCGACGATTGGACTCTCTTGAGGTAAATTTGAAGTCATATTCTCAGAAATTGCACCTACAGCCCCTATACTTTCCAGAATTCTTGAATTAAAGATCCACATCACGAACAACAAGGACAATGTTAAGACTGCGCTATCAAGAAATCGCTTAAGTATGCACTCTTTTTCCCTGACCCGGTTTTTATCCCAGAAGGGTTTTTCCGAGCCAGGTTTTTAATGAGGCATATCCGAAATGGTAAGCCGAGATCGATTTATCCTACTGTTATACTTCTTCGAGCTTAAGTTCCACTTTACGCTCGAGAAGTGGGGGAGTATTGATGAGGGATATTTCGGGTTTCCATTTTTACAACTACACGAGATCGAGCGTTATTTATCTCGAAAGATCCAGTTCGACCCCGACGACGGAATACCATAAGCACAAGGCTGCCCTGGATCCAAAACTACTGTTGGGCCAAGCTCTGACCCAAACGAAATGGGCCGAAGAATTGCACATCTGCGGGTAGACCACCTGAACCCCATTTTCAGCTATAAATACCCCATGCATTTATGATGCTGGACACGATTTTCCAGGTGCTCCCTCCTCGAAGCTACTGCTCGGAACCACTTGAAAATATAGGCTTAAGATCTATTGAATTTCACCCTCTAGCTTGTACGGCATCCAATAATGCTCGAGTAGGACCCTAAATATTTGTACTTGTACTCAATTTACTCGAATACAATTACATTTGGTCTTTATTTTCCTTTTAACATTATTGTCATCGTGTTATTTCCCACCCTTGATCGAACTAACGAAACCATGTAAGATCAAGTATATACTCATATAACACAATATTGACTCTACATACATAGTACGGTCCCATATTAATAGTAAATTGCAATTACTAATGTCCAATATGTATTAAAATATAATTTGTGTGTATTAAAATATATTATGATTTTTTTCAAAGGTTAATATTAATTATTCAACGCAAATATATTATATAATTTATTATAAAATATTATTATACACAATTATTTATTTATTTTTATAATAATTTATTAATTTATAATTTACTTTTGTTGTGGTTAAACATTACAATGAATGTGGTCAAATAATATTATATTACAACTATTTATGGTACTAGTATTAATTATGATTTATTAGTAATGTTGGATAAGGATGAAGATGAAAGAGCACTGAAGACAATTAGTAAAGGGAGGTTTTGATGATTTTCAAAAATTCATATATGCTAAGTAAAAGTTAACTTAGCTGATATCCCTTAGAAGAATTTTGACTAAGTAAGAAGACATCAGACGAGTCAAAATTCAAGGTCCAGAAGACTACTGATCTGCTGAAGGAAAGAAATCAGACTGATGAAGATCAGCCGACTCAAATCAGATTTGTTCAAGTTTGGGATCAGCTCTGTTCGTCATCAGACTTGCACTTTCGATCAGCCAAGTGGAAAGGATCAAGAAGTCTGCCCAATGGTAATAAATGCCCCTGGAAGTAATAAATGCTGAAGTACAAGGTTATTAAAGACAAATGATTGAAGAAAGACTTCGTATCAGCTTGGTGCATTTAATGCTGCCTGCAGAAAAGTACTGTCGACAGTACGGAAACTGTGCAGAGAGCCGTTGCGGAAATTAAGGACCAGTACCCGAGGTTTTTGAATTCTGTCTCACTTCAACGGACATTTTTCAAACCTACGAGTATAAATAGCTGTAGAGACAAAGAGAAGAAAAATAACACAATCTCAGAGAAGAAATTCGACGCAGAATCTCTTAAGTCTCAAGAACAGCTCACTCATCAGCTCTGTCATTTGTTGACTGAAGCCGAAGTTGAAGACAAAAGACAAACACATTTTCTGAGTGAAAAACTGTTTGAGTGTTGTGAGAAGTGTAGATCCATCTTTGTGAGTGTTCTAGCTTCAGAGGATAGGTTTTCTTAGTGATTTTCTATTGCGAGCTTACGGCCAGATTCATTTGTTGTTTTGGCGTAATTGGAGTGTACTAATTACTTTGTGTTCTTAGAATAACCCAAGATCTTTGTGACTTGGAAGAGTGGACTAAAGGATATTTAAATCCATATAACCACTATAAACATTATTTGTGTTTTTACATTTACTTTCAACTTGCATATTTTCAGATTGCATAAAACACATTCAAAACTGAAAAGAATTTAAAGGAGTTTACAAAATTGGGGATAAAATTTTCAAACTACTAAGTTTACTTGTGAAAAACACTTTGAAAATCCGCTGCAAGTACTCTAGTATTAAAACTGATTTTAGCAAAAAATCAGCTAAGTGATTATCAGATTAGTGGTCAATAAAGCTGCTCAAAGATTTGTTCGCGATAAGCCTTGTGAAATTACTGTTCGGTAACAGCTTAGTCTGTTTAAGTTAGAACAAAAGTTTTAAAGTAAAAAATTGTCAAAAAGTTTAGAGGTCTATTCACCCCCCCCCCCACCCCTCTAGACCTCATCTGACCACTTGGGACCAACAAGTGGTATCAGAGCAGGTTGCTCATTAGAATCAGCTGCCTGATCAACGAGCTTGATCCAAGTGTTTTTCAAAGATTTTCAAACTTTTCAAAAAGAGCATATTTTGAAAAAATAATTTTTTTGAAAAATGGATTGTATCAGCCATGTTCCCTACATAGCTGGTATGAGCTTTGAAGACTGGAAAATCAGAATGGAGATTTTCCTGGCTGCCTACAATGATAACATGTACACATGTATCATCAAAGGTCCATTCAAATTCACCAAGACTATCACAAATGATGAAACTGAAATAGTGGTGGAAAAAGACTTAACAGAAATGACAGCCGAAGAAATAAAGCTGTTCAATCTGGACAAAGTTGGCCGTTTCATCATGACCAAGGCCCTTGACAACGACAGATTTGATAAAGTCAAGCATTGCAAGACTGCCAAAGAAATGTGGGATAAGGTTCGTGACATGAGCGAAGGAAACGACGCCATTAAAGAGCATCAGCTGAGTGTTGCTCTGGAAAAGCTGGACAACTTCAAGATGAAATCTGCGGAAACCATTGATCATACAAGGTTTACAAGGACGCTGAATGAAGTTTTAAAGCTTGGAAAAACCTTCACTGATAAGGAGATAACCGTCAGAGCGCTGAAGGCTCTACCTCCGAAGTTCAACATGAAGGTGACAGCCATGGAAGAGTCAAGAGATCTAGGAAAGATTTCACTCACCGAGCTGTTCTCAGTACTCAAGGCGTACGAGTATAAACTGCCAAGAATGGGTGTTGAAGAAACCTCTACTTCAAGTCCCACAGCTGCACTTGTTGCTGCTGAAAATCCAAGAAGACCAGCTTACAAAAGCAAAGACGTGGAGTCATCTTATGAAGCCACACTACTCAACAAAAAGGAGTACACTACTGGAGACGTTGCATTGCTGATGAACAACTTCAAAAAGTTCTACAGACGAAAAATGAAGAACAAATATAACAATGCTTCTACTTCTAACCCTACTTCTTCTTCTCAAGATAAGGATTCTTATAAATCCAAAATGATGTGCTATAATTGCAGGAAACTGGGACATTCATCAGAGACTGCCCATATCCTAAAGCTGAGAAGTATACAGAAGAAGAAAAGAGAATCAGAAAGGAAAGAAAGCATCAGAAAGGCAAGATGCTGGTAGCAGAAGCAGAAAAGCTAGCTGCTGTCTACTCATCAGATTCAGATTCAGACACTTCTGATGAAGAGAGTCCTGCTCTTCTCTGCCATCTGATGACTCCGAGGATGATGAGGTAACTCCTCTTGATAATGAATTATTTAATTCATTTGAACAAATGATGCTTAACAATACAAGTATTGCTGATGCATTTAAAAAGCTTAAGGAAGAGATGATATTGCTGAAAGAGCAAAACAATTCACTGAAACTTAAAGCTGAAAAGCCAAGAGAATCAGCTGAATACAAACTGCTTGAGCAAGAGAATGAATTTCTGAAAGCTGAATGTGAAGTTTATAAGGGTAAAATCATGGAGCTTGAGAAAGTCATTGAGTCTCATGATAAGTCATCTGTTGCATCCACTCACATGTCTAGTAAACAGAAGACACCTTTAGATCAGGATAAGTTAGAACTGAAACAAACTGAAAAATTTATATCAGCTGACAATAGTAAGGTCATTTTGTATGTTCAGACTGCTAAACCTGCTTCACCTGAGTAAGTGTTAAAGGAGACAAAAACTCCTAAGGCTAAAAAAGCAAAGAGCCTAGTGTAGGAAAACAGACTGGTAAGTCCAAACAGAAGAGTCCTAGGAAGTCTTCTGATAAGGTCAAAACCAATCAGACTAGTGATAAGACTAAGTCGTCTGTTAATGAGCAAGCATCTAGTAAACCAAAGAAGCATAAAAATAAGAAAAATCAAAATGTTTGGTATGGAAATTAGTCTTACTATGTGCAACCTACTGCATATCCTCCTATGTATCATGCACCTCAATTTCCAACTTACTATGCACCATATCATGCTCATCCAATGCATGCATACCCTCCTTATCATGCATCTTATTCTACTTATGAGCATTATCCTTATCATGATGATTATCATCAACATAGCAAATCTGATAAACATGATGAAGATGAAACTGTTCATGCTCCTGCCAAACAACAGAAACCTAAGAAGCCTAGGACTTCATCATCTTGGTTGTCAAAGGTGAAACTAATCCTTCAGGACCCTCTCAATAAGGGTACCTAAAACAATTTTATTTTGTTTTGTAGGTTAGGATTGATAGAAATAGTGTCCTGCAAGCCAGCTGTATGGCGAGCATTTATTGTAATAAATAAAGAACTATTCAATTTTGATTAATAAATGCACTTTATTAAATGGTCAACTTTATCTTATGTAATAATTATCTACGCATAAGGATGGAAGTCCTTAGATCGCAGGGCTATGGGACAACCCGTGGACTGATCTCCAAGGCCGTGATCTAGAACATATTCAAGAGTCGTAGAATCCAATCGAGAAAGGACATCGTTGGGTTCGGTTAGACTCTCACTGTTGTGTATACTCCGATGAACTGGAGGACTCTGGGGTCCATGAGCGTGACTAGGATAGTCGATACACATAAGTGGGTGGCTTGCTGGGATGGCAAGCGCACTGAATACCCCAATTAGGAAATTGTTGGATAAGGATGAAGATGAAGGCACTAAAGAAATTTTGATAAGGGAGGTTTTGATGCATTCCAAAACTTCATGAATTGGCTAAGTAAGGAATAACTTAGCTGATGATCCCTTTGGAAGGAATTTTGACTAAGTAAAGAAGACATCAGAAGAGTCAAATTCAAGGTCCAAGACTTCTGATCCTGCTGAAGTAAAGTTATCAGACTGATGAAAATCAGCCGACTCAAATTAGATTTGTTCAAGTTTGAGATCAGCTTAGTTCGTCATCAGACTTGTACGTTCGTCAGCCAAGTGGAAAGGATCATAAAGTCATCCCAACGGTAATAAATGCCCCTTGAGTAAAAAATGCTGAAGTACAAGGTTATTAAAGACAAATGATTGAAGATTTGCTTCGCATCAGCTGGGTGCATTTAATGCTGCCTGCAGAATAGTACTGTTCATAGTACGGTCAGACTGCAAAAGAGCCGTTCGCGGAAATTAAGGACCAGTACTCGAGGATTTTGAAATCTGTCTCTCTTCAACGGACATTTTTCAATCCTCAAGTATAAATAGCTGAGAGAGAAGAAGAGATAGAAGAACAACACAACCCTGAGAAGAATTACCGTAGCAAAATATCTTAAGTCTCAAGAACAGCTCACTCATCAGCTTAGTCATTAGTTGACGAAAGTAGAGTTGAAGAATCAAGTCAAATACATCTTCTGAGTGAATTTGTAAACTGTGAGTGTTGTGAGGAGAGCTTATCCATCTTTGTGAGTGATAAGTCTCTGTAGAATAGGAGTTTCTTTGTGATTTCCTATTGCGAACTTGTGGTCGTTTCATTTGTTGTTCGACGCAAGCAAAGTGTACTGGTTACTTTGTGTTTCTAGTATAACCCAGAATCAGAGTTGATCTGGAAGAGTGGATTAAAGGATATTCAAATCCATATAACCACTATAAAAATTGATTGTGTTTTTACTTTACTGTTCTTTGCATATTTTAAGGTTGCATAAAAACACTTTACTTGTAAGTTTGAAAAAGATTTTAAAAGTTGTTTTAAAATTGGGGATAACATTTTCAAACTGATCAGACTACTTGTGAAAAACACTTTATTAATCCGCTGCAAGTACTCTAAGTTTCAAAACTGATTTTAATTAAATCAGATAAGTAAATATCAGTTAAGTGGTCTACAAAGCTGTTTAAAGATTTGTTCGCAAACAACAGAGTATATTACTGTTCTGGAATCAGCTTAGTCTGTTTATTTTCAGAAAAGTTTAAAGTAATTTTTAGAGGGAAAAGTTTTAGAGGTCTATTCACCCCCCCCCCCCTCTAGACCTCATCTGACCACTTGGGACCAACAAGTGGTATCAGAGCAGGTGGTTCATTAGAATCATCTGCCTGATCAACGAGCTTGATCCGAGTGTTTTTCAAAGGTTGTTAAAATATTTCAAAAGAGCATTTTTTTTTAAATTTAAAACTTTTTGAAAAAATGGATTGTATCAGTCATGTTCCCCACATTGCTGGTATGTCTTTTGAGGATTGGAAAATTAGAATGGAAATTTTCCTTGCTGCCTACAATGACAACATGTACACATGTATCATTAAAGGTCCATTCAGATTCACAAAGACCATAAAAATCAATGAAGTTGATACGGTTGTTGAAAAAGACCTTCATGAGATGACTCCAGAAGAAATAAAGCTTTACAATCTAGATAAAGTTGGGAGGTTCATCATGACTAAAGCCCTGGATAATGATCGGTTTGACAAGGTCAAACATTGCAAGACTGCAAAGGAGATGTGGGATAAAGTCAGAGATATGAGCGAAGGCAATGATGCAATAAAAGAGCATCAGCTAACTGTTGCTTTGGAGAAACTTGACAACTTCAAGATGAAGTCTGGAGAAACCATTGATCAGATGGATACCAGATTCACCAGAACTCTGAATGAAGTTTTAAAGCTGGGAAAGACCTTCACTGACAAAGAGATCACCGTCAGAGTACTAAAGGCCCTACCCCCAAAGTTCAATATGAAGGTGACAGCAATGGAAGAATCAAGGGATTTAGGAAAAATCTCTCTTACTGAACTGTTCTCCGTACTCAAGGCATTCGAGTATAAACTGCCTAGAATGGGAATTGAAGAAACCTCAACTTCAGGACCCACAGCTGCACTGGTTGCTGCTGAAAACACCAGAAGACCAGCACGGAAAAGCAAGGAAGTGGACTCATCTGATGAAACCACTCTACTCAACAAGAAGGAGTACACGGCTGGAGATGTTGCACTGTTGATGAACAATTTCAAGAAGTTCTACAAGAGAAAAATGAAGAACAAATACAACAATGCTTCTACTTCTAAACCTAACTTTTCTTCTCAAGATAAAGATGATTATAAATCAAAACTAATGTGTTACAACTGCAGGAAATTGGGACACTTCATCAAAGACTGCCCATATCCAAAAGCAGAAAAATACACTGAAGAGGAGAAGAAAATGAGAAAAGAAAGAAAGCATCAGAGAGGCAAGGCAATGATGGCTGAAGCAGAAAAGCTGGCTGCTGTCTACTCATCTGATTCAGATTCAGACACGTCTGATGAAGAATCGTCTGATGAAGAAAAACCTGCTCTCCTCTGTCTAATGGCAAAGGAATCTGATGACTCCGAGGATGAGGTAACTCCTCTTGACAATGAATTATTTAATTCATTTGAGCAAATGATGCTTAACAATACTGGTATTGCTGAAGCATACAAAAAGCTTAAGGAAGAGATGATACTGCTGAAAGAGCAAAATAGTTCACTGAAACTCACAGCTGAAAAGCCAAGAGAATCAGCTGAATATAAACAGCTTGAGCAAGAACATGAGTCTCTGAAAGCTAAGTGTGAAGTTTATAAAGGAAAAATCATGGAACTTGAAAAGATTATTGAGTCTCATGAAAAATCATCTGTTGCATCCACGCATACATCTAGTAAACAGAAGATGCCTTTAAAACAGGATAAGCAAGAACTGAACCATACTGAAAAATTCATTTCAGCTGACAACAGTAAGGTCATTCTGTATGTTCAAACTGCTAGACCTACTTCACCTGAGAATGTGTTAAAGGAGAAGAAATCTCTTAAGGCTAAAAAGAGCAAAGAGCCTAGTGTAGGAAAACAGACTAGTAAGACCAAACAGCAGAGTCCTAAGAAGTCTGCTGATAAAGCTAAAGTCAATCAGACTAGTGGTAAAACTAAGTCGTCTGTAAATGAGCAAGCTAATAGTAAACCAAAGAAGCATAAGAACAAGAAAAATCAAAATGCTTGGTATGGAAATGAGTCTTATTATGTGCAACCTGCTGCATACCCTCCTATGTATCATGCACCTCAATTTCCTAGTTACTATGCACCTTATCCTGCTCATCCAATGCATGCATACCCTGCTTAACATGCATCTTACCCTGCTTATGAACATTTTCCTTATCATACTGATCATCAACATGACTTATCTGATAACTATGATAATAAAGCTGTTCATGCTCCAGTTAAAACTCAGAAGCCTAAGAAGCCTAAGACTTCATCATCTTGGGTTGTCAAAGGTGGAACTAATCCTTCAGGACCCTCTCAATAAGGGTACCTAAAACAATTTTAATTTTGTTTTGTAGGTTAGGATTAGGAGTAGGAGTAAAGTAGAGAAGATTTGGTACTTGGACAGTGGATGTTCAAGACACATGTGTGGAAACATACATGAGCTGACTGATGCAGTTGCTGTGGATGGTCCAAAAGTCACTTTTGGGGACAGCAAAGAAGGCAAGATTAAAGCTAAAGGAAGACTGATAAGAGGAAACATAGTGATATCTGACGTCTCATATGTTAAAGGCCTCAAATATAATCTGCTAAGCATAAGTCAATTTTGTGACAAAGGATATTCAGTCATCTTCTCAACAGATAAGTGCTACGTTGAACAGATTGGTACAAAGAAGGTTATTTTATCTGGAAGAAGACAAGGGAATGTCTACATAGTCGACTGGAATTCTGCTGATAAGAATTCAAGTGTTTGTTTGGTGGCATCAACACCAAGTGAAGTTAGCTGGCTATGGCACAAAAGAATGAATCATTTAAACTTCAAGACCATCAACAGATTAATCAAGAATGATTTGGTAGAAGGGATTCCAAAAACAGTCATGAGCAAAGACAAGCTCTGTGACGCATGTCAGAAGGGTAAACAAATCAAGTCATCTTTCAAAAGCAAGAAGCACCAATCTTCTGGAAGAATATTGGAGCTACTACATATGGACTTATTTGGACCCATTGATCCAGTCAGCAATGGTGGAAAGAAATACTGCCTAGCTGTTGTGGATGATTATTCAAGATATACTTGGGTGATATTCATGAAGAAGAAAAATGAAACCAAGGAACATCTTACTAATCTGATGGAACTGATCCAGAATGAGAAGAGCATAAAAATACTGAAGATCAGATCAGATAGAGGGACAGAGTTTACAAACTCTACTGTTGAAGAGTATTGTAATATCAAAGGAATACATCATGAGTATTCAGCTGCTAGAACCCCTCAACAAAATGGTGTTGCTGAAAGGAGAAACAGAACACTAAAGGAAGCTGTCAGAACCATGATAGCTGAAGCTAAACTGCCTCAAAGATTTTGGGCAGAAGCAACAAATACAGCCTGCTTTACCCAGAACAGATGTATGATCAACAAAAATCAGAACAAGACTCCATATGAAGTTTGGAACAACAGAAAACCAAACATTCATTACTTTAAGATTTTTGGTTGTAAATGTTTTGTATTGAATAATGGGAAAAATCACCTTACTGCATTTGCAGAAAAGGCTGATGAAGTTGTTTTTGTAGGATACTCAACTATTAGTAAAGCTTATAGAGTTTTCAACAAAAGAACATTACTAATAGAAGAATCTATCCATGTAGTATTTGATGAGCCAAGTCAATCTTCTGAAAAGAATCAAAATGTTAATCAAGATCAGTCTACTGATTTACAGAAGTTGGATATTGGAAGAAATGAAGAATATGTTCCCATCATACTACCTAACCTAAGTTCAGCTGCTAACTCAAGTGCTGTTCAAAATCACAGTGCTGATTGTCTAACAGACGAGTTGCAAACAGCTGACAGACCAGAGACTGTTCAACAGACTACTAATGTTCAACAGACTACTACTGAAACTCCAACAGTAGTGTTGCAAGATCATAACAGAGGACAACATTCAGATTTGCAACCTGATCTCAGATGGCTCAAGAATCACCCTCCAGAGTTAGTAATTGGTGATCCTTTAGATAAAGTGAAAACAAGAAGGGCTGCTGCTCAAGACTCTATGTTTGTCACATTTCTATCTCAGATAGAGCCCAAACAAATTGAAGAAGCTCTCAGTGATTCCTTCTGGATAGAAGCTATGCAAGAAGAGTTAAATCAATTTGAAAGGAATGAAGTCTGGTATATAGTACCAAGACCAAGTCATCAAAGGGTAATTGGCACTAAATGGGTATTCAGAAATAAGATGAATGAAGATGGTATTGTTACCAGAAACAAAGCAAGATTAGTGGCCAAGGGTTATTGTCAAGAAGAAGGAATTGACTTTGATGAAACTTTTGCACCAGTAGCAAGACTTGAAGCAATCAGACTGTTTCTAGCCTATGCTTCTCACAAGAACTTCACTGTCTATCAGATGGATGTGAAGTCTGCTTTCCTCAATGGAGAATTGCAAGAAGAAGTATATGTTGAACAACCACCTGGATTTGAAGTCTATCAAGAAGAAGATAAGGTATATCGTCTGAAGAAAGCCCTCTATGGACTGAAACAGGCTCCAAGAGCATGGTATGATACCCTATCTGATTTTCTTTTAATTAAAGGATTTCGTAAAGGTAAGGTAGATAAAACCTTGTTTACAATTGAATGGGAAAATCATATATTACTTGTGCAAATATATGTGGACGATATTATTTTTGGTTCAACTAACCAACAGATGTGTGATAAGTTCTCCAAGCTGATGCAGAATAAGTTTGAAATGAGCATGATGGGTGAACTTAATTATTTTCTTGGATTGCAAGTTAGACAGTTGCCTGATGGTATATTCATCAGCCAAGCAAAATACACAAGAGATCTGTTCAAGAAGTTTGGTATGGAAACTAGCTCAACTGCTACAATTCCTATGTCTACAAGTCTTCGCTTGGATAAAGATGAAGATGGCAAATCAGTGGACATAACCAAATATAGAGGCATTATTGGGTCATTGTTGTATCTAACAGCAAGCAGACCTGATATAATGTACTCTGTTGGAGTCTGTGCAAGATTTCAATCAAACCCCAAGGAATCTCATCTCTTAGCTGCCAAGAGGATATTGAAGTACATTAAAGGCACTCAGGATTTGGGATTGTGGTATCCTAGAGAGTCTGGATTTGAGCTTATTGGATATTCAGATTCTGACCTTGCTGGCTGCAAGATTGATAGAAAAAGCACAACAGGTGCCTGTCAATTCTTAGGTAGTCGTCTGATCTCATGGATGAGTAAGAAACAGACTTCAGTTTCTATATCTACTGCTGAAGCTGAATACATAGCTGCTGGAGCATGTTGTGCACAGATACTTTGGTTGAAGCATCAACTGGAAGATTACAACATAAAGATCAGTGGAATTCCAATCTACTGTGATAATACAAGTGCAATCTCTCTTACTCAGAACACTACAAGTCGTTCAAGGACTAAACATATAGAGATCAAGCATCATTTCATTAGAGATCATGTGGAAAAAGGCTATGTTATGATTGAGTATGTTCATACAGACAATCAGATTGCTGATATTTTCACTAAACCTTTAAGTGAAGTAAGGTTTTCAACCTTAAGAGCTGAACTAGGACTACTTAATTTGGATGCATAAGCTGAGGGGGAACGTATCAGAAGACTAAAAGTTCAACAGCTTAATCATCTATTATTCATCTTCAAGGATTAACCTTCAACAGACTAGTTAACTTATGAACTCTTAAAGTCAGGGGGAACGTGTAAGACTAGCGGTACTTCTGAATTAAAGAGGAAATTTGTTAATAACAGTTAGTTGAAGTTATGTTTTCATCAGAAGACTTAACTATCGAAGAACAAAGTTATATTATCTGGCTGGATTGACAAACAGCTGAGGAAGGTTATCAGCTATTGGCTTTCACTGATAACAGCATTGTCATCAGGACAGTGGTCCATCAGATAAGTATTTATTTTACTCATCTGATTACTTATATAAAAGCGGAACTATATAAATCGTTTTATTCAAAAATACGCTTTTACAAGTAACTAAAGGGCGGTACATATTCCCGCTCCTCACTAAAATATCTTTTGAATTTGAAAGGTCGTAACTGACGCCACACGATCAGCACTGACAGGAAAATGGATCTAACGGTTGGCGGATGTCACGGAAACCGACATACCCTAACTCTATAAATCCCAATCTGATCAGCCGTGTAGTTCTTTACGCACCCATAACATTCAAAAGCACTTGTGATTAAACTGCAAATTCTCTACAAAAATTCTTCCTGTTTTCTCTAACATTCAACAGATCGAAATGGCTGCTGAAGGTATGTTCTTAGTCTATGAATCCTACTATCAATCTGGTACGGATTTGATGAAGGAGCTGTTGGAGAAATTTAAATCGGCTCAGTTGGTGAATTTCATGGAATATAACGAAGGCATAATCTGGACCGACCAGGTTATGGAATATTACAAGACGGCAAAGGCTGACTTCAACAAAAGAGAAATCAAGGCTACAGTGGGTGGCAAATCTGTTGTCATCACTCCAGAAGTTTTTCATGAACAGTTTGGTCTCTCCAAGTCTGGAAGACACGATGTTATTGCGCTGACTGAAGCAAAGCACCAACAGTTTTGGGCGATATGTGCCAAGGAAGGAGAAATGTTGACTGGCAACATTAGAAAGAAACAGCTAAAGGACGAATATCAGAGGATGGCTGATATGGTCTCTAAGCTGATAGAGAACTGCACCTTTTCACTAGATGCTGTTACCATGAAGAGATTCAGCATCATGGCTGCCATATACTATGGGATGGAAGTCAACTGGTCCCTTATAATATGGTCCATCTTCGCTGATTTCTTGGAAGTGAAGAAAGGAAAAGGCCCCTCCACCAACCATAGGATCACACTCAGTTACCTTCTGTCAAAACTGGGATGTGTTATGACCAATGGAAAGGAGATTCATAAATCAAAGGCAATGTCCAAGTATTTGCCTGTGTTGAAAAGGAAGGCTGATGAGCCTGAAGAAGCTGAAGAAGAGGAGCCAAAGGAGGTTCCAGCCAAACGGCAAAGGAAATTAGTTAAAACAGCTGACTTAGCTGTTGAGACTAAGAAGAGAAAGGCTGTTGTTGAGCCTAAAAAGACAGAAAACAAACAGATGGAGAAAGTGACTTCTGCTGATGAAGCCACTAAAGCCATCAAATCAGTAGTGGCTGATGTAAGGACTGGATCCCCTGCATCACCATCAAGAACTCCATCAGCAGAGAGGCCTGCTGAAAATGTTTCTAAGAGGACAAGGAGTCAGCAGAAGGATACTGCTACTTCAAGAACTGTTCAAGGCTTAACTAAGAAAACTGCTAGAAAGCAGATGACCTTTATAGAGGAACCCACGGAGTTGGAAAATATAGCAAGGGAAGACCCTGCAAATGCTGAAAAGGCTGCTGAAATTGTTGAGCCTGCCAAGGCTGTTGAGACTGCTGCAACAGCTGAGACTGCTGCACTTGACAAAGCTGATGAGCAACAGCCAAGTCAAGCCCCTCAACCAGCTGAGACATCCAAGTCTCAAGAAGATCCAGACTTCCAAATCATCCACCCTATTGCTGCTCAACCCATCTCGTCTGCTGGACCAGCCCTTGCTGACAAAGGAAAAAGAAAAATCGTGCTAAGGAAAAAGAAAATTTCCAAGGCTGATAGGAAGGCTAGGGAGGAGGTATTAAAATTGGAGATGAAAAAGATGAAGATAAAGAGAAATAGGTCAAGTTGCCTGCTCCTAAGTTCAAGTCAAAGGATAAATATGAAGTTAGAAGAGCCTTTGAGATAGTATCTGCTGATAAAGAGCTCTTCAAGAAATTTGAGAAGTCCTTAGCATACTATGATCAGAAGCTCATGCTGAAGACCTTGTTCAAACAGGAGAAACCAAGATACATCAGTTGGAGAGACAACAGGTTGAACAAGTCTATAGCAGAACTTCAAGGTCTGAAGGAGTTAGTTGATGAAGAACAATGGGTTCTGAATTGGCTAAAAACAAACTCTATTCAAAAAGCTCTTGATCCAAGTCATGTCAGAGATGTAATGCATAACTATGCAAGAGACTTTGCTCTGGCAGAAGCCACAAAGATCAGAAGCACCTTGCCTGATAAGAAAAGAAAATCTGAAAACGCTGAAGAAAGGGCACTCAACTTTGCTGTTATGGCTGCCTTGAAGAAATGGGCAAAGAAGTCAAGGTATCAGCAAGGAACCTCAAGTGATTTACCCCTTCTGCCAAGTATTCAGCAGATAGTTTTTGGCAAGGAAGTACAAGAGTATTATGAAGTGCCACCAGGTAACAATGCATTTGTCAACCCCTGGATCATTGTGAGGCAAATAAGACAAACTACATGCTTCAATGATGATGGCACCATCACAAATCTGGTATATGATGATGTCACTGATGAACACAAGAAGACTGATAAGCCTTTAGCAATTGAGTGGGATGCTAAGGCTTCTGACGATCATCAGAAGACAAAATTGCAAGATGTACCTGTTCATCAGGAGACTGAAGAGAAAGAAGCTGCTGCTTCTGCTTCATCAGGTGATGAACACTCATCACTGATGGAAGCCTTCCAGTTACTTATTGAAAATCAAATGAAAGAGATGGAAGAGAGGAATGGTCTGCAGTTACAGAAAATGAAGAACGAATTGGTTGAATCAAATACTCAACAGATGGAAAGAATGCACCTTCTAACTGCTAGCACTATCAAGATGGCCATTGATAGTTTACCTATTCCTCAGGACAACTCGTTGCAGTTAGTGCACAGCCTCAGAGAGTTGAGCAAGAATGTTGAAGATGTGAAAGGTGATGTGAATCACCTTCATACTGCCTTGCAAAGGGCTGAGCACAAGATAGCTGATCTGACTGCAACCTTCATCAAGGTCAGTGATGAAGAGAAGGCAATAAATGTTGGTTTGTTGCAAGAGTTGAACAAAGCTGGAGATGTCATCCATGAAGAGCTTTCAACAATGCAAATCAACATTGACTGCTGCAATGACAAGACTGACGCCATCAGCACTGATATTCATCATCTTACAGCAAGTCATGATGTTGTAAATCAAAATCTCAAGGCTTTGTGCGCTACTATGAAAGTTCCAACAGTTGCACTCAGCCCTACTGCTAAACCTGATGAAGTCATCAGAGCTGATGATGACAAAAAGGGGGAAGATAACAGGGATGATTCAACCAAGAAAATTCCTGCTGCTGATGAAGCCAAGAAGACTGAGGAGCCTACTGAAACTACAACCAAGACTGCTGAAGAAAAACTTGGAAAGGTAGATGAAAAAGAAAAGATTGAAGAAAAACCTACCAAGTACAAGAACACTGAATCAGCCAGGAAAGCAATGGAGCTAATCAAAGAACAGCAACTTAAAGAGAAGATGGAAGCTGCTAAAGCAAACATTGTCCTGGATGAGGAAGATAATGAAGAAGAAGATGATGAAGAATCATCGTATGAATATGAAGAAGTGCTTGAAGGATCTGATGAAGAAGCTGATGGTTAGGACTTAAATTGTAATATTCTGTAATCAGTTTACTTTATCCATTCTTCAGAAATCTCATCTGATAAAACTTGTAATCTGTAACTCTCTCAAATATCTATAAAATTGCAAGTTTTAAATCCAACAGACTATTTCTAACTCAGAAATTTTTGAGGATTACATTCTTTAGTTTAGGTATTCAACAGGTACTCAACTGAAGTTTTGTCATCATCAAAAAGTGGGAAATTGTTGGATAAGGATGAAGATGAAGGCACTAAAGAAATTTTGATAAGGGAGGTTTTGATGCATTCCAAAACTTCATGAATTGGCTAAGTAAGGAATAACTTAGCTGATGATCCCTTTGGAAGGAATTTTGACTAAGTAAAGAAGACATCAGAAGAGTCAAATTCAAGGTCCAAGACTTCTGATCCTGCTGAAGTAAAGTTATCAGACTGATGAAAATCAGCCGACTCAAATCAGATTTGTTCAAGTTTGAGATCAGCTTAGTTCGTCATCAGACTTGTACGTTCGTCAGCCAAGTGGAAAGGATCATAAAGTCATCCCAACGGTAATAAATGCCCCTTGAGTAATAAATGCTGAAGTACAAGGTTATTAAAGACAAATGATTGAAGATTTGCTTCGCATCAGCTGGGTGCATTTAATGCTGCATTTAATGTTGCCTGCAGAATAGTACTGTTCATAGTACGGTCAGACTGCAAAAGAGCCGTTCACGGAAATTAAGGACCAGTACTCGAGGTTTTTGAAATCTGTCTATCTTCAACGGACATTTTTCAATCCTCAAGTATAAATAGCTGAGAGAGACGAAGAGATAGAAGAACAACACAACCCTGAGAAGAATTACCGTAGCAAAATCTCTTAAGTCTCAAGAACAGCTCACTCATCAGCTTAGTCATTAGTTGACGAAAGCAGAGTTGAAGAATCAAGTCAAATACATCTTCTGAGTGAATTTGTAAACTGTGAGTGTTGTGAGGAGAGCTTATCCATCTTTGTGAGTGATAAGTCTCTGTAGAATAGGAGTTTCTTTGTGATTTCCTATTGCGAACTTGTGGTCGTTTCATTTGTTGTTCGACGCAAGCAGAGTGTACTGGTTACTTTGTATTTCTAGTATAACCCAGAATCAGAGTTGATCTGGAAGAGTGGATTAAAGGATATTCAAATCCATATAACCACTATAAAAATTGATTGTGTTTTTACTTTGCTGTTCTTTGCATATTTTAAGGTAGCATAAAAACACTTTACTTGTAAGTTTGAAAAAGATTTTAAAAGTTGTTTTAAAATTGGGGATAACATTTTCAAACTGATCAGACTACTTGTGAAAAACACTTTATTAATCCGCTGCAAGTACTCTAAGTTTCAAAACTGATTTTAATTAAATCAGCTAAGTAAATATCAGTTAAGTGGTCTACAAAGCTGTTTAAAGATTTGTTCGCAAACAGCAGAGTATATTACTGTTCTGGAATCAGCTTAGTCTGTTTATTTTCAGAAAAGTTTAAAGTAATTTTTAGAGGGAAAAGTTTTAGAGGTCTATTCACCCCCCCTCCCCCCCTCTAGACCTCATCTGACCACTTGGGACCAACAGAAATAACTCACCATGGAAGCGGTAGTCGCATATCGGGGTTGAAGTTATTCCAATTTGCAATAGTATACGAGGAACGATCACTAACTACTTGAGGTGATAGGGTTTATCTGGTGCGAGAACGTCTATACTTTGATATGAGTTCCGACTGATTGGGGATCGCCAGAAAGTCTCTGTGGACTCGTGTTGGGTATAGAGGAACTCGTATGCAGATTCATATCATCAACAAAGGATCCATTGAGACTTGATAGGTTGGGACATTCTCCTATGGATTTCTGTGAGAAATTAATTCTGGTAAAATCCTTGGCCAAGGTATCTGACACTTTATGTAAGTAGCTCATAAAGATTAAGTCAAAGAGAATTTATTTCAAGATCAGAGTACATAAAGTCAAGACGAAATAAATGGGAATCCGTTAAAAGACCATACCCTTAAGTCTCGACTAGGAGATTGTTCGTTGGAGAGATTATGTCGTATATGGAAATTGTAAATGATAAAAGGTTCACTGAATTAATTCACCAGTGATTGGGCTCCATGGGCTTATGGCTGGACATCGATCGTGGAGTGTGGGAGAATTCCCAAATTGGCAGGGGTGCTAATTTTGGAATGATCAATCGACAGAGTGTTCGATTGATTTAGAGTAAGTCTTACTCGAATAATTAAATAATATTTAATTATAAGCCACGGATGTGGTGAACCTGCGGGGGCATACACAATACACGTGAAGCGAAAGCGAGGAAATAAGAACAACTGAGTCGACTGGGTCGATTGGGTGAATAATCAACTGGGTCGATTATAATGGATGGGTCGACTGGGTCGACCCAGTTGGAACAAAGAAGGATCCAATTGGAATTGGATCAGGATCATAAATTAAATTGGAGTTTAATTTGTGAGTTAATTAATTAAGTTGGATTTAATTAATTAATTGGACTTAAAGTCAAAATTATATAATTGGGAGATTAGTTAATCAATTGGGCTATTTAATTGGGAGACTAAGTAAAGCCTGGTCAAAATTAATTAACTGGGCCATGAATTAATTAGAAGACTTGGTCTTCTAACTAGAGAGGGTCATGACCCATGTAGGAGAATGGAATCCTAGTCCTAATAGGACTAGGTTAAGGAGATAACTATAAGTAGTTTACATGTAGTTATTTTTCACATAACTCAATAAGCAAAATTTGAGCAGAGCAAAAATTCTCTCCCCTCTCCATGTGTGTTGGTCCCAAGTGGTCAGATGAGGTCTAGAGGGGGGGGGGGAAATAGACCTCTGAAAATTTTTAGACTTAAAAACTTTTCAATCGTCTATCAGCAGACTAAGCTTACGAAGAACAGTAAGCTGACCATGCTGATCGTGAACAAATCTTGAACAGCAGAGTGACCACTCTTCTTATAGTAACTTAGCTGATTTCAGCAAAATCAGTTTTATCAAGAGTATACTTGCAGCGGATGTTTGAAAGTGTTTTTCACAAGTAGACTAAGTCTTTAAAAGATTTTATCCCCAGTTTTAAACTCCTTTAAAATCTTTAATCAAATCTTTCAAAGTGCTAAGTTATGCAATTGAAATATGCAAGAAAACTTAAATGCAAAGATAACACAAAGAATTTTTATAGTGGTTATATGGATAAAAATCCTTTAGTCCACTCTTCCAGATCACTTAGATTCTGGGTTATACTATAAACACTAAGTTTACAATATTTCTCCACTTACACCTAAACAACAAATGAACAGGCTGTAAGCTCACAATAGGAAATCACTCAGAAAACCTATCCTCTGAAGTTAGATCACTCACAAAGATGGATCTACACTTCGCACAACACTCTGTTTTACAAGTTCACTCAGAAGATGTGTTTAGCTTTGTTCTTCAACTCTGCTTTTCGTCAACAAATGACTAAGCTGATAAGTGAGCTGTTCTTGAGACTTAAGAGATTTTGCTTCGGAAATTTTCTCAGAGATTGTGTTGTTATTCTCTCTTCGTCTCTTTCAACTATTTATACTTGAGGTTTGAAAAATGTCCGTTGAAGAGAGACAAGATTCAAATTCCTCGAGTTCTGGTCCTTAATTTCTGTGAACGGCTCTCTGCAGCTGTCCCTACTGTTAACAATACTTTTCTGCAGGCAGCATTAAATGCACCCAGCTGATACGAAGCATTTCTTCAATCATTTGTCTTTAATAATCTTGTACTTTAGCATTTATTACTTACAGGGGCATTTATTACCGTTGGGGAGACTTTATGATCCTTTCCACTTGACTGTCGAAAGTGCAAGTCTGAAGGCGAACTAAGCTGATCCCAAACTTGAAAAAATATGATTTGAGTCGGTTGATCTTCATCAGTTTGATATCTTTCCTTCAGCAGATCAAAAGTCTTGGACCTTGAAACTTTGACTCTTCTGATGTCTTCTTTTCTTTAGTCAAAATTCCTTCAAAGGGACATCAGCTAAGTTAATCAATACTTAGCCGGTTTTGAAGTTTTGGAATGCATCAAAACCTCCCTTATCTAATTGTCTTAAGTGCCTTCATCTTCATCCTTATCCAACAATTTCCCCATTTTTGATGATGACAAAACTTCAGCTAAGTACCTGTTAATACCTATACTAAAGAATGTAATCCTCAAAATTTTCTGAGATAGAAAAGATATGTTGGAGTAAACTTGACTTTTTATTGATAGTGATATTATTACAGGTGCAAGTTTATCATATAAGATGTCTGAAGAATAGATAAAGTACACTGATTACAAAGATATTTATATTTTCGAACTATCAGCTCCTTCGTCAGATCCTTCTAACACTTCCTCATATTCATAAGAAGACTCTTCATCATCTTCTTCTTCTTCTTCATCTTCATCAGCTTCTTCATCCAGGAGTATGTTTGCTTTGGCAGCGTCCATCTTTTCTTTAAGTTGCTGCTCCTTCAGTAGCTCCATTGCCTTCCTGGCTGATTCAGTGTTCTTGTACTTGGTAGGTTCTTCTTCAGGCTTCTCTTTTTCTTCTACCTTTCCAAGTTCTTCAGCAGTCTTATCAGTAGTTTCTTCAGGCTTCTTAACTTCAGCAGCAGCATCAGTTTCCTTAGTTGATTCTTCCCTTCTATCTTCCCCTTTTTGTCATCATCAGACTTGGTGATAACATTAGGTTTAGCAGCTGGGTTGAGTGCAACAGTAGGAATCTTCATTGCAGCACACAAAACTTTCAGATTCTGATTTACTACGTCATGACTTGCTGTTAAATGATGAAGAATGGTACTGATGTTGTCAGTTTGATCATTGAAGCAGTCAATATTGAGTTGCATTGTTGAAAGTTCTCCATGAATAACATCTCCAGCTTTGTGAAGTTCCTGCAATAACCCAACATTTATAGACGCCTCTTCTTCATTGATCTTGACGAAGTTAGCAGTTAGATCAGCTATTTTGTGCTCAGCTCTTTGTAAGGCACTATGAAGGTGATTTACATCAGCCTTCACATCTTCAACGTTTCTGTTCATTTCAGTAAGACTTTGCACTAACTGCTTGGAATTATCTTGAGGCATTGGGAAACTATCAATTTCAGTCTTGATGATTTTTGCAGTTGATTGTTGCATAGTTTCCAGCTGAAGTCTGTTGGATTCTACCAACTCTGCTTTCAGTTCTTCCTTCAGCTCCTCTTTCATCTTTGTCAGCTGCTGACTATGCTTCTCCTCCAGTTCCTTCACAGAATTTTCCATCAGCATCTGGAAGGCTTCCATCAGGGATGAGTGCTGATCACCTGATGAAGCAGAAGTAGCAGCTTCCTTTTCTTCAGTCTCCTGGTGGACAGGGACATCTTTCATTTCAGTCTCCTGATTTGCTTCAGTCGCCTTAGCATTCCACTCAAGTGCTAAGGGTTCAACAGCTTTCTTATGCACATCAGTGACGTCTTCATAAACTAGGTTTGTGATAGTTCCATCATCATTGAATGATGTTGTTTGACGAATCTGTCACACAATTATCCAAGGATTCACAAAGGCATTGTTACCCTTGGGCACTTCACGGTAATCCTTCACTTCTTTGCCAAAAATAATTTGCTGAATGCTTGGCAGCTGAGGCATTTCACTTGAACATCCCTGCTGATATCTTGACCTTTCTGCCCATCTCTTAAAGGCGGTCATAACAGCTATGTTGATTGCCCGTTCTTCAGCATTGTCAGACTTTCTTCTCTTGGTTGGCAAAGAGTTGTTTATGATTTTGTCTTCCTCTAGGGCAAACTCCCTTGCATAGAGATGCATAATATCTCTGACATGGTGAGGATCCAAAGCTTTCTGAATAGAGTCTGTCCTTAACCAATTCAGAACCCATTGTTCTTCATCAGCTAACTCCTTCATACTTTGAAGTTCTGCTATAGATCTGTTCATCCTGTTATCTCTCCATCTGATGTATCTTGGCTTCTCAAGAGTGAACAGAGTCTTCAGCATAAGCTTCTAGTCATAATATGCCAAGGACTTCTCAAATCTCTTGAAGAGCTCTTTATCAGCATAGACAATTTCAAAGGCTCTTCTCACTTCATATTTACCCTTTGGCTTGACCTCTGCAGCAGGCATTTTAGGCTTCTTTTTAGCTTCTTTAGGCTTCTTTTTAGCTTCTTCATTGATCTTAATGCCTTCACCATGAACAGGTCCATGAGCATCAGTCTTGCTGAGCTCACTGACCATTGCCAGTTCTGCATCTTCAGCAGCTTTTCTTTCTGCCTCAGTCATTTTTCTTCTGGCCTCATCCTTTGCTTCCTGAAATTTGCTCAGTTCAAGAGCCTTTTTCTCCTCCATCTCATCCTGCTTTCTTTGTTCAGCTTCTTCCCTTTTCCTCTTATCAGCTTTGGAAACCTTCTTTCTCTTGAGCACAATCTTTCTCTTTCCTTTATCAGCTGTGGCAGGGGTTGGACCAGCAGACGAGATAGGTGCAGCAGCAATGGGATGAATGATCATAACATCTGGATCATCCTGAGGTTTTGCCGCCTCAACTGTTGGAGTAGCTTGATCAGGCTGTTGCACATCCATCTTTTCAGCAACAGGAGCCTCATCAGCTCCAACTGGTCTTTCAGCAGATTTGGGGCTCTGTCTTACCAAGTTCTCCACTTCAGTAGGCTCTTCAATGAAAGACATCTGTTTTCTTGTTGTCTTCTTTGTTCTCCCTTGAACAATTCTTGAAGCAGCAGTGTCCTTTTGCTGACTCCTTGTCCTGTAAGAGACATTCTCAGCAGGCATTTCAGCAGAAGGAGTCCTGGAAGGTGATGCAGGAGACATTCCCCTTACATCAGCAGTGGTCTGACTTATGATTTGATCAACAGCAACGTTAGCCACAGTCTTCACCTTTTTAGGAACTTTCTCCTTTGGTTTATCAGCAACCTTCATCTTCTGTGTCTCAACAGCTAAGTCAGCTGTTTTGACAAATCTCCTTGGCCTCTTGGCAGGAACCTCCTTTGGTTCCTCGTCTTCATCCTCTTCAGGCTCATCAGCCTTTCTCTTCAGATCAGGCAAGTACTTGGACATTGCCTTGGATTTATGGATCTCCTTACCATTGAGCATAGCACACCCCAGTTTGAACAGCAGATAACTGAGCGTGATTCTGTGGTTGGTCTGAGGAGTTTTGCTTTTCTTTGCTTCATGAAAACCAGCCAAAATATACCAAACTATTACGGACCAATTGACTTCTAATCCATAGTAAATGACAGCCATGATGCTGAATCTTTTCATGGTAACAGCATCCAGAGAGAAGGTGCAGTTTTCGATCAACTTCGAGACCATATCAGCCATCCGCTGATATTCGTCCTTTAATTGTTTCTTCTTAATGTTGCCAGACATCATTTCCCCTTCTTTGGCGCAGATCGCCCAGAACTGTTGATGCTTATCTTCTGTCAGCACAGTGACGTCATGTCGTCCTTTGTTTGAAAACCCAAATTGTTCATGAAGAACAGCAGGAGTGATGACAATGGATTTTTCACCAACTGTAGCTTTGATTTCCAGAGAGTTGTAATCAACTGTTGCGGTCTTGTAGTACTCAAGAACCTGGTCAGTCCAGAGTACACCTTCATTGTACTCCATGAAGTTTACCAGTGAGGCCGTCTTGAACTTCTCCAGCAGTTCATTCATCAGATCGGTACAGGACTGATAATAGGAGTCGTAGACTAAGTACATACCTTCAGCAACCATTGAATTTTGTAGGAAGTAAAAAGAAACAAGAAGGATTTTGCAAAAAGTTGCAAGTAATTTCTCACAAGTGCTCTTTGAAAGATTAGGGTGCGTAAAGAACTACACGGCTGATCAGATTGGGATTTATAGAGTTAGGGTATTTCGGTTTCCGTGATACCAGCTTATGATATGTTCCCCCTCAGAGTATGCGTCCAAATTTAGTAGTCCTAGTTCAGCTCTTAGAGTTGAAAACCTTACTTCGCTTAGAGGTTTGGTGAAAATGTCAGATATCTGATTGTCTGTATGAACATACTCAATCATAACATTCCCCTTTTCCACATGATCTCTAATGAAATGATGCTTGATCTCAATATGCTTAGTCCTTGAAGGACTTGTAGTATTCTGAGTAAGAGAGATTGCACTTGTATTGTCACAGTAGATTAAAATTCCATTGATTTTGATATTGTAGTCTTCTAGTTGATGCTTCAACCAAAGTATCTGTGCACAGCAAGCTCCAGCAGCTATATACTCAGCTTCAGCAGTAGATATGGATACTGAAGTTTGTTTTTTACTCATCCATGAGATCAGACGACTACCCAAAAATTGACAGGCACCTGTTGTGCTCTTCCTATCAATTTTGCAGCCAGCAAGGTCTGAATCTGAATATCCAATAAGCTCAAATCCAGATTCTCTAGGATACCACAATCCCAATTCTTGAGTGCCCTTGATATATTTCAGAATTCTCTTGGCAGCTAAGAGATGAGATTCCTTAGGATTTGATTGAAATATCGCACAAACCCCAACAGAGTACATGATATCAGGTCTGCTAGCTGTTAAATATAACAGTGACCCAATAATGCCTCTGTATTTGGTTATGTCCACTGATTTTTCATCTTCATCTTTATCCAAACGAAGACTTGTAGACATTGGAACAGTAGCAGTAGAGCTAGTTTCCATACCAAATTTCTTAAACAGATCTCTTGTGTATTTTGCTTGGCTGATGAATATTCCATCAGGCAACTGTCTAACTTGCAAACCAAGAAAATAATTAAGTTCTCCCATCATGCTCATTTCAAACTTGTTCTGCATCAGCTTTGAGAACTTATCACACATCTGTTGGTTAGTTGAACTAAAAATAATATCGTCCACATATATTTGCACAAGTAATATATGATTTTCCCATTCAATAGTGAACAAGGTCTTATCTACCTTACCTTTACGAAATCCTTTAATTAAAAGAAAATCAGATAAGGTATCATACCATGCTCTTGGAGCCTGTTTCAGTCCATAGAGGGCTTTCTTTAGACTATACACCTTGTCTTCTTGTTGATAAGCTTCAAATCCAGGCGGTTGTTCAACATACACTTCTTCTTGCAATTCTCCATTGAGAAATGCTGACTTCACATCCATCTGATAGACAGTGAAGTTCTTGTAAGCAGCATAGGCGAGAAACAGTCTGATTGCTTCAAGTCTTCCTACTGGTGCAAATGTTTCATCAAAGTCAATTCCTTCTTCTTGACAATAACCCTTGGCCACTAATCTTGCTTTATTTCTGGTGACAACACCATCTTCATTCATTTTATTTCTGAAAACCCATTTAGTGCCAATTACTCTTTGATGACTTGGTCTTGGAACTATGTACCATAATTCGTTCCTTTCAAATTGATTCAACTCTTCTTGCATAGCTTCAATCCAGAAGGAATCACTAAGAGCTTCTTCAATTTGTTTAGGCTCTATTTGAGATAGAAAACTGACAAACATAGCATCTTGTGCAGCATCTCTTCTTGTTTTCGCTCTATCCAGGGGATCACCAATCACTAACTCTGGTGGGTGATTCCTTAGCCATCTGAGATCAGGTTGCAGGTCTGGATGTTGTCCTCTGTTTTGATCTTGCAACACTACTGTTGGAGATCCAATAGTAGTCTGTTGAACAGTCTCTGGTCTGTCAGCTGTTTGCAACTCGTCTGTTTGACAATCAGCACTGTGATTTTGAACAGCACTTGAGTTAGCAGCTGAATTGAGATTAGGTAGTATGATGGGAACATATTTTTCATTCTTTCCAACATCCAACTTCTGTAAATCAGTAGACAGATCTTGATTAATACTTTGAATCTTTTCAGAAGATTGTCTTGGCTCATCAAATACTACATGAACTGATTCTTCTATTAGCAATGTTCTTTTGTTAAAAACTCTATAAGCCTTACTAACAGTAAAGTATCCTACAAAAACAGCTTCATCAGCCTTCTCTGCAAATGCAGTAAGGTGATTTTTCCCATTATTTAACACAAAGCATTTACAACCAAAAATTTTAAAGTAATGAATGTTTGGCTTCCTGTTGTTCAAAACTTCATATGGAGTCTTGTTCTGATTTTTGTTGATCATGCATCTGTTCTGGGTAAAGCAGGCTGTATTTGTTGCTTCTGCCCAAAATCTTTGTGGCAGCTTAGCTTCAGATATCATGGTTCTGACAGCTTCCTTTAGTGTTCTGTTTCTCCTTTCAGCAACACCATTCTGTTGAGGGGTTCTAGCAGCTGAATACTTATGATGTATTCCTTTGATGTTACAATACTCTTCAACAATAGAGTTTGTGAACTCTATCCCTCTATCTGATCTGATCTTCAATATTTTTATGATTTTCTCATTCTGGATCAGTTCCATCAGATTAGTAAGATGTTCCTTGGTTTCACTTTTCTTTTTCATGAATATCACCCAAGTATATCTTGAATAATCATCCACAACAGCTAGGCAGTATTTCTTTCCACCATTGCTGACTGGATCAATGGGTCAAAATAAGTCCATGTGTAGCAGCTCCAAGATTCTTTCAGAAGATTGATGCTTCTTGCTTTTGAATGATGACTTGATTTGTTTCCCTTTCTGACATGCGTCACAGAGCTTATCTTTGCTCATGACTGTTTTTGGAATCCCTTCTACCATATCATTCTTTATCAATCTGTTGATGGTCTTGAAGTTTAAATGATTCATCCTTTTGTGCCACAGCCAACTGACTTCACTTGGTGTTGATGCCACCAAACAAATACTTGAATTCTTGTCAGCAGAATTCCAGTCGACTATGTAGACATTTCCTTGTCGTCTTCCAGATAAAATTACCTTCTTTGTACCAATTTGTTCAACATAGCACTTATCTGTTGAGAAGATGACTGAATATCCTTTGTCACAAAATTAACTTATGCTCAGCAGGTTGTACTTTAGGCCTTTAACATATGAGACGTCAGATATCTCTATGTTTCCTTTGATTAATCTTCCTTTAGCTACAATCTTGCCTTCTTTGTTGTCTCCAAAAGTAACCTTTGGACCATCCACGGCAATAGCATCAGTCAGCTCATGTATGCTTCCACACATGTGCCTTGAACAACCACTGTCCAAGTACCAAATCTTCTCTACTTTACTCCTACTCCTAATCCTAACCTACAAAACAAAAATAAAATTGTTTTAGGTACCCTTATTGAGAGGTCCTGAAGGATTAGTTCCACCTTTGACAACCCAAGATGTTGATGTCTTAGGCTTCTTAGGCTTCTGAGTTTTGACAGAAGCATGAACAGTTTTATCTTTATCATATTCAGCAGATAAGTCAGGTTGATGATCAGTATGATAAGAATAATGTTCATAAGCAAGGTAAGGTGCATGATAAGCAGGATATGCATGCATTGGATGAGCAGGATATGGTGCATAGTAACTTGGAAATTGAGGTGCATGATACATAGGAGGATATGCAGCAGGTTGCACATAATAAGACTCATTTCCATACCAAACATTTTGATTTTTCTTATTCTTATGCTTCTTTGGTATACTAGAGGCTTGCTTATTAACAGACGACTTAGTTTTACCACTAGTCTGATTCAATTTAGCTTTATCAACAGACTTCTTAGGACTCTGCTGTTTGGTCTTACTGGTCTGTTTTCCTACACTAGGCTCTTTGCTCTTTTTAGCCTTAGGAGTTTTTGTCTCCTTTAACACTTTCTCAGGTGAAGCAGGTTTAGTATTTTGAACATACAGAATGACCTTACTATTGTCAGCAGATATAAATTTTTCAGTATGATTCAATTCTAACTTATTCTGTTCTAAAGGCATCTTCTGTTTACTAGACATATGAGTGGATGCAACAGATGATTTTTCATGAGACTCAATAACCTTTTCAAGTTCCATGATTTTTCCTTTATAAACTTCACATTCAGCTTTCAGAGATTCATGTTCTTGCTCAAGCTTTTTATATTCATCTGATTCTCTTGGCTTTTCAGCTGTGAGTTTCAGTGAACTGTTTTGCTCTTTTAGCAATATCATCTCTTCCTTAAGCTTTTTATATGCTTCAGCAATACCAGTATTGTTAAGCATCATTTGTTCAAATGAATTAAATAATTCATTATCAAGAGGAGTTACCTCATCCTCAGAGTCATCAGATTCCTTCTTCATCAGAAGATTCTTCATCAGACGTGTCTGAGTCTGAATCAGATGAGTAGATAGCAGTCAGCTTTTCTGCTTCAGCTACCATTGCCTTGCCTCTCTGATGCTTTCTTTCTTTTCTGTTTCTCTTTTCTTCTTCAGTGTATTTCTCCGCTTTTGGATCTTTGATGAAGTGTCCCAATTTCCTGCAGTTATAACACATTAGTTTGGCCTTATAATCATCCTTATCTTGAGAAGAAAAGTTAGGTTTAGAAGTAGAAGCATTGTTGTATTTGTTCTTCATTTTTCTTTGGTAGAACTTCTTGAAATTGTTTATCAGCAATGCTACATCTCCAGCTGTATACTCCTTTTTGTTGAGTAATGTGGCTTCATCAGATGAGTCCACTTCTTTGCTTTTCTGTGCTGGTCTTCTGGGATTTTCAGCAGCAACTAAGGCGGCTGTGGGTCCTGAAGTTGAGGTTTCTTCAATTCCCATCCTTGGCAGTTTATACTCATATGCCTTGAGTACTGAGAACAGCTCTATAAGAGAGATTTTTCCCAAATCTGTTGATTCTACCATCGCTGTCACCTTCATGTTGAATTTTGGAGGTAAAGCCTTCAGCACTCTGATGGTTATCTCCTTATCCGTGAAGGTTTTTCCAAGCTTTAAAACTTCATTTAATGTTCTGGTGAACCTGGTATCTGTTGGGATTTCGTGGGTATAATTTTCAACTACAACGGTGCGGAATTTAAAATTTTTATATCCACATCCCAGGGATCTTATTAGCACATGTGAATAAGGTTGAATTTATTTAAGCATACAAATACTAAAATAAATAAAGTGTTAAACTTGCAATTTTACCTCACCACAGGCAAGGTGGTGGTTTCTCCGGTATTCTCTTCGGATTACTAGAGCACCCCAAGTGTTGTGCCTCTAGAGAAAAGTCCACACCAGCTGGATTTGCAATCACTTTAGAAAAGTAGTTCAGATTCAAGAGTTGGATTAAAATCCAACTCTAGATGTAGATCGGAAGAAGGAGAGAGGAGGTGCAGGGCCGATCTACAACCTACGGCGGCGGCGGCGGCTAGGTAGTAGGCAGCGACGGCTAGGGCAAATTGGGAGAGGGGACGGCGGCTAGGAGAGAGTAGATTAGGGTTTAGTGTTTTTGCTAGGTTAGGGTTTTAAGTCTCCAAGACTCTCTTTTATAGTAGACTTCAAACCCTATCCCAAATCTTATCTCTTAGCTAATGGGCCATCAGATAAGTTTGGCCAAATCCCTCTATTTAATTAGTCCTTTTAATTAAATAGCCCAAGTCATTTAATTATCCACTTTAATTAAATGGCCCATTTATTTAATTAGTACTTTAATTAAATAAACCAATAAATCTAATTAAAGATTTACTTTAATTAGATAAAATCTAATTAATTTTCTCTCTCCAGGAATTAACCCTTTAATTCCTTACCTTGATTTAACTCCTTTAAATCATTTCTTCTACAACTGACTATCACAGTTCCAGGTTTTGTGTGTGACCCTCTAGGTTCACCAACAATTGGCCGCAGGCTCACATTTCTGTGATTTAATTAATGAGCAATTAATTATTTAATTAATTGCTCCGATCAATTAAACTACTTTCAATTGACCACTCCAGAATTAATCTACCATCAATTGAGGAGTACCCACACCTCATGGTCGATGTCTAGCCACAAGCCCATGAGGCCCAACTTCAGGTGAATTGATTTCAATGAACCTTAAACCTCTTATAAGTACCATGTACATACGGTCCTTCTAACGACTAATTTTCCGATCGAGACCTAGGGTGTGTGAATTGGTCGGCACCTCTAATCATCTCGATTCTGTACTTTTTAATTCAGGATAATACTTCCAGTGTGACTACTAAATCTGGAAACCCTTTTCCAAATTCGTCACTGACCATGGCCATGGATTTCTCGGAATGTACTCCCTCCGTTTCAAAATATCAGTCTTTTCACATGTATGCACACAAATTAAGAAAATCATTGAATATGGTTGAATTCTATTGAAAAAAAATTGAAAAAGACTAAAATACCCTTTTAATTAATTATCCTCCACTAATGTTTGAGAAAATTTATGAGCATAAAGGGCAAAAATGGAAAAAGAGCAATTAATGCTTTATTGAAAATCCAAAGTGACAGATAATATGGCACAAGAAAATCTTTCCAAAGCGACAGCTATTATGAAACGGAGGGAGTATCATCGAAGAATGTACAGGAAATTCCCTCATCCATTACAATGAGTCGGTAGATCCTATATTGATGCTAATCATCCGCGCATACGACTATAGGTACCCAACGTAGGCGCACAATGGACAAGCTATGTGCCCGGCTCCTAAATCAAAGTACGCACACCCGTATACCGAATTCGCCCTAGCACCCCAAGTCTAAGGACTAAATCGTACACTGTTATAAGTCTTGAGAGACATCCCACCACCGATATGCTTTTTACGCACTTCCACAATGGGTCTCTCTGTACGGGTCGTTCGATGCGTCCGATCCCCTATCGAACCACCTAGTCATATGCACTGACATTAACAATGTCTTGTTCATGAAACAACAACAAATTCACTTTAAGTGAATCATGCATAATCGTACAAGTCTTGACGATTCATTCGATACCCCGTCTCGATATGAATCTATGACTTGGAACATTTTTGAGATCACGACCATTGAGACTGTTTCATGATTAATCGCACCCAATACTGAAGTGAATAGTCCCGTAGTCATGAGTGATCTCAGGGTTTCAACCAATCGCTTAAATGTGTTCGCGAAAGATGAAGATGGCCATTTGTTTATATTATGAATTCTCAATAAAATAAATCAAAGAATCTTTTCAAGATAAAATAATGTTCCTATTACAAGCTATTTTGTTGGCTTACAGGGCACTATCCTATCAATCTCCCACTTGTCCTAAAGTCAATCACAAACGTTTCTAAGACCCATACTTCCCAGATGCTCTTCGAACACCTTTTGCGATAATGGCTTAGTTAGTGGATCAGCTACGTTATCCTTTGAGTCGACACGCTCCATTTGAATGTCTCCTCTACCTATGATCTCCCTGATCACATGGTATTTCCTCAATACGTGTTTGGACTGGTGGTGTGATCTCGGCTCCTTCGCTTGAGCAATTGCCCCATTGTTGTCGCAGTAGACTACAGTGGGATTTGCTATGCTAGGTTCCACATCCAGCTCTTGGATGAAGTTTCTCATCCAAACACTTTCCTTTGCTGCATCTGATGCGGCGATATATTCTGCTTCAGTGGTTGAGTCTGCAGTGGTCGACTGTTTGGAGCTCTTCCAACTCACCGCTGCGCCGTTGAGGCAAAATATATATCCAGAATTGGATTTAAAATCATCCACGTCAGACTGGAAACTCGAATCAGTGAATCCTTCGAGTTTCAATTCTCCACTACCACCGTAGACCAAGAACATATCCTTAGTCCTTCTCAGGTACTTTAGGATAGCCTTTACGGCGGTCCAGTGTTCCTCCCCTGGATTTGACTGGTAGCGGCTCGTTACACTGAGAGCGTGAGCTACGTCAGGTCTAGTACATAACATTGCATACATTATGCTCCCAATGGCAGATGCATAAGGTATGAGAGACATTCTCTTTCTTTCTTCATCACTCGTAGGGCACATTGATTTAGAAAGATAGATTCAATGTCTCATTGGAAGCAATCCTTTCTTGGATTCTTCCATACTGAATCTCTTCAGTATAATGTTAATGTACTGGGATTGGGAGAGACCTAACATCTTCTTCGATCTATCTCTATAGATACGTATGCCTAGTACGTAAGATGCGTCTCCCGTATCCTTCATGGAGAATTGCGTGGATAACCACGCTTTCGTCTGTGTCAACGTTCTGATATCGTCTCCGATCAACAGAATGTCATCGACATATAACACAATAAATTGTACCGAACTCCCATCGAATTTCTTGTACACACATGACTCATAAACGTTCTTGATGAAGCCATATCCCTTGACTGTCTCATCAAAACGTATGTTCTAGGTTCGGGACGCCTGTTTTAGGCCATAGATTGACCTTTGAAGTTTGCAAACCTTATGCTCACTTCCTTTAGATGTAAAGCCTTTTGGCTGTTGCATATAAATTTCCTTATCAATGTCGCCATTGAGAAAGGCGGTCTTTACATCCATTTGCCATATCTCGTAGTCATACCACGCGGCTATGGCTAATAGTATCCGAATGGATTTAGACATCGCTACTGGCGAGAAGGTTTCCTCATAGTCTATTCCAGGCCTTTGAGAATAACCTTTTGCCACAAGGCGAGCCTTATGAGTTAATACCTCTCCATTCATTCCTAGCTTGCGCTTGAAGATCCACTTGCAGCCTACAGGGATGGTTCCCTCAGGTGGATCAACCAAGGTCCATACTTTGTTGGAATGCATGGAATCCATTTCGGATTGCATGGCTTCCTGCCACGCACCCGAATCTATGTCTGACATAGCTTCTTCGTATGTCCTTGGATCAGTGTCCAATTGATCGTTTTCGTGAATAAAGCCATACCTTTCAGGCTCTTTACGAACTCGATCGGACCTACGAAGTACTGGTGTACTAGATGGTTCAACGGGTTCAGGATTAACTCCCACTTTTTGTGGGGATGGGTCCATTTCCTGGACTTCATCAAGTTCTACGGATATCCCGCTTCTTTTAGTGAGGAAGTCATCCTCCAAGAAGTGGGCGTTCCTGGACACAAACATCTTTTGTTCCTTAGGTTCGTAGAACAGGTATCCAATGGATTCCTTTGGATACCCCACAAATTTGCACAAACTAGATCTACTATCTAGTTTATCTCCTTTCTTGTTTCTTACATAGGCAGGAGATCCCCATACTCGTAAATATGAGTATATGGGTGCTTTACCAAACCACTCTTGGTATGGCGTCGTCGGCACCGACTTTGAAGGTACAATGTTAAGTATCTTCGAAGCAGTTAATAGGGCTTGGCCCCAAAATGAAAAAGGAAGGTCAGCGAAACTCATCATGGAACGAACCATGTCTAACAAAGTTTTGTTCCTTCTCTCAGACACACCATTCAACTGCGGTGTTCTAGGAGGAGTTCGCTGAGAGAGAATTCCATTCTCTACAAGATAATCGAGGAATTCTTGACTTAAGTATTCACCACCTCGATCCGACCGAAGTGCCTTGATACTATGTCCAAGTTGATTCTCAACTTCTATTCGAAACTCTTTGAATTTATCAAAAGCTTCGGACTTATACTTCATCAGGTATACATACCCATAACGACTGAAGTCGTCTGTGAAGGTTATGAAGTATGAGAATCCTCCTCTCGCACTGACACTCAGTGGTCCACAAACATCAGTATGGATTAAATCCAAGGTTTGTTTGGTTCGCTCCGGTTTCCCAGAAAAAGGTGCCTTGGTCATTTTTCCCTGAAGACAGGATTCGCAAGTTGGGAGATCATCTAGGTTCTTTATTTCAAAAGAGCCCTAGATGAGATCAACTTTTGAATTCTACTCTTGGATATATGTCCAAGCCTAGCGTGCCAATGTTGTGGATTATTTTCATCTTGTTTTCTTTTCTTTGATTGAATGTGCATGACATTAGAGTTGGCAGGTTCTAAGGAAAAAAGACCATCTATCAAAGTACCACAAGCATAAGTAAAACCACATTTTATTATGCTAAACTTTCCATTAGAAATGGAAAAACAAAAACCATCATTATCCAATAAAGGAATAGAAATAATGTTCTTGATAATCTTTGGTACGTACAAACAGTCTTTCAAAACCAAAGAAAAATTTCCTAGGACTAACTCTACGTCTCCTATGGCCTCTGCCGCAACCCTAGCTCCGTTTCCAAAGCGCAGGATTCTATCCCCAGGTTTAAGAGGCCTTACTGCTCCCATCACCTGCAAATCATTGCAGATATGAGAACCCGCTGCGGTGTCTAACACCCATGATGCACAGTTAATAGAAATATTAACTTCAATAAAGAAAATACCTTTGACCACCTCTTTCAGGTAGTTTGGGTAGTTCCTTTTCCAGTGCCCTGCTTTCTTGCAGTGGAAACATTCATCTTCTAGGCTTTTTCTTTTCTTCTCGACAACCTTCTTGGTTGTTTTAGAAGAGATTACTTTCTTCTTCTTTTTCTTGCCCTTCTTAGGCTTTGTAGCCTTGGGTTGCTCAGCAATCATGACAGACTTCTCCCTTTTCAGGGTTGATTCTGCCGTGACCAATAAATTGGTCAGTTCGTGTAGAGCGAGTTCTCTATCTTCCATATTGAAGTTTATCACGAACTGATCAAATGAGCGCGGCAGAGTATGGAGGAGTAGGTCAGTGGAGAGATCAGCGTGCAGGTCTACCTCCAAGTTCTCCAGTTTTTCAACCAGATTGATGAAGCGCAAACAGTGATCCTTCACACTTGAACCCTCAGCCATTCTCAGATTGAATAATTCTTTTGTAGTCTTGAACCTTTCGGTCCTAGACTTCTCTCCAAACAACTCTCGGAGATGAAGAATTATGTCAGCAGCATGCAACATCCTTGCATGCTGTTTCTGCAGCTCATTGGTCATTGATGCCAGCATGACGCAACGAACCTGAATATCATCATCGATCCACCTTTGATGGGTAGCTCGTTCCTCTTCCGAAACCCCTTCCGGAAGTGCACCAGGCATGGGTGCATCGAGAATGTAACTCCTTTTCTCGGATTCGAGGACTATCCTCAGATTTCTAAGCCAGTCGACAAAATTTGATCCGTTCAGTTTGTTAGTGTCAAGGATGATAGCTAATGGATTCTTAGACATTTTTGCAGAATTGATCTACAAAAGTAAATGATAACGTTTAGCTGACTGATCTTTATTAATACTTATAATTAACGATGTTGGACTTGTTATCGAAAAAGTTCTCCCACTATTTTCTCGAAACAATTACCCCTTCAATTGTTCGGGAAATCCAATCTCCTAGTAGGTCTTGACGTCCCAGCAGACATTAATTGCACCCACGACTCGTGGCCATACAATTAACTCCCCAGGTAGGTATACTTTTACCAATTGTGTTCCTCCACAACCTTCAAGCTATTTTGCCTCGGTCTTCGCACTTATCTAGCACTGCTACATCATAAGTGTTACTAATCGTTAAGTCTAACCCATCAATCATGATGAGCAACTGGCCCGGTCGTGAAGTCCCTGTAACTGGTTATCGGTCGATAATCACATCCCGACCAGTCCCCACCCTTGTCGAGTTTAGTTAAAAATAGGAATCAAGGAATTTCGTGTATTGTCCCTTTCTTCGCCTAGGGTGCCAGACTCTGGATCACCTTCAATGATAAGTAGACAACTTACACTAGTCCCTATTGATGGAAGGCTTGGATCTTTAAAACATCATTTTAAATGTAGCCAATATGACTTAATATTATTTTCAAGAGGGGTTTTTCGGGTTTAAAAGTTTGAGGTAACTCTCCTCGAGATCTCACCGTTCCAGTTATGCATTATCTTTTATTTACGATCTAAATATAACTAGCGCGCATCACCATACAAGCTCAGATATAAATACGTAAATAAACACATACACACCTAGCATGCATGCTACCACAGTATGTTTTCGATCCGGAGCCTCCTATGCGGACCACCATCGAGCCAAAGACGATGGTCCTATTGGTCAATCTATTAGGTTTCAAAGAGACCTACTCTATTACACATTTTACCATGCATACATGGCCTTTAGTCTTCTTGGGCTCCCACCTTGCTTGTAACGGGCCTCCATTCTAAACTAATAAAACAGTAAAGCCCTATCTATTACAATGGCTCAAAGTGGCCCAAAACTTAAGGCTCGCAGGCCCAATAAAACCAATAAGATGAAAAATAACCAATCACATCTACCCTAAGGGTCAAGGCTCGGCGCGATCGAAAACCACGTAAACAATTTCACGTAGAGCAAGAAACAAGCAAAACCCATTTTCTTATTTCTTATCTTATTTTAAAACAGCCTTTTAAAATACTTAAGATTCTAGTTTTAAAACCCCTTCTAAAACAATCTCTAACATCATTTTAAACCCCTTTTAAAATGACCCTTTGATTCTCACTTTAAGTCTCTACTAATTATGATAAAATTGACTTTCCGGATTTACTAAACCCTTTTAGTGCACAAAACAGTTCTGTTTTTCAAGTTTGAAAAATTGCAGTTCGGCCCCTGAATTTTCAAAAATTACACTTTGACCCCTCAACTTTTGGAAATTACAAAGCACCCCCAAAATTTCCAGAATATGCAAATTGGACCAGAAAGCAGAAAATTAACAAAATTTCCAGAAACTTTTGTTTATTGCAAAACAGACCCCAAATTTACAGAAATAGCAAAAACACCCTAACCTTTCGTAAATTGCAAAATGGCCCAGATTTTTAAAAATTCCAGATTTTACAATTTGGTCCAGAATTGCAGAAAAACAAAAATTTAATTTATGTCTAGATTTTTGAAAAATCAAAATTTGCAATTTAGCCCTCCAATTTTCGGAAATTACATTTTAGGCCCAAAAACCGAAAAGTGCATAAATCCGAACACTCAATTTATCATAACAAGGAAGAATCAAATATCAGAACACAACAATCACATATAATCACATAATTTGATGCGTTCATGCCTTATTCATATGTGCATAATAAGTTAGACTCTGATACCACTGTTGGGATTTCGTGGGTATAATTGTCAACTACAACGGTGCGAAATCTAAAAATTTTATATCAACATCCCAGGGATCTTGTTAGCACATGTGAATAAGGTTGAATTTATTTAAGCATACAAATAATAAAATAAATAAAGTGGTAAAATTGCAATTTTACCTCACCACAGGCAAGGTGGTGGTTTCTCCGGTCTTCTCTTCGGATCACTAGAGCACCCCAAGTGTTGTGCCTCTAGAGAAAAGTCCACACCAGCTAGATCTGCAATCACTTTAATCCTCAGGCTAAGAAATAGGAGAAAATTAGTTCAGATTCAAGAGTTGGATTAAAATCCAACTCTAGATGTAGATCGGAAGAAGGAGAGAGGAGGTGCACGACCTATCTACAACCTACGGTGGCGGCGGCGGCTAGGTAGTAAGCGGCGGCGGCTAGGGCAAATTGGGAGAGGGGGTGGCGGCTAGGAGAGAGTAGATTAGGGTTTAGTGTTTTTGCTAGGTTAGGGTTTTAAGTCTCCAAGACTCCCTTTTATAGTAGACTTCAAACCCTATCCCTAATCTTATCTCTTAGCTAATGGGCCATCAGATAAGTTTGGCCCAATCCCTCTATTTAATTAGTCCTTTTAATTAAATAGCCCAAGTTATTTAATTATCCACTTTGATTAAATGGCCCATTTATTTAATTAGTACTTTAATTAAATAAACCAATAAATCTAATTAAAGATTTACTTTAATTAGATAAAATCTAATTAATTTTCTCTCTCCAGGATTAACCCTTTAATTCCTTACCTTGATTTAACTCCTTTAAATCATTTTGTTCTACAACTGACTATCACAGTTCTAGCTTTTGTGTGTGACCTTCTATGTTCACCATCAATTGACCGCAGGCTCACATTTCTATGATTTAATTAATGAGCAATTAATTATTTAATTAATTGCTCCGATCAATTAAACTACTTTCAATTGACCACTCCAGAATTAATCTACCATCAATTGAGGAGTACCCACAC
Organism: Penstemon eatonii; assembly: GCA_038501285.1. Lineage (NCBI taxonomy): Eukaryota > Viridiplantae > Streptophyta > Magnoliopsida > Lamiales > Plantaginaceae > Penstemon > Penstemon eatonii. Next base: position 43,240,340 of record CM076711.1, on the reverse strand, counting down.
CTCATGGTCGATGTCTAGCCACAAGCCCATGAGGCCCAACTTCAGGTGAATTGATTTCAGTGAACCTTAAACCTCTTATAAGTACCATGTACATACGGTCCTTCTAACGACTAATTTCCCGATCGAGACCTAGGGTGTGTGAATTGGTCGGCACCTCTAATCATCTCGATTCTGTACTTTCTAATTCAGGATAATACTTCCAGTGTGACTACTAAAATTTTCCAAATCCGTCACTGGCCATGGCCATGGATTTCTCGGAATGTACCATCGAAGAATGTACAGGAAATTCCCTCATCCATTACAATGAGTCGGTAGATCCTATATTGATGCTAACCATCCGCGCATACGACTATGCGTACCCAACGTAGGCGCACAATGGACAAGCTATGTACCCGGCTCCTAAATCAAAGTACGCACACCCGTATACCGAATTAGCCCTAGCACCTCAAGTCTCAGGACTAAATCGTACACTGTTATAAGTCTTGAGAGACATCCCACCACCGATATGCTTTTTACGCACTTCCACAATGGGTCTCTCTGTTTGGGTCGTTCGATGCGTCCGATCCCCTATCGAACCACCTAGTCATTTGCATTGACATTAACAATGTCTTGTTCATGAAACAACAACAAATTCACTTTAAGTGAATCATGCATAATCGTACAAGTCTTGACGATTCATTCGATACCCCGTCTCGATATGAATCTATGACTTGGAACATTTTTTAGATCACGACCTTTTAGACTCGCTTCGTTTGACTCCGCTCATTGGTTTGAGACTGTTTCATGATTAATCCCACCAAATACTGAAGTGAATAGTCCCGTAGTCATGAGTGATCTCAGGGTTTCAACCAATCGCTTAAATGTGTTCGCGAAAGATGAAGATGGCCATTTATTTATATTATGAATTCTCAATAAAATAAACAGTTCGTATTAATTGATAAATCAAAGAATTTTTTCAAGATAAAATAATGTTCCTATTACAAGCTATTTTGTTGGCTTGCAGGGCACTATCCTATCAGTATCCATCTGATCAATGGTCTCTCCAGACTTCATTTTGAAGTTATCCAGCTTTTCCAGAGCAACACTCAGCTGATGCTCTTTAATGGCGTCGTTTCCTTCGCTCATATCTCTGACTTTATCCCACATCTCCTTTGCAGTTTTGCAATGTTTGACTTTGTCAAACCGATCATTATCCAGGACTTTAGTCCTGATAAATCTTCCGACTTTGTCAAGATTGAACAGCTTTATTTCTTCGGCTGTCATCTCATGCAAGTCTTTCTCCACCACGGTATCAACTTCATTTATCTTTATTGTCTTGGTGAATCTGAATGGACCTTTTATGATACATGTGTACATGTTATCATGATAAGCAGCTAGAAAAATCTTCATCCTGATTTTCCATTCTTCAAAAGACATACCAGCAATGTGGGGAACATGGCCGATACAATCCATTTTTTTTCAAAAAGTTTTTATTTTTCAAAAAGATGCTCTTTTCAAAAGTTTTGAAAACCTTTGAAAAACACTTGGATCAAGCTCGTTGATCAGGCAGCTGATTCTAATGAACCACCTGCTCTGATACCACTTGTTGGTCCCAAGTGGTCAGATGAGGTCTAGAGGGGGGGTGAATAGACATCTGAAAATTTTTAAACTTAAAAACTTTTCAATCGTCTGTCAGCAGACTAAGCTTACGAAGAACATTAAGCTGACCATGCTGATCGTGAACAAATCTTGAACAGCAGAGTGACCACTCTTCTTATAGTAACTTAGCTGATTTCAGCAAAATCAGTTTTATCAAGAGTATACTTGCAGCGGATGTTTGAAAGTGTTTTTCACAAGTAGACTAAGTCTTTAAAAGATTTTATCCCCAGTTTTAAACTCCTTTAAAATCTTTAATCAAATCTTTCAAAGTGTTAAGTTATGCAAATTGAAATATGCAAGAAAACTTAAATGGAAAGATAACACAAAGAATTTTTATAGTGGTTATATGGATAAAAATCCTTTAGTCCACTCTTCCAGATCACTTAGATTCTTGGTTATACTATAAACACTAAGTTTACAATATTTCTCCACTTACACCTAAACAACAAATGAACAGGCTGTAAGCTCACAATAGGAAATCACTCAGAAAACCTATCCTCTGAAGTTAGATCACTCACAAAGATGGATCTACACTTCGCACAACACTCTGTTTTACAAATTCACTCAGAAGATGTGTTTAGCTTTGTTCTTCAACTCTGCTTTTCGTCAACAAATGACTAAGCTGATAAGTGAGCTGTTCTTGAGACTTAAGAGATTTTGCTTCGGAAATTTTCTCAGAGATTGTGTTGTTATTCTCTCTTCGTCTCTTTCAGCTATTTATACTAGAGGTTTGAAAAATGTCCGTTGAAGAGAGACAAGATTCAAATTCCTCGAGTTCTGGTCCTTAATTTCCACGAATGGCTCTCTGCAGCTGTCCGTACTGTTAACAGTACTTTTCTGCAGGCAACATTAAATGCACTCAGCTGATACGAAGCATTTCTTCAATCATTTGTCTTTACAAAGAAACATAATTCTAGTAGGACTCGGCCCATTTGTCCTTCTTGAGTCCGGATTTGTAGTCTCCTCGCTGAGGAAGGTCGTATCCCACTTGGTCGACGGATGCTTCTGAATGGGTTTGTATGGTCGAACCGATCTGATATCCCCTAGTCGATCAAAGTATCATAAGGACTACGAAATAGCCCCCATCATCAAGTATTTGTTTGGTGGCATCAACACCAAGTGAAGTCAGTTGGTTGTGGCACAAAAGAATGAACCATGTGAATTTCAAGACCATAAACAGACTTATCAAGAATGATCTGGTAGAAGGAATTCCAAAAATAGTCATAAGCAAAGATAAGCTTTGTGACGCCTGTCAGAAGGGTAAACAAATCAAGTCATCTTTCAAGAGCAAGAAGCACCAATCATTTGGAAGGATCTTGGAGCTGCTACATATGGACTTATTTGGACCCATATATTGATCCAATCAGCAATGCTGGAAAGAAGTATTGCCTAGCTGTTGTGGATGATTATTCAAGATACACTTGGGTGATCTTCATGAAGAAGAAAAGTGAAACCAAGGAGCATCTTACAAATCTGATGGAGCTGATCCAGAATGAAAAGAGCATGAAGATATTAAAGATCAGATCAGATAGAGGAACTGAATTTACAAACTCTACTGTTGAAGAGTATTGTAATGTCAGAGGAATCAGCCATGAGTACTCTGCTGCCAGAACCCCTCAACAGAACGGAGTTGCTGAAAGGAGAAACAGAACTCTGAAGGAAGCTACCAGGACAATGATAGCTGAAGCTAAGCTGCCTCAAAGATTTTGGGCAGAAGCAACAAATACAGCATGCTTTACCCAAAACAGATGCATGATCAACAAGCACCAAAACAAGACTCCATATGAAGTTTGGAACAACAGGAAGCCAAACATTCATTACTTTAAGATATTTGGTTGTAAATGCTTTGTTTTAAATAATGGAAAAAATCACCTTACTGCTTTTGCAGAAAAGGCTAATGAAGCTGTTTTTGTATGATACTCTACTGTTAGTAAAGCTTATAGAGTCTTTAACAAAAGAACTTTACTTATAGAGGAATCCATTCACGTAGTATTTGATAAACCAAATCAATCTTCTGAAAAGAATCAAAGTACTAATCAAGATCTGTCTACTGATTTACAGAAGTTGAATGTTGAAAAGAATGAAGAATATGTTCCCATCATACTACCTAATCTCAACCCAGCTGCTAACTCAAGTGCTATTCAAAATCACAATGCTGATTGTCTAACAGACGAGTTACAAACAGCTGACAGACCAGAGACTGTTCAACAGACAACAAATGTTTAACAGACTACTACTGGAACTCCAACAGTAGTGTTGCAAGATCAAAACAAAGGACAACATTATGATTTGTAACCTGATCTTAGATGGCTCAAGAATCACCCACCAGAGCTGGTGATTGGTGATACTTTGGATAAAGTAAAGACAAGGAGAGCTGCTGCAAGTGAAGCAATGTTTATCAGCTTTCTATCTCAAATTGAGCCCAAACTGGTTGAAGAAGCTCTTAGTGATTCAAACTGGATTGAAGTTATGCAAGAAGAGCTAAATCAATTTGAAAGGAATGAACCCTGGTACTTAGTTCCTAGACCAAGTCATCAAAGTGTAATTGGCACTAAATGGGTATTCAGGAACAAAATGAATGAAGATGGTGTTGTCACCAGAAACAAAGTTAGATTAGTGGCCAAGGGTTATTGCTAAGAAGAAGACATTGACTTTGATGAAACTTTTGCACCAGTAGCTAGATTAGAGGCTATCAGACTCTTTCTTGCCTATGCTGCTCACAAAAATTTCAAAGTCTATCAAATGGATGTGAAATCAGCTTTTCTCAATGGAGAATTGCAAGAGAAAGTTTATGTTGAACAACCACCTTGATTTGAAGCCTATCAAGAAGAGGATAAGGTGTATCGTCTGAAGAAAGCCCTCTATGGACTGAAACAGGCTCCAAGAGCATGGTATGATACCCTATCTGATTTTCTTTTAATTAAAGGATTTCGTAAAGGTAAGGTTGACAAGACCTTGTTCACTATTGAATGGGAAGAACATATTTTGCTTGTGCAAATTCATGTGGACAATATTATTTTTGGTTCAACAAATCAACAGATGTGTGATAAGTTCTCAAAGCTGATGCAGAACAAGTTTGAAATGAGCATGATGGGAGAACTTAATTATTTTCTTGGCTTGCAAGTAAGACAGTTGCCTGATGAAATATTCATCAGCCAAGCAAAATACACAAATGATCTGTTCAAGAAATTTGGTATGGAAACTAGCTCTAGTGCTAATATTCCAATGTCTACTAGTCTTCGTTTGGATAAAGATGAAGATTGCAAATCAGTGGACATAACCAAGTACAGAGGAATTATTGGGTCTCTGTTATACTTAACAGCTAGCAGACCTGATATTATGTACTCTGTTGGGGTTTGTGCGAGGTATCAATCAAATCCTAAAGAATCTCATCTCCTAGCTACCAAAAGGATACTCAAGTATCTTAAAGGTTCTGAAGATTTGGGATTGTGGTATCCTAGGGAATCTGGATTTGAACTCATTGGATATTCAGATTCTGGCCTTGCTGGCTACAAGATTGACAGAAAAAGCACAACAGGTGCCTGTCAGTTCTTAGGTAGTCGTCTGATCTCATGGATGAGTAAGAAACAGACTTCAGTATCCATATCAACTGCTGAAGCTGAATACATAGCTGCTGGAGCTTGCTGTGCACAAATATTGTGGTTGAAGTATCAACTTTAAGATTACAACATCAAAATCAATGGAATCCCTATCTACTGTGACAATACAAGTGCAATCATCCTTACTCAGAATACTACAAGTCATTCAAGGACTAAGCATATTGAGATCAAGCATCACTTCATTAGAGATCATGTGGAGAAAGGAAATGTTATGATAGAATATGTATTTACTGAAAATCAGATTGCAAACATCTTCACAAAACCTCTAAGTGAGACAAGGTTTTCAACTCTAAGAGCTGAACTAGGTCTACTAAAATTGGATGCATAAGCTGAGGGGGAACTCATCAGAAGACTAGAGTTCAAAAGCTTACTCATCATATTATCTTCAAGGATTAACTCTCAACAGACTAGTTAACTTATGAAATCTTAAAGTCAGGGGGAACGTGTAAGACTAGCGGTACTTCTGATTAAAAGATGAAATTTGTTGATGATAGTTAGTTGAAGTTATGTTTTCATCAGAAGATTAAAGTCTTGAAGATTGAAGATTAATTATCTAGCTGGATTGACAAACAGCCGAAGAAGGTTATCAGTTATTGGCCATCACTGATAACAGCTTTGTCATCAGGACGGTAGTCCTATCAGATAAGTCTTTTAATTACATGTCTGATCAACTGTATAGAAGCGAAGTGCTAAAAACGTTTTATTCAAAGATACGCTTTTATAAGTACAGTAAGGCGGTTCGCATTCCCGCCTCTCATTTAATGCTTTTTGAATTTGAAACGGCGTAACTGACGCCGCACGATCAGGACTGACAAGAAACGGATCTAACGGTTAGCTGGTATCACGGAAATCGAAATACCCTAACTCTATAGAACCAGATCTGATCAGCTCAGTCACTCTTTATGCACCCTAAATCACTTAAGCATTCTTGAGAGAAAATTTTTGCAAATTACTTTCTGCATACTTCGTTTCTTCTCTAACTCTTACAGATTCATCATGGGTTCAAACCAAGAAGCAAAGGCTGAGGGTATGTATCTTGTATACGATGCGTACTACCAGTCAGGTACTGATGTGATGAAGCAGTTACTGGAGAAATTTAAGGCTGCTTCACTGGTTAATTTCATGGAGATGCACGAAGGTTTGGTCTGGAAGGATCAAGTTGTGGAGTATTACAACTCAGCTGCTGTTGACTTCGCTAAGAGGGAGATCACTGCGACTGTCGGAGACAAATCTATTGTTATAACTCCTGCCCTGCTTCATGAGACTTTTGGACTGACTAACAGTGGTCGACATGACGTCACCACCATAGCTGAAGATAAGCACCAAGACTTCTGGGCAATCTGTGCCAAAGAAGGGGAGATGTTGACTGGCAACATCAAGAAGAGGCAATTAAAGGATGAATATCATACGCTGATATGGTTGCAAAACTGATCGAAAATTGCACCTTTTCTCTGGATGCTGTTACAATGAAAAGGTTCAGCATCATGGCTGCTATTTACTATTCTCTGGAAGTAAACTGGGCAGTTGTAGTCTGGTATATACTGGCCCAATTTCATGAGAAGAAGGGAAAAAGGTCTGCTGCTCAATCAAATCACAGGATTACATTGAGCTATCTGTTTCACAGTCTGGGCTGCACATTGACTAATGGAAAGGAAATCCATTCATCTAAAGCAATGGCAAGATATGTGCCTGTTCAGAAGAGAAAAGCTGATGAGGTTGAAGCTGATGAAGACGTGGAGGAACCTAAGGAAGAGGTTCCTGCCAAAAAGCAGAGAAAAATGGTTAAAACGGCTCAGCTAGCTGCTAGAAGAAAGCTAAGGAGCCCAAGGAGGTGGCTCAAAAGAAGAAGGAAAAGACATCTGTTCAAACAGCTCTTCTTGCTGTTGAAGCCAGAACAGATCAGTCAGAAGCAATAGAGGTAGCTGATGCAGTAATAAATCAGACTACCGCAGAAATTGAGAAGATGTCTCCTACTTCCTCTTCTAGAACTCAATCTGCAGAGCGTCCTGATGAGAATGTTGCTTATAGGACAAGAAGCCAAATCAGAGATACAGCAGCTTTTGTGCCTGTTCGAGGAAGGGCAAGAAGGACGGTAAGAAAGAAGATGACGTTTATTGACTCACCCACTGAGTTGATAGATTTGGTGAGAGAAAGTCCTCAGACTGCAGAGAGGCCTGTTGGAGCTGATCAAGCATCTACTGTTGAACAAACTGATGTACAACAGACAGCTCAAGAAAAACCAACAGCTGAGGTTTCAAAACCTCAAGATGATCAAGACGTGATGATCATCAAACCAATAGCAGCTGCACCTCTTGCATCTGCTGGTCCCACTCCTGCCCCAGCTGATAAAGGAAAGAGAAAGGTACTTTTCAAGAGAAAGAAGATCTCTGCTGCTGACAAAAAGAAGAGAGAGGAAGCTGAGCAGCGAAAGAGAGATGAGCTGGAGGAGAAAAGAGTCCTTGAACTTAGCAAGGTTCAGGCAGCTAAGGACGAAGAAAGAAGAAAAATGTCTGAAGCTGAAAGAAAGGCTGCTGAAGCCGCAGAACTTGCTATGGTCCTTGAAATCAGCAAGACCGATGCCCATGGACCTGTTCATGGAGGAGGGATCAAGATTGGAGAATCAAAGGAAGCCAAACCAAAGATGCATGCTGGTGAAGTCAAGCCAAAGGCAAAGTTTGAAGTTAGAAGATCATTTGACATTGTCAACTCTGATAAAGCTATCTTCAACAGATTTGAGAAGGCTATAGCTTACTATGATCAAAAACTAATGTTGAAGACTCTGTTCACTCATGAGAAGCCCAGATACATGAAGTGGAGGGACTATAGACTGAACAAGTCTATTGAAGAGCTTCAAGGTTGGAAGGAGTTAGCTGATGAGGAAATATGGGTCCTTACTTGGCTAAAGACTGACTCCATTCAACAGGCTTTGGATCCTGATTTTGTAAGGGATGCTATGCATCAATATGCAAAGGAATTTGCAACAGGGGAGGCCAAACTCATTGAGAACACTTTGCCACCAAAGAGGAGAAAATCTGATGATGCTGTTGAAAGGGCAATCCAAATTGCTGTTATGACTGCCTTGAAGAAATGGGCTGTTAAGTCAAGATATCAGCAAGGTTCATCAAGTGAGCTGCCCCAGCTGCCAAGCATTCAACAGATTACGTTTGGCAAGGAAGTCAAGGATTACTATGAATTGCCTAAGGTAAAGCCATCTGCTCAAATGCCATGGATTGTTGTGCGACAAATCCGTCAAACAACAACCTTTACTGATGACGGCAAGATCATTAGTAAAATTTTTGAAGATGTAACTGATTAGCCCAAAGCTGCTGAAAAACCCTTAGCACTTGAGTGGAAAGCTAAGGAGTCTGAAGCTGATCAGGATACCGAATTGAAGGATGCCCCTATCCACCAGGAGGATGAAGGAAGGGAAGCTGCTGATTCTGCTTCATCAAGTGATTTGCATTCATCACTGATGGAAGCTTTCCAATTATTAATGGAGAATTCAATGAAGGAAATGGAAGAAAAGAACATCATGCAGATGAAGAAGTTGCAACAAGAGTTGGCAGAGTCCAACAGATTACAGCTGGAAAGTATGCAACTACTTACTGCCAGAACTATCAGAAATGCCATTGATAGTTTTCCCATGCCTGAAGATCATTCCAAGCAGATGATGCAAAGCTTTGTTGAAATGAACAGAAATGTTGAAGATGTGAAGGCTGATGTCAACCATCTTCATGCTGCCTTAAAGAGAGCTGAAAACAACATAGCTGATCTCACTGCTAACTTCATCAGAGTCAGCGACGTAGAAAAGGAAATCAACCTTGGTTTGCTAAAGGAAGTTCATCAAGCTGGAACGGTTATCCGTGAAGAGCTTACAACTATGCAACTGAACGTTGATTGCTTTAATGATCAGACTGACACCATCAGCACTACTCTTAATCATCTCACTGCAAGTCACGATGTAGTCAATCAAAACTTGAAGGCTTTATGTGCTGCTATGAAGATTCAATCTGCTGCACTCAATCCTCCTATCAGACCTGCCAGTGTCACCATTTCTGATGATGACAAAAAGGGGGAAGAGAAGAAGGAAGAAAAAGTGGAGGAATCTACTGCCACTGAACCTGAAAAGCCTGAAGCTGCTAAAGGGACTAAAGCTGCTGAAGAGATTGGAAAGTAGAAGGCAAAGAAAATTCTGAAGCTGCTAAAGGGACTAAAGCTGCTGAAGAGATTGGAAAGGTAGAAGGCAATGAAAGTCTGAAGAAGAGACCACGGAAAAAGCCAAATCTGATGAGGAAATGGCTGTAACCAAGGATTCTGCTGAAGAACAAACAGAGCCATTTACCAAGTACAAAAATACTGAAACAACTAAGAAATTAATGGAAGAGCTGAAGGAGCAGCAAATCAAAGAGAAGATGGAAACTGCTAAGTCAAATCTTCTTTTGGATGAGGATGCTGATGAAGATGAGGAAGAAGAAGATGATGAAGAATCATCTTATGAATATGAGGAAGTGCTTGAAGGAGATGATGAAGAAGCTGATAACTAGTATAGATAAATCCCTTGTAATCAGTTATCTTTATTTCTTTTTCAGACATCTTATCCGATCAGACTTGTACTTGTAATCAATTCAAAATCATAAATAAAAGTTCAAGTTCTGTTTCCAACATACTTTTTCTATCTCAGAAAATTTTGAGGATCAAAACTTTAGTATAGGTAAAACATGTACTTAGCTGAAGTTTTATCATCATGAAAAAGGGGAAAATTGTTGGATAAGGATGAAGATGAAAGAGCACTGAAGACAATTAGTAAAGGGAGGTTTTGATGATTTTCAAAACTTCATATCTGCTAAGTAAAAGTTAACTTAGCTGATATCCCTTAGAAGAATTTTGACTAAGTAAGAAGACATCAGACGAGTCAAAATTCAAGGTCCAGAAGACTACTGATCTGCTGAAGGAAAGAAATCAGACTAATGAAGATCAGCCGACTCAAATCAGATTTGTTCAAGTTTGGGATCAGCTCTGTTCGTCATCAGACTTGCACTTTCGATCAGCCAAGTGGAAAGGATCAAGAAGTCTGTCCAACGGTAATAAATGCCCCTGGAAGTAATAAATGCTGAAGTACAAGGTTATTAAAGACAAATGATTGAAGAAAGACTTCGTATCAGCTTGGTGCATTTAATGCTGCCTGCAGAAAAGTACTGTTGACAGTACGGAAATTGTGTAGAGAGCCGTTCGCGGAAATTAAGAACCAGTACCTGAGGTTTTTGAATTCTGTCTCACTTCAACGGACATTTTTCAAACCTACGAGTATAAATAGCTGTAGAGACAAAGAGAAGAAAAATAACACAATCTCAGAGAAGAAATTCGACGCAGAATCTCTTAAGTCTCAAGAACAGCTCACTCATCAGCTCTGTCATTTGTTAACTGAAGCCGAAGTTGAAGATAAAAGACAAACACATTTTCTGAGTGAAAAACTGTTTGAGTGTTGTGAGAAGTGTAGATCCATCTTTGTGAGTGATCCAGCTTCTGAGGATAGGTTTTCTTAGTGATTTCCTATTGCGAGCTTACGGCCAGATTCATTTGTTGTTTTGCCGTAAGTGGAGTGTACTAATTACTTTGTGTTCTTAGTATAACCCAAGATCTTTGTGACTTGGAAGAGTGGACTAAAGGATATTTAAATCCATATAACCACTATAAAAATTATTTGTGTTATTACATTTGCTTTCAACTTGCATATTTTCAGATTGCATAAAAACATTCAAAACTGTTTGAAAAGAATTTAAAAGAGTTTACAAAACTGGGGATAAAATTTTCAAACTACTAAGTTTACTTGTGAAGAACACTTTGAAAATCCGCTGCAAGTACTCTAGTATTAAAATTGATTTTAGCAAAAATCAGCTAAGTGATTATCAGATTAGTGGTCAACAAAGCTGCTCAAAGATTTGTTCGCGATCAGCCTTGTGAAATTACTGTTCGGTAACAGCTTAGTCTGTTTAAGTTAGAACAAAAGTTTTAAAGTCAAAAATTGTCAAAAAATTTAGAGGTCTATTCACCCCTCTACCCCTCTAGACCTCATCTGACCACTTGGGACCAACAGTAACCTCGGGGAGTCTAGGGTGCGATCCTCCGTAACTGGACTCATGTGCGGCCACCCCTTAGAATCGCGCCATGTGGCAGCGTAACTAAAGATTATTTTTTCTAATTATTTTCGATTTTATAAATGTCCAGAATACCCTTTTAATTTTTTTTTAATGAAAATTTAAATTATCACATAAATACGAAATGTCTTTTATATCCTTTTTAATTTTCTTAATTAAAACAATTGTTTCCATTGGGTTTAGAACCCAGGTCTCCAAGTTGAAAATATTAACTACCCAACCAATGTTCAAACTCATATTTTGTGATTAAAATTGACAAATAAATGTACAAATAACATATAATGAGATTTACTTCCACATTTGATTATTTCCATAAAAAATTCTCAAAATAAGATTTTGACAAATATTTAGGCATGTGCTATATTATGATTTCAATCTATTTATTCATATTGTTTAAAAAACATTATATAATAAAATATTGACATTAAATATATGAATATTCTTATGAAAATGATTTTTGAAACTGAAAGTTTGAATTTAACCTTCATATACATTGGTTAAAAGATTTTGGTGCCAAATATGTACATTTAAGAAATAGAGGGACCTTTATGGAAACATTCAAAAATGTTAATCTCAAGTAGACTTTTTATGCAAATGAACTAATGTTATATGAAATTATTATACAAGATTTTTTTAAAATCTAATATATAAAATGTCTTATATACATTGATATATGAAACTGATATTTTTTAATAGAACCCCCATGCACTTTCAAAAAGTTTTGGGGTCAAATATGTTTATTTCAAAATTGAGGGACATTTGTTAAATATTAAAAATGTTAATCTCTTGTAGTATTTTTATGTAAATGGGCAAAATTTATATGAAATTATTGTACAAGATTTTTTGAAGTGTGTATTTTCTAGCCGGGACGTTATTAATGGTATTAGAGCTTAGTCTCCGAGTCAAGATAGGGTCCTCGGACGGGGGTAGGGATGTTTGTTAAATTTAATATGTAAAGTTTCTTATAATAATTGATATTTCTAACTTATATTTTGCAGTCAGACATGAACGTAAGCTTTTACGGTACCAAATTGATCAACTTTATTTTTTATGGTACTACAAGTTGGAATGTTATATAGTTTGGTACTGCAAATGCAATTCTCTCTTTATTTAGATGAAAATATTCGGAAAAATTATTTATGAACAAATTATTAACTACTATTTTATTAAATAAAATTATTGATGGTAAAATATTATCAATGTTACTTATTTTTATAAAATACTATCAATACATATAATTTTATTTATTTATTGTCGAATACGGATCTCTTAACTAATAGGATCGACCAAAATTTAAACTTTTATCTAAGAAATTCGAACTTAATCGACCGAATAGAAATAAATAAACAAAAGGGGATTAAGGATAATATACATCAAAATTATTGATTTGAGATATTGATTTCGTGGATTCAAAAGTAATTGAGAATTTCATTTTTTTTATAATTCGAAATTTGTAAAGCAATTTTGGAGAGGATTCATTTAAGGTGCAAAAATGGTGGTGAGATTATTGAAGGCATGGATGGTGTAAAAATGGTGGAGAAGTAATAACAAGAAATAATCAATTAAGTTTGAATGATTATGAAATAAAAGGCAATTATTTTTTAGTTTTGAAAGATTATGAAAGAGAAGGAAATAAGGAGCAAATTAAATGTTAATTTCTATTTTTAAGTGGGGGGTATAAACGTCTTCTTAAAACATAAAATTTAATGGGGGGCAAAAGGGTCTTTTCTATTTTTAGTCGGTTTTTTCTTCTTTTTTTTTTGACAAACTAAGTAAAAGGGCTTAATAGTCAATTGCATTTTTAATTAGAAATAAACCAAAATTAAATTCAAAACCTTTAGTTACCAATCCAACGGCTGCCATTTAAGTAAGCCGATCTAACGGCTGAGGAAGTGGGCCGCATGTGAGGCCGTAACTAATGGGGCCGCACCCTAGAAAGATTGCAGTAACCTGTTAAGTATGTAACTTATTAATGAAGTGTCATAATTCTATTGATTATAAGTTACGTCATGTGACGTGACGTCATCTAAATTTTTTCCATAAAATACATACCAAATTGAACAGATTTTCATTAATGTGCAAAATATTCCTTACCAGAACCCGACATTTGCTAAAGGGGTGCGGCAAAACTACCACGTTACAACATCTTATACATGCATGGTGAATGGACCCCAAATTGATTATTTGAACGTGAAACTATATCAACAACATAGGATTCTAATCAAAACCCATATAACTCATGAGAATAGCCATGTAATGTGATCTTGTTCCCAAAAGTAGCCACTATTTTTGACTAATTGATTAAAAAAAATGGATATTTTTTGACTTCTTGGAGATGGAGTTTTGCTAAATTTCTAATAAAAAAAAAATTGAGTTTTGCTAGGGAGACAAAAAGACAAGAAGCATGCATGCAAGTATGTATTATTGACTGATATTTCAACCTAACATGCATGGCTACATGAATTTTATAACCCAATGCCTTTGTCCTAATCGTAGTAGACATTCATAACTAATTAATAAGATCCTTGGGATATGTCTAGATCTATCTCATGATTAGTGATAGGAATTAATTGTTAATCCAAACTTTTTTCTTTGGTAGGAATTGTGGATTTATACATCATAACTTCTCCCAATTCACCATGTAGCCATGTGTAATTTGATCTCCACATTAAAAAAAAACTTGGAAGATTGAAATTTAAACCTTACACTACCATAATATATACTTCCTTCATCCCAATTATCTTTATCCCTTCATAATATATACTTCCTTCATCCCAATTATCTTTATCCCTTAATACAGTTGATCAGTCAACTTGACGAAATTTATAAAAATTATAATAAATAATTTAATTAATATATTTCACTGATAAGTTGATAATAACATATGACACCATATATATTAATATTTAAAAGAATTAAACACCACAAATGCGAATAATTTAATATGATAAGTCACTTACAAAAGTAAAAAGTTTGACCGAACACTGTAGAAAAGGGAGCAAAATAAATGGAACGGAGGAAGTATTAAAAAAGCTCAAAGTCCAATTTCTAGCAACAGAATTATCATTTAGTAATTTGTATCTCTTCATAAGAAATTCACACTTAAATTAGATAGATATCCATATAAAAGTTATTATTAAAAAAGGGAAAAAAAAAAGGAACTGAAGTATGTAGGTGAAACTGTAAAAAAAAAATGAAACATGAAAGACCAGGTATATTAATATTTATGAGAGAATTGTACTTGTGGTGCCAAATTATTGATTCTCACTTGTGGTATCATAAAATTTCGCCAACATATTTGGTACTGTAATTTAACAAATCCACTCACATTTGGTACCGCATTAAAAATCACCGTTAAGTGGTGACGTGTTGATACGAACCTCGCCACGAATAACAAAATCCGAGTAATTAGGATTCCGAGGATCATTCTACAATCAGGTGTAGATGGATTTAATGAAGACGTCACAAACCATGATGGATGAATCGCTTGATAAGCCGATGAATGAACGCCATAAGTCTTCTTGAGAAGTTCATGAGGACGCCACAAATGATGTTGACTGAATTGTTTGATAAGTCGGAACGTCAAAAGAATGTTTGATAAGTTCGTGAGGACGCCACAAACGATGGTGGATGAATCGTTTTTATAAGTCATTGAACGCCACAAAGATTTTACTGATCTTTGGTAAGTTCATGAAAAAGAATTCTTCAAAGAAGGTGGAGAATACTCAACACAAAATAATTGAAGACTAAATCTTGAATTCATTAAAGAAAAAAGGTCCTTTAAATAGGACAAGATTACATCTTGAAAAGCACTAGAAAACAATAAAATAGTAAACTAACGTAATACCAAAAGGAATTTAAATCCTATTAAAGAATAAACTAATCCTACAAAACCAAGGAAACTAAATTCGAAATTAAAAGGTAATTAAATTAAAAACTCCCACATGAGAAGTAATTATTGGACTAGATCTTCTTCAATCTTTGATTTAACCGTTTTTCGTCGGGTTAATTTAATATCAGTGAATTTGTGATATTGGGGGTTTGGATATTGAATTATTCAGTATATTGGGTTCCGTTACTTTATTCTGGATGGATCGTTTACAAAGAAAAGCAATAATCAAAGGCAAGAAGTAAAACCATTAACGAAATTAAGAACGCAATGATATGGAGGTAAAGTTCTGCAATCATAATGGATATTATTGAGTTCTATTGTTATCAATGTATTCTTGTGTTATCTCCGAATTAAGAGAATTCGTAGTTTTTTCATACAATGAATAACTAGGTATTTATATTACGCTAAACCTAGTATTACAAGGAATCATAGTCCTAGTTGGACTCGGCCCAACCTATCCTTCTTGGGTCCGGAGTGTAATCTTTACTCGGAGCGAGCGGCATCAGGCTGGGTCAGTAAGAAGATCCCGATCCGTTAGAATTGGTCGAATCGATCTTGTAATCTTTGTTCGATCAGACTAGTATGTAGGGTGCGAAATAGCCCCCATCAGTACTCCCTCACTTCTTCGAGCGTATAGATAATAGGAGCTCGTAGAAGTAGATAAAACTTGTCGACTGTTTCTTTTCTATGAACGGAGCCTCGTTAAAAACCTTACTTAAGAAAAAACCCAGTGGGAAAAAATCTTAAGTAAGGAAAAGAGTGCTACGTATCATAGATAGTCGTTTCTTCCGCCTAATGATGAATCGCCACGCGTCTATTCAGGAGGCTTTTGGTATCCTTCCATTTTTGGCGGGAATTTGAGTAGCTGCTATAAGTTCGAAACGTCTTTTCTCATTTCCTTATAAATAGGTGACTTTCGAGTTTGCCATTTCTCTTTTATATTTGCTTTTAGATCGCAGTCATTTTCTAGTTTGGTCGTTCGTCGTATAAAATTTTCCTTTCATCGACCTTCTTCTTCAAGAACTAGAATATAGATGGCTTCCGTAAGAAGATCTTCTTCTTCTCCTAGAGAGATCATCGCCCCTGATAACGAGGAGGAGTTACATTCTAATCCTCTGGGTGAACAAACTACGGTCTCTGACCTTGTTATCCCTGTAGAAGATACTTACAAGGTACGAATCCTTTCCGATGCGGACGTAGCCGCCCGAGCCAAAAAGGGCAAAGGTACTGTTCCTCAGATTTCTGAACCAATTGAGGATCTAGCTTGCGCATATACAGAGGAAACATTCCCCGAAGTCGTGAATAGCTATACCAAATATTTTCCGGAGGGTTCTGAGATAATTCTCCCTTCACCTACTGATAGGGTTACTTCCCCGCCGGAGGGATGTCGAGCCTTTTATACGGCTCATTTTAATAGCGGACTGCGTCTTCCTTTGTCTCCCCTTTTCCTGGAAGTTCTGAAAACTTTCAGCGTGTGCTTGACACAACTGGTTCCAAATTCTGTTGCTTTCGTGGTTTGTTTTTCCGTTCTGATGATTGCAAAGGGGTTTAAACCTTCTTTCCGCAATTTTACGCAACTTTTCCGTTTTAATATTTCTAGTTCTTCAAATCGTGGATATTTCTTTGCTAGTCAGCGACCTAGCCGAGCAATTTTTGATGCTCCGGTTTCTAGTAATCCTTCATGGAAATCTCATTTCTTCTTTGTTCGTCCTCCGTCTAATCTCCGTTCGGTGGACGGTTCGACCATACCTTTTTCATGGGATCATGGCTTTAGTTGGATTCCTGGAGGTCGCTCATCAACTGGCGAACTTGTTCCCGACGATGTACAATTTATAACTGAGATTCCCGAGATGCGTACAAACAAATATCAAAGTGCTCTTCTGATTGGGGAAGCTTTTCTTCGTAAGGCAGGGTTAAGTGTCCATAATTTCCCCATCAGTTCATCACCTGAACCTCTTGGTTAGCATTTTATTTGACCTTTAGTATTGTCGCTATACTTTTTATACGGAGAAATTAACTTTATTTTGTTTCTTTTTCAGCTCATATGGTAGAAAACTCCCGACACTCTTCGAAGGGAAAAATGGTGCTGTCGAAATCTTCCAAGTCAGTGGAGAATAATCCTATCGAGCAGAGGGCGTCTCGAAAGAGGAAATTGGAATTGGGTCACGAATCCGAGGAGAATAGAGAGGAATCTCCGGATTCTCTACGTGAGTCCCCTATTCGTCAGGGCATGGGATCCGGTTATCCTCCGCTTCATCTTAGAACATCTTTGGGTATTCGAGGATGTCGTAGCTGGTCGATGCCTCATCCCACTAATAATCCGGTTGATAGAAAGAGGAGTTACTATGGACGTTCTGGTGACGACCTTTCTTTACTCGGAGATAAACATCCAAATCCTACTCTGGTCGAAATGATCGAGGATCATTTAGAGGGAAGGAGGGCCGCTGGTTATTCCGAGAAGGATTCTCTTATTCATGATAATAACGAGAATGCGGTCGATAAGGCGACCCGTATTCTTTTATCTGGCGTTCATACTCGCGATCTTAATAAGCTTCTTCATAAGGATCCTTTGGAGAAATTCCAGCGAGCTTCTCTTTATGCTGAAAAGGTGAGACCTTTTTCTTTCTATTATTCTGATGAAGTGATCTTTTAAGATTTTCTTAATTTGCTAATTCGTTTCTTTCTGACCCCTTCGTTATTTCAGGTTAACACCTGTCTGACATCATACGCCTATGAAAATTCTCTTTGGAAACAACAGTGCGAATTCCTTGAAGAGAAATATAAAGTTTTACTTCACAAATCTTCCGGTTCAGAAGTTGGTCCCTCGACATCTTCCTCTGTTCCTGTCGTAGAGACTCGTGCTGCCGGGACCGAAGATCAAGAAATGATAGATAGGGTAATAGAGGTTTCTCGCGCTCAGGAACAAACCAATCAAATGGCAAGAAAATTAGAAGAATTGCAGTTGCAGAGCACGACTCGGATTAGTGAGCTTGAATCTCAAGTGTCAAGCCTTGAATCTTCTTTAGAGGAGTATGAAAATGACGTCCCACTTAGGCAAAGGGATCGATATGTTAGGAAATCTGATGAACAAGTCGTTCGTGAATTCCTCAACTCTCCTGTTCATACGGCGTTGGTGTACCGGATGGTCGGCCCTCTTCTTGAGAATACTTTTAAAAAATCGATTCATCAACTGGTCGCTTTGGAGATGATCGACGATCGTCGGAAGGAGTATTTTAAGGCAGCTCATATCCGGTTGAATCGTTATGGCGAGCTTTACTCTTCCTCTGAAGTTCCAGATGTCGTATATCAAGGTCTTCCTTTAGCTCACCTTGTCGGAGAATACGGAAATCCATTGCCAATTCCTCCTTCAGATGTTAACGATGAGCTCGATGATACATTTATCGATCCGGAAGATGAAGAAGAAGAAGAAGACGACATGGACGTCGGTGGCGAACAGAAGATTCCTGATAGCGACCAGGCTTCTTAAAATAGTGGTTTTATTTTCGAAATAATATTTGTAATTATCCATTCGTAGGTTTAATTGCAACTTAGCTTTCCTACTTTGTACACCAAACGTTTCGTATTCTGACAGTCGTGTCTTTTCACATCCGCTGTAATAATTCAGACAAATCATTAAATTTGCCGTAATCATTATGTATGCGTCTTTTCGAATTCTAGCGTTTGCTCCAAGGTCAGTTTTCCTGTTTCGCGCCCTTTCTTCGGGTCAGTCGCGTCTTTTCGTGTAGTATAAATACGAGAGGTAAAATTTGACTTGTCTTTTTTACTGCTATACTCCTCTCTTAACATAATACTCTTTCTTGATCTAGTCGATAAACTTTCTCGATATTAATTTATATTTTTCCGTAATCCGATCATGAGTAACCTTTTCGGTAATACTTCGAAGCGACCTTCTCGTGAGGGCGCTAGGGATAATAGATCGAAGAAATTTCGAAGAGAAGGGCCTTCGATGGAGCCTCCTCGTTCGTCCTCAGTTAGTAGTTCGATGATCGATACTCCTATTACCACGTTCCAACCTTTGTCAGAAGTTAGTTCGTCGCTCCTCCAACCAAACTTTTCTTCTACCCCCGCGGGAGGTAATAGATCTTCCCCAGGTCGATTAGCTTTCGGAGACCCATCCAACATGGAACAGGTTTACGACATACCTGTTTCTTCAGGTTTTTCTTCTTACGAGTATGGATCTCATGGAGGGGATTTTGTTAGTTCCCTTCCTTTTTCTACTTCTACTGCCCTGCTAGTTAGTGAAGGGCAAGTCGGTGATGGTTTTTCTGTCAATCCTTCCATAACGCAGTCTATTTCGCAATATGGTCCTGAATATCTGTTTCATGATACCACTGTAACGACTGCTTCTTTTGAGTCTGGGGGACCTTCAGGGGGTCGATCTGGGTCGAGGTCTGGTCGTCGGACCATTATATCTGCTTCCGGCAAAGAGACCTCTGTTAGTCCCGACGAGAGGGACTCCCCTCGTCCGTTAGATGATCGCTGCGTGCTTATGCAGGTTAATGACATTCTTTTGTCGGAGACTCCACGTTCCGACGGTGTCCCTTTGACAAGCGAACTGCCTGGTTCTGTTGAACCTGATGCTTTGTCTTGGGACTTAGGCATGAGTACTATTTTGCCCGGCGAATTGAGGAAGCTCGAAGGTACTTCCAATGTTCGCCTTGTTCAATCTCTGGTGAAGATATGTGAACAGGTAAACATATTTCGAACATTTTTCCTGTTCTTTGTTTTGAATTCTTTGTTGTACGGCGGTTTTTCTTACTCTTTTCTGTTTTTAGGGCAAGTATTTTGCACTCCAGCTGGGTGTGCAAAATGATGAACTGTGGAATAGTCGGAGAGCTCTTCAAGTTCAGCTGGAGTCGGAGAAAGCTAAAACCAGGGGTTTGGAGCTGCAGCTGCAACTTGCTAAAGATGATCTCCAAAAGTTAGAGGCTGACAAAGTTATTCTTGAGAAAGAGAAAGGCGACCTAGTTCAGGCTGCCGCGTCGGCAGAGGGATCTCGTCAACAGGCATATGATGATGGTTATGATGCCGGTTATTTTAAACGTCAGGAGGAGTTGATGGCGTTTGCTGGTAACCTAACTCCTCGGAGGCCTGTTTCTGCTGGTCACCCCTCTGGCGATTCTTCTCAATGATCTTTATTCAATCTGGCAGACCTTGGACTGTCTTTTTTTTTTTTTTTTTTTTTTTTTTTTTTTTTTTTTTTTTTTTTTTATGATGATGCCCAGCTTTTGTGTAGTTGTCCGGGCTGAAATTTTGTAATGGGAGAAGTACTAAAATGGAAATATTATGATCTCTTCTGTAGGCAGATTCTTGCCTTGATTCTAATGATATATCTTTTTCATATATGTAATTGCTACGCACAAATATACCATCATGTAGTAATTGACAAAGATTAGTTTTACTTATCTGAATTTTTATTTCTGCGGAGAGATTTGAGTATGGAGAAAGTAAGCTTGATCTTGCTTTGGTCGCTTGTAAGATAACTGAACGGTATAATATTTGCTTCGCATATTTAATCTTTGTTGATCGATCCAGCCGATCGTCGTTGTGTAAACCCTTAGCTGTCTGGTCGATGCTCGATTCATGCCTTATAAATTTGTCCTTATATGACATATATCTTATATAAGGAGGTTATTGTTCCTCCCGTTGAATTTCAGTTCTTCTTTTCCTCAGAGAGAAATTTTCCTTTAGGTGCTTTTCACCTATCCATGTCTTCCATTATTAGCTTTTCAACTATACATATCCCTAGCCAGTATATCATACTCTTGATATGGGAGGAATTGGAAAATGTAACAGTCCTGGCCAGATCTGACCCGTTCAGACCTCCTTCAGCAATTCTTTGGAAAATTAGGCAGTGACGGCCTTATAGTTTCGAATAGGGAGGGCTATTCTCCTGATTTCGATGTCAGATTTCTTGGATTCTAAATGGAATTCTTGTATGGCCAACTTAGTAGTCTCCCTATGATGTATGAGGCAGTTACGACCCCCGTATGGTGGAGGCTCTGGTCGTTTTTAGGCAATTATTCTCTTTCAACGGTTCAACTTTGCATGCCTTCGTTGAGGAGTTCTTAATATTTTCTATTAGGCGACCCTCATATATGATCGTGCAGATCGTTTTGGTCTTTGAACTTCTTTAAGTTTTCTTGGATTATTTTGTTGATCGCTTCGATCTGTAGATTTGTTTCTCCCCGATCAGTTGAATCGATCAGACGGGCGCCGTTCCAACTTACTTGCATTTATTTCGGGAAGTCAAAGGGTCGCGTTCTCGTCCCTTGATTAAACTCCTATCGTCCGTAGGATCATTCTCACGGGCGCCTATAAATAAGTAGGCAGTTTCCTTATTTTCCATTCATAACAATGGATATCTCGGTTTCCTTAGATTTCATTTTGCCTTCAGATCCCATAATGTTTAAGAAGTCACATTATCGTGATTTGTTCGTTCGCAGTAAAGGAATTGTCCCCAGTCTTGTATTGACGGGTCCCATGTCAGCCCTTCCTTGTATCGACGGATCCCATGAGATCTCCGCTTTAGTCTTCATCACTTTAGAGGTCCGTGGTTTCCGTCTGCACATGGGGGGTTCATACTTGCCAGTCACCCTCGCTCTTGGATGTGACTTCCGGAGTGATAGATCGCCGGGGTGGCTGGTAAACTTACCGTTTCACGACGGTCCCGAAGAGATGCTGCTCTAGAGTAAAATGTTTTATAGATAAAGTAAAAGCAGTATCTTCTTCTGGGTGAGTGAGCATTGCTAGCTTATCTGGCTGGTAGTGTTCATTTCATCTGGAATCACATACGATCTTCAGAGCCCTGCCATTGAACCAAAGAAGTCGACCATCCTGAGCAGCATGCTTCTTAGGTGGTTTATTATGATCGATGAGGTACTAGGGAGGAGATTGGTGTTTCCGTGGACATTGTCGTGAAGATAGTCGATCCCGTGGGATCAATTTAACTAGATCATTGTAACGATCTTTAGATAGCAAGCAGATTTTTGTAACGTAGAATATTTGTATGTAATTGATTTGATGAATAAAATATTATTTATTTCTTGCATCTTCTTTGTCGTTTGATAATTTTATTTTCGAGGAGTAATTTCCGAGCAGATGAATTCATACTTGATTTGTCTTTAAAACTTTAGGAGTATCAGCGGATCTTTTTTAGATCGTTAGGAGTAGATCGAGGAGTTTTTATTGAGCGTATCAATGTGTACTCAATCTTGCTATAATTTAGACTTAGGATTTTATAACAAAATCCTTCTTTGTCGTTGTAATTAATCGAGGAGTTTTTATTGAGCGGATCAATGTTTACTCAACTCGTTTTGTTTAGATTTATGTTTTTAACCCAAAAATCTCTTTGATCGTTGAACATATATCGAGGAGTTTTTATCGAGCGGATCGATGTTTACTCAACTCGTTTTGTTTTAGACTTAGGTTTTTCATACCAAAAAGTCTTTTTGATCGTTGAATATATATGTCGAGGAGTTTTTATCGAGCGGATCGATGTTTACTCAACTCTTTTGTTTAGACTTAGGTTTTTAGTTCCTGAAGTCTTTTAATCATTATAGATATATCGAGGAGTTTTTATCGAGCGGATCGATGTTTACTCAACTCGTTTTGTTTTAGACTTAGGTTTTTCGCACCAATAAGTCTTTATGTTTGTTGTGTTCGATCGAGGAGTTTTTATTGAGCGGATCAATGTTTACTCGACTCGTTTTGTTTTTGTGGTCGGAATGAGGAGTGTTTATTGAGCGGATCAATGTATACTCGACTCATTTATAATTCAGACTTAGGTTTATCACCAAAAAGTCTTTTTTGCTGTTGAATATATATATGTCGAGGAGTTTTTATCGAGCGCATCGATGTTTACTCAACTCGTTTTGTTTTAGACTTAGGTTTTTCGTACCAAAAGTCTTTTTGATCATATATGTGTCGAGGAGTTTTTATCGAGCGGATCGATGTTTACTCAACTCGTTTTTGTCGTCGGAATGAGGAGTGTTTATTGAGCGGATCAATGTATACTCGACTCATTTGTAATTCAGACTTAGGTTTATCACCAAAAAGTCTTTTTTGTCATTATAGATATATCGAGGAGTTTTTATCGAGCGGATCGATGTTTACTCAACTCGTTTTTGTCGTTGGAATGAGGAGTGTTTATTGAGCGGATCAATGTATACTCGACTCATTTATAATTCAGACTTAGGTTTATCACCAAAAA
This sequence comes from Penstemon eatonii, assembly GCA_038501285.1. NCBI lineage: Eukaryota > Viridiplantae > Streptophyta > Magnoliopsida > Lamiales > Plantaginaceae > Penstemon > Penstemon eatonii. The sequence continues at coordinate 43,216,802 of CM076711.1, read as the reverse complement.
GTCTTTTTTGCTGTTGAATATATATATGTCGAGGAGTTTTTATCGAGCGGATCGATGTTTACTCAACTCGTTTGGTTTTAATATTTATCAATATGCTAGTGTAATTCCACCGAGCGTTAATCAAAATAATCGATGTATAGAAAATGCTAAAATTTTTACTATTTGAACTCTAGGCTAGGGCCTTTGTTACAAGGATTAAAACTTGATAAAGTAAAAATAAAAGAATGCAGTATAATCTGCTAAAATTTATTTACCATAGTATTTCCTAAGGTTGACTGCGTTCCAGGTTCTTGGTAAGGCTGTCCCATCCATGTGTGCAATTTTGTATGAACCTTTCTTTCCTACGCCGATGACGATGTAAGGTCCATCCCAATTTTGTTGTAACTTTCCCACATGCTTGGATACTTCTACCTTTTTCAAAACCAAGTCCCCTTCTTTGAAGGTTCGGACGCGTACTTTTTGATTGTATGCTTTCTCCATATTTGCCTTAGTGGCTTGTAGGCGTACAGCAGCTTTATCTCTTAAGGCTTCTGCTAAATCAACGTCATTTTCCCTCGCCTTTTCATTTTCTTCTTTATTGAACATCTCTATTCTTGGAGTTGGAATTAAAGTTTCCACAGGGATAACAGCTTCCGATCCATATATCAAGCTGAAAGGGGTTTCTCCAGTTGAGTTTCTTAACGTGGTTCGATTAGCCCACAAAACTCCTGGTAGCTCATCGAGCCATTTTCCTTTGGCGGCTCCTAACCTTTTTTCCAAAGATTTTATTATCTCTCGGTTTGCTACTTCAGTTTGTCCATTTGCTCGAGGATGTCCTACCGAGGTAAAGTTTTGTTGAATTCCGAGTCTTGTACACCATTCTATTATCTGTTTTCCCGCGAATTGAGTTCCATTATCGGAGATAAGGACCCTTGGGATGCCGAATCGACATACTATGAATTTCCAGAGGAAGTTAATAACTTGGAATTGGGTTATTCGTGCGAGGGCGACGCATTCTATCCATTTGCTGAAGTATTCTACAGCGACCAGGACATAGGATTTCTTTGATCTAGCTGTTGGGAAAGGTCCCACGATGTCCATTCCCCATTGATCGAATGGCCAACAAATCGGGATAGGGTGCATATTTTCTGCTGGTCGATGGCATATGTTAGCATGAATCTGGCAGTGATGACATTCTTGGACATATTGAGCGGCATCTTTATTGATGGTTGGCCAATAGTAACCTGTTCTGAGACATTTTAAGGCCAATGCCCTCGATCCACTGTGATTTCCTGCGTCTCCTTCATGTATTTCTCGCAGTATATCCATGGTTTGTGATTCAGGGATGCATCTCAGGAGAATTCCCGATACTGATCGTCTGTAGAGTTTTCCTTCTACAAGTGTATACTTTGGGGCTCGATATTTTATTTTCCGAGCTTCATTCTGATCAGATGGTAGTTTTCCATCTTGAAGATAGTCTTTCATTGGGTTCATCCAGTTTTCTTCGGCTTCTTCGATTTCCATTATATCGATTATCGGTATTTCATCGATATCGATTGCTGGTGTATTAGATATCAACCAGTTAATCACCCGTTCGGTCTTTCCGTCATGGGATCCTGTGAATTTTGATAGCTGATCGGCCCATTTATTTTCCGAACGTGGGATGTTCTGGATACTGAAGCTTTCAAATTTCCCAGCTAGAGATTTTACTTTGGCGAGGTATTTGATCATATTGAACTCTTTAGCCTCGTATAGGCCTTCTATTTGTCTTTGTACTAATTCCGAATCAGTTAGTACCTTAAGACTCTTTATGTTGGCTTTTATCGCCATCTCCATTCCTGCGATTAACGCTTCATATTCGGCTTCATTGTTTGTTACGACGAAGTCCAATGTTATCGCGTAATTCAAATCTTCCTTATTTGGTCCAGTGAAGTTAATTCCGGCGCCTCCCCCTTCTCGGCATGAAGCACCGTCGACATGCATTAACCAAGTTTGATCCTCGATCATCAAGACATCGTTGTTGTGGCAGCTCGATGATTCGGTGGCCTGCGTCGGTGTTTCTAGTATAAAATCGGCCAACACCTGGGCCTTGATGGCAATCCTCGGTTTGTAGTCTACCTCGAACTGGCTGAGTTCGATGGCCCATTTGATCAGTCGTCCGGAGGCTTCTGGTTTTGCTAGGATTTGTCTTAACGGTTGATTCGTCAAAACGATGATTTTGTAGGTTAAGAAGTAGGGTCGGAGTTTTCGTGCAGCCACTACTAAGGCCAGCGTGAATTTTTCTATTTCCAAGTAATTCTTCTCCGCCCCTTGTAATAACTTGCTGAGATAATAGACAGGCTTATGCTCGGAACCCTCTATCTTAATTAGGACTGAGCTAACGGCCGTATCGGAGATGGAGATGTATAAGTACAATGGTTCCCCTTCTGTCGGTTTGGCCAACATCGGAGGGGATGTTAAATATTCTTTGAGTTGTTCGAAAGCTCGTTCACATTCTTCGGTCCAAACGAAGTTTTTCGCTTTTCGAAGTGTTTGGAAAAAGGGCAAGCTTCTATCCGCCGATTTAGATATAAATCTATTTAACGCTACGATCTTCCCAACCAAGCTTTGCACTTGAGAGATGGTCTTGGGAGGTTTCATTTCAGTTATGGCTCGAATTTTTTCTGGGTTGGCTTCTATTCCTCGCTGGTGTACCAAATATCCCAAAAATTTTCCTGACTTAACACCGAAGGTGCATTTTGCGGGGTTCAACTTCATACGATATTTTCTTAAGATTTGGAAACATCGATCTAGATGTTTTACGTGATCTGCTTCATTCATACTTTTAACTAACATGTCGTCTACATAGACCTCCATTATTTCTCCGATTAACTCCCTGAACATTAGGTTTACCAATCTTTGGTATGTAGCCCCAGCGTTCCTTAATCCGAACGGCATTACTATAAAGCAGTATACTCCCTGTTCGGTTACGAATGCGGTCTTCTCTTGGTCGCGCTCGTCCATGTATATTTGGTAAAAGCCTTGGAAGGCGTCCATCATGCTGAACAGCGCAAAGCCAGCAGTCGAGTCGACCAATAAGTCGATTCTTGGGAGGGGGTAAGGGTCGCGTGGACATAACTTGTTAAGGTCGGTGAAATCATTACACATCCTCCATTTGTTGTCCTTCTTATCCCCCTTTGCTACTAGTACAACATTACATAGCCACTCCGAGAAATGTATTTCTCGGATTTGTTTTGCTTCCATCAGTCTTTCAACTTCGGCTTTAATGATTTTATCTTTCACTGGTCCATGATTTCTTTTCTTCTGTCTGGTGGGTTTCGCCGAAGGGTCAATTTTTAGGGTATGCTTGATTACTCGAGGATCGATCCCTTCGATGTCATTTGCACTCCAAGCGAAAACGTCCACGTTATTTCTTAGAAATTCGATTAACATTACTTCTCCTTCTTTGCTCAATTCTGTACCAATTCTTGTCCTTTTGGACGAGTCGCCTTCTACCAGAATTATATCTTTATGTTCTGGGGGTTGCAAGGATAAATCTAGTGGTTCTTTCCCCTTTTTATCTAATCGATCAGTAATAGGAATTTCGACCTCATTTCTAATTGGATCGTCTTCGATCTTTCTCTTGCTCGGAGTAATAGGGTTAGGATGTTCTCTCAAGGTCAGCGACGTGCTGTAGCAATCCCACGCCATACAGTGGTCATTCGTTATTTCTCCAATGCCGCTATCGGTCGGAAATTTTATTTTCTGGTGATAGGTAGAGACCACAGCTCGAAAAAGGTTAAGGGCTGGTCGCCCTAATATAGCGTTATAAGCGAAGGGTGTTTCTACTACTAGGAATTTTACCAGCTTCACTGTTCGAAGTGGCTTCTTTCCGAGCGATACACTCAAAGATATCGTTCCGCTGGGGATGATCTCGGACCCTCCAAAGCCTACTAACGGTGTGGCTACCTTTTGTAGGTTTATTTGTCCGAGGTTCATTTGTGCTAAAACCTCCCTGGAGATGATATTTGCTGAGCTTCCATTATCGATTAGGATTCTTTTCACATTGTAATTCGCTATTTCTAACGACACTACCATAGGGAAATCTGGGTTATCTTCTTTCGTATCCCAAGTAATGTTTTTAGGTACTTCGCCTTCGTTAAAGCTAATCGGCTCGTGATTTGTTGGCCTATTTTCTAACGTCCATATTTCTTTTGGATATTTAGAACTTGCAATTAAGGATCTGGCCATTCTTCGTCGAGCATTGCGACTATCTCCCCCCGCAGGCCCCCCGGATATAGTGTGGATAGTTCCATTGATCTGGTCGTGATTCAACTCCTGAGTAGGTCGATGTTCTGGTGACCTTCGACGGGAACTTCTCCTTTGATTTCCGTTTCGAGGGCTTCTACTTCTTTCCCTTTTTCGATTGTCTCGCTCTATGTATTCGTCAAGTTTTCCTTGCTCGATTAGTTTCTCAACTTCTCTCTTAAGGTGAAAACAATTTTCCGTTCGATGCCCATGTGCCCTATGGTACTTACAGTATTGATCATAGTTTCGAGATCCTGGTCTTGGCTGTGCGATTTTCCTCGCCTCAGGAATCCAATTATTCCTTTCTAGAACTTCCAAGATTTCTTCGATTGGAGCATTTAATCTTGGGTGTTCTACTTGATTCACTCTGCTTCTGATTGGTGGTTCAGGGTTTCTTGGTCTTTGGTAGAAATTAGGTTGCCTTTCTCGGTCGGCTCCGCTGTATTCCAGTCGCTGGAAAACGTTACCTCTCTTGGAAGATCGCTCGTAATCCAAGGATCTTTGGGCGGGAATCCTATCATGCCGCTTAGACCCTGTAGCCGTAACTTTGTTTTTGTTTTTATCCTTAAAGGAATTCATCTCTTCTTGGGTCATATACTTAGATGCTAGGCTCATGATGTCGGCGAACGTTCTTGGTTGCTTTCGACTGAGGGCATTTCCGAACTGCCTGTTTTTAGTGAGATCGAAGAGGATAGATATTATGTAATCGATATTTGGGGAATCGATTTTAAGCAATTCTACGTTGAATCTGGCCAACCAATTCCTTAGGGATTCTCCTTCTTGTTGATATATAGTTCCAAGGTAGCTCATTGGAAGTTTTTGTCTCTTCTGGCTGGCGAACTGCTGTGTCAATTTGTTACAGAGTTCTCTAAAGCTGAATATGGAGTTGGCAGGTTGTTTCGCGAACCAGTCCAACGCGAGTCCTTCGAATGTGGTTACCATTAATTTGGCAGTGAATTCAGCAGAGTGGGCATATAAATTCATTATATTCGTAAAGCTAAAAATATAATCATCCGGGTCAGTGGTTCCATCATAGCGAGGTAGTCTGCCCGGGACTTGTCCGATCGATTGTGCCTCTTTTATTTCCCTGCAGAAGGGAGAACAGGCCGTAAGGCTTTCCTGGAGTTCCGTGGTTCGGGCCCACGGATTTTGAATAGACCGTAAGCGTTGTTCAAGTCGGTCCTGCACCATCCTTTCAATTTCTCTTTCCGTCAGTCGAGCCGTTCGTGGTCGATCAGGGATTGTATCATCTATATCATCCTCAATAGGGATAATTGTTCGTTCCCTGGATCTACTGCGCCTCGCCGGGGTTTTTCTGTGACCTCGTTTCCTTCGAGGATTGTTGTCGGAGGGTTTCGAATTGTCCTGTTGTGGACTGTGTAGCGAGCGGTGCTCGCTTGGTGGGCTATCAGCTTGTTGAGATACATGATCGTTTTGTCCGGGCGTTCTCCGAGCAGGAATTGTCCTGGCAGCCCTAGGATTTTGCGGAATTTGATCAAGCACAAGTAATTCTTCCGGGGAGAGTGATTTAAAGAGCATCGCTATTTGTCGTAATTTCTCCTGAGCACCCGGGAGAGGAGCAGGGATCTCGGGGACTTCCGGCTCTTCCTGTATCGTGCCGGGAGGACCTCCTAGGGGTTCATGATCTCGGGGATGGGTATTCTGTAAATTCTCGTCGGTGTTGGGAACGTTATTATTGTCGTTCTCCTGTGGATCTTCAGATGTGTCATGACCGGTGGTTGTGTTACTTCTTGCTCCGATACGAGCGCTTTTCCTTGGGCGAGCCATATGTCGATCGAATAATTAACCTAGCCCCACGGTGGGCGCCAACTGATTTAACCGTTTTTCGTCGGGTTAATTTAATATCAGTGAATTTGTGATATCGGGGGTTTGGATATTGAATTATTCAGTATATTGGGTTCCGTTACTTTATTCTGGATGGATCGTTTACAAAGAAAAGCAATAATCAAAGGCAAGAAGTAAAACCATTAACGAAATTAAGAACGCAATGATATGGAGGTAAAGTTCTGCAATCATAATGGATATTATTGAGTTCTATTGTTATCAATGTATTCTTGTGTTATCTCCGAATTAAGAGAATTCGTAGTTTTTTCATACAATGAATAACTAGGTATTTATATTACGCTAAACCTAGTATTACAAGGAATTATAGTCCTAGTTGGACTCGGCCCAACCTATCCTTCTTGGGTCCGGAGTGTAATCTTTACTCGGAGCGAGCGGCATCAGGCTGGGTCAGTAAGAAGATCCCGATCCGTTAGAATTGGTCGAATCGATCTTGTAATCTTTGTTCGATCAGACTAGTATGTAGGGTGCGAAATAGCCCCCATCAATCTTGATGAGCAAGTAATCCTTCTTGACCCAACAACTTGTCTTCAATTAATTATTCCTAGTCTTTCTTTGTGTTCTTCATGGTCACATCACGTGCCAGTTAAGTTTTATTGTGAAATTGATGTTATTACTTATGTCAACTGATAATTCAACCCCATAATATTTCATTGATGACGTGACAGTAAAGTCTTATTATAAAATTGATGCTATTACTTATGTTAACGGATAATTCTACCTCATAATATTTCAGGTTGGCAAAACAACCCTACATCTTCAAATTTACTAACTATATTAGTCCACATTGTTGTCCAATTTCAAAATTGGCTCGAATAACACTCGTGCAGACTAATTTGGAGATTTTAATTATATATTATATATACATATCTATTTTATTAATTTAATTTTATAAACAATATTAAATAATTAAATTGTTAAAATTAATTCATAATTCCTTAAGCATGAAGTTCCTTAACCTTGAAGTTTCTTAAGCGTGAAGAATTCATACTTGATGAATTGGAGTCAAAGTTGGCAACTTAAGAGACTTATCAAGAATTGCAAGTCATCAAAGGCCAACCAATGAAATCAAGAGGCTTAACATTGAAGTAAACCTTCATCAATTACACATAGAAGTCAAGTAAGGCAAGGAACTCTTCATTAATTACACTTAGAAGTTAAACAAGGCAAGTAACTAAAATGGAAAACTTTAGATGATTGTGGAGAAGTCTAACCGCCTTAGTGCACCTATATATATGTATGTAGTGTGTAGAATTTTATAGCTAGAAAAACCACTCAATTAGCAAGTTATTTTAGAGAAGAAAAATTACTCTCTTGTATGAAGGCTTAGTGCAAAAAGCCTCAAATATTGTAGCCTTATTATCTTGATGAAATAATAAGTCTACTTTGTCTTGCTAAATTTATTTTCTTAGCCATTTATATCCCAAACACCCAACAGATTCTGGTATCAGAGCCACCCTTGGCCTGATAAACCCCCACATATTGAAAAAATGAATCCAAGCAATAGCAATGAGCTTGCCTTCACATATTCCCAACAAGGTGTTCCGATCTTTGTTGGTCAAGACTACGAGTTATGGAGCGTTCTTATGAAGACGTTATTCCAGTCCCATGATCTTTGGGATATCGTAGAAGAGGGGTATGAAATATATACTCCGGAGGAAGAAGCTACGTTGACTGGAGCCAAAAAGAAAGAGCATAAAGAGAACAAGACCAAAGATGCAAGAGCCTTGTCATTTATGCACCAAGGGCTGAGTCGATCTATACTTCCGCGTATTACGGGTGTTAAATTTTCAAAAGATGCATGGGATATTTTGAAGAAACATTTTGGTGGCTATGAAAAAATTATCTCCATGAAATTGCAAAATTTATGGCGAGAATTTGATAATCTACTCATGAAAGATAGCGAGACTATGCAAGAATTCTTTTCCAGAGTTTCTACAATTGTTAATCAAATTAGAGGCTATGGTGATTTTGCCCAAGATAAAAGAATTGTAGAAAAAGTCTTGCGAAGCTTGCCAGCAAAATTTGAGCACATAGTTGCTGCGATTGAAGAGTCTAAAGATTTATCAAAACTTTCTTTAGACGAACTTATGGGATCTTTAGAAGCTCATGAGAAAAGAATGAGTAGATTTTCAAACCATAGTTTGGAACAAGCTTTTCAAGTAAAGCTTAATCTGCCAGACCAGAAAAATAAAAAAGGAGATGGCCAATCAGAAAAGAATATGGCCTCCACATCCAGAGTATCAAGAGGCAGAGGTCATGGAAGAAATCAAAACTTCCGAGGACGAGGTCTAGGAAGAGGAGGTTTCTCTAACCAAAGAAATGCAAATCAAAATTCAGATTTATTTTGCCGAATATGCAGAAAAAATAACCACGACACAAAGGATTGCCGCTACAAATGTAAAAGATGTAAAAACGCCATCATTCAGAAAGAGATTGTTGGCATAGAGATGATGGTGATAAAAATGAGGCCAACTAAACTGAAGAAAAAGATACCAATCAGGTATTTTATTCATGCTTGAATTCTCAACAACTACTTGAGAATACGTGGTACGTTGATAGCAGTTGCAGTAATCATATGTGTGGAAATAAGAAAATGTTTGTGGAGCTTGATGAGACTTATTCATCTGAAGTAAAACTTGGAGATGGAAAGGAACATAAAATCGCTGGGAAAGGAACAATAGCAGTCCAGACAAAGAAAGGACAAACAAATTTTATCAAAGATGTTTTTTACGTTCCAAATTTGACACAAAATCTGTTAAGTGTGGGTCAACTACTCGAGAAGAATTATAAGGTGGAGTTTAATAATGATCATTGTGTCATTATTGATAAGCAGAAGAATCTCACAATGGCAAATATAAAGATGAGCTCAAACAAAGTCTTTCCTCTTAATTTGCCATTGATCGAGAAAATTATTCTCCAGAGCACAACAGAAGAAGATCATAACCTATGGCATCTAAGGTATGGACATTTGAATTTCAAAGGTCTCAATCTCTTAAAAAGAAAAAATATGGTTTTTGGTCTTCCAAATATTACAGATCGAGACACAACATGCGAAGGATGTATTTATGGAAAAATGCATCGCCTACCATTTCCAAAGACATCCTACAGAGCCAAACCTCCTCTTGAACTAATACATGCAGATATTTGTGGCCCAACTCAAACTCCATCTCTTAACGACAATAGATATTTTCTATTGTTTGTGGATGATAATAGCATAATGATGTGGGTTTATATTTTGAAGCAAAAATCAGAAGCATTTTCAAAATTTCTGGAGTTCAAAGCAAATGTGGAAAATCAAAGTGGCAGAAAAATAAAGATTCTCAGAACAGACCGAGGAGGAGAATTTATTGGTAAAGCCTTCCTAAATTATTGCAAAGAAAAGGGATTCAGAGACAACTAACAGTGCGATATACTCCACAACAAAATGGAGTTGCAGAGCGTAAAAATCGCACAATAGTTGAAATGGCAAGAAGCATGATGGCTGAAAAAGGACTTCCAAAAAGTTTTTGGGCAGAAGCTGTACTTACAGCAGTCTATATTTTAAATCGTTCACCAACAAAGGCAGTTCCAAACAAGACTCCCTATGAAGCATGGCATCGAAGAAAGCCACAGGTAAACAATCTCAAAGTTTTTGGTTGTTTAGCTTATTCTCATATTCCTAAAGAGAAACGAGAAAAATTTGATGAAAAAGGAGAAAAGCTTATCTTTGTTGGTTATAGTGACGAATCCAAGGGATATCGTTTACTAAACCCAAACACAAATAAGCTTATTATATCTCGAGATGTTATCTTCAATGAGAAACAATCATGGAATTGGGGAGAAGATACAAAAACAAATAATGTGAATCTGCCTAGTTCATCATTAAATCAAAATGATCTGACAAGTCCAAGCTCAAGTCCAATTTCAAGCCCAATTTCAAGTTCTCTAGGAGCATCCGAGGAATTCTATCCAGAATCAGAAAGTCCAGTATGTAAGGTACGAAGTTTAAGAGAAATTTATGAATCATGTGACGTGGCATTTTTTGCTTGTGAGCCACAGACTTTTGAAGAAGCCGTGAAAGAAGAAATCTGGACAAATGCTATGGATGAAGAAATAGCAAGCATCGAAAAGAACAAAACCTGGGAACTAGTGGATCTACCCGAGAATAAAAGTATAATTGGACTAAAGTGGGTCTACAAAACGAAGTACAAAGAAGATGGTTCAATTCAAAAGCACAAAGCACGTCTAGTAGTAAAAGGCTATTCTCAACAACCAGGAATTGATTTCAATGAAACGTTTGCGCCAGTTGCTCGAATGGAGACAATACGAATTGTCCTAGCATTAGCTGCTCAAATGGAACTTCCAGTTTATCAATTAGATGTCAAATCAGCATTTCTCAATGGAGATTTGAGTGAAGAAGTTTATGTCGAACAACCTGAAGGTTATGTTGTCCAAGGCAAAGAAGATAAAGTTTATCGCCTCCGAAAGGCACTATATGGGCTAAAACAAGTACCAAGAGCCTGGAACAACAAGATTGATAATTACTTTCAGAAAAATGGATTTCAAAGAAGTCAAAGTGAACCGTCATTATATGTGAAGAAACAAGGTGAAAAAGATTTTCTCATTATCTGTCTTTACGTAGATGATTTGATATACACAGGTACAAATCCATTGATGATAGAAGAATTCAAAAAGGCAATGATGAAAGAATACGAGATGACTGATTTGGGTCTAATGAAATATTTCCTTGGAATTCAAGTTCATCAATCCAAAGGGGAAATATTTATCTCACAAGAGAAATATCTTGAAAGTTTATTGAAGAAGTTCCAGATGATTAATTGAAAACCCATATCTACTCCACTGGCACTAAATGAAAAGTTGACGCTAAATGATGGTGCTGCAAAAGTTGATACAAAGATGTACAGAAGCTTAGTAGGCTCTCTACTCTATCTCACAAATACCAGACCTGACATTGTCTATTCGGTAAGCTTAATCTCGCGATTTATGCATGACCCAAGTAAATTGCATTATGCATCAGCAAAAAGAATTCTACGCTACCTTCAAGGTACGAGAAATTTTGGCATCAAATATGTCAAAGAAAAAGAAAACAGACTTATCGGATACACTGACAGTGATTGGGCCGGATCAGTTGATGATCGAAAAAGTACAGCTGGATATGTATTTTGTTTGGGTTCAAAAATCATATCATGGGCATCAAAGAAGCAAAAGACCGTGTCACTCTCATCAGCAGAAGCAGAGTATATTGCTGCCACAGACGCAGCTCGTGAAGCTGTTTGGCTTAGAAGACTTCTGACAGACATTGAGCAAAAGCAAGATACTCCTACAACAATATTTTGTGACAATATGTCCAGTATAGAGATGACAAAGAATCCAGTTTTTCATGCCAGAACGAAGCATATCGAACTTCGACACCACTACATTAGAAGTCTCGTTCAAGATCAAGAAATTCAATTGGAGTTTGTGAACACTAAAGATCAACTTGCAGATAACTTTACAAAAGTAGTCAATTCAGAGAAGTTGGAGCAATTCCGAAATGGTGTTCGAATTATGAATTAAGAGGGGGTGTTAAAATTAATTCATAATTCCTTAAGCATGAAGTTCCTTAACCTTGAAGTTTCTTAAGCGTGAAGAATTCATACTTGATGAATTGGAGTCAAAGTTGGCAACTTAAGAGACTTATCAAGAATTGCAAGTCATCAAAGGCCAACCAATGAAATCAAGAGGCTTAACATTGAAGTAAACCTTCATCAATTACACATAGAAGTCAAGTAAGGCAAGGAACTCTTCATTAATTACACTTAGAAGTTAAACAAGGCAAGTAACTAAAATGGAAAACTTTAGATGATTGTGGAGAAGTCTAACCGCCTTAGTGCACCTATATATATGTATGTAGTGTGTAGAATTTTATAGCTAGAAAAACCACTAAATTAGCAAGTTATTTTAGAGAAGAAAAATTACTCTCTTGTATGAAGGCTTAGTGCAAAAAGCCTCAAATATTGTAGCCTTATTATCTTGATGAAATAATAAGTCTACTTTGTCTTGCTAAATTTATTTTCTTAGCCATTTATATCCCAAACACCCAACATATTAATATTTTAATATAAATCCAACAAAAAATTAAAAAAATATTTTTTAAAATCTGAAATTTACGTAATAGTATAATTATATTTAATATTTATTAAACTAATATTTATTAGTCGATCCAAATTTTTAGATCCGCCACTGGCAGTACCCCTTAATTCTCATCCTCGCCCAATAAAACGTGTCTAGGTCCGTCTCTGCATTTCTGAGTCGATCCGCTTAAATTTCATCTCTTTCTACAGCCCTATGCCCCTTTTTAAAAAAAATAATAATAATAAGCAAATGAACTATATAAATATTCGAAGCCTAACAAACAAAAGTTTCTAGCATATCACATGGGTAATTATTATTTCAAGAGTAGCCATTCAATTTAACGTGACCACAACGACGGGACGCCTCCTCTAGCTAGCTTGCATGCAATTGTTCAATCACTTTGGCCCTATTTCAATTTAGTACTATCTGCTTAGCCTTTTTCATTTGTTGATAAGCTAAAGCAATTGTCAAAGTTATGTCTTTGCCCAAACCAAAGATTTTAATTTGGAGTAGTTAGTTTTACTCAATTCTCCGGAAAACGTGTTTTTCCTCTTGTATGAAATTTATAGAGGAAAAAGTAATCACTTGATTTTAATAATATGCAACTTTTCGCATTTATTAATCGAAGACAGATAGATTTTATGCACATTAATATGGTTTTCTGGCTAATTTACCTTGCTACGTAGTTGGTTTGTTTATATATATATATATATATATATATATATATATATATATATATATATATATATATATATATATATATATAATTTACTTGCTCTTTATACTTTTAAAAGACATTTGATTACAATATGTATTTTCTTCGACTTCTTGCATCTTTTTCTTCCAATTTCAACTCTTGATTGTGTTCTAGCCGATCAAGATATTCAAGGTTCTCATATTAATTTGTGTGGTGTACATAATCATATTAACACAATACGTGGGGCGTTAACTAAAAGCTGAGAGCAAGTTTCCTGAAAGTGATGGGGGCAACTAATCAAGTGTCAGTTCTACACATAGCGTTAATGAATTATTTACAATTTTGTTTGCTTGTTTTACATTAATTTAAATATATCCGGATTGTATCCTGATAAGAATCTTACTGGGGAGCCAAAGTTTTAATTTTTGTTGCTTGTGGCTCGTTTCCAGGTACGAATCCCAATATTAAATACCTACCTCTTAAAAGAAAATGAGCAGAGATATATGTTGCTACAATTTTTGCACCTCTATATTAAAAGAAAGGCTCAATAATGTTATTCATGGAATATTTTATACCTTCTCTGTTCATTAGTGCAAGAAATGTAAATTCAATGATTTATAATGCACCAAGCAAACAAGGAGCTAGTAGCCCTTGAAAATCAATAAGTGTGAATCGCACAATAACTCACTGTGAGTGCAAGTTACCATGTAATATATTTGGGGTAAATACAAAATACTCTCCTGTGTTATGCTAAACTTGCAAGAAACTATCTTGTGAAATTTTTATTGCACCAAATTTCCTTGTGTTTCAAAAACCCTGCAAAAAATACCCAATTTGTAAAAACTATGTCTTTTTGGATCGATATTTTTCAAGAAATCATTTTAAAAGTATATCATGTGAAGTTGTAAGGACCAACTTGAAGTGTTTTAAAAATAATTTCTTGTAATATGTCGATCCAAAACGATGTATTTTTCACAAATTGGGTATTTTTTGCAGGGTTTTGAAAATACAAGGATGTTTGGTGTAATAAAAATTTTACAGGGTAGCTTCTTGCAGATTTAGCATAACACATGGGAGGGGAGTATCTTGCATTATTCTCAATATTGTGTGTTTTAGAGTAGCTTTTATTCTTTTGGTCTAATATTAGTGCGTTTTTAGTTATTTTTTTCGATATTTATATTATGTTCGTTTTATCTAACTACGGGTTGAGGAATTTTCACATTGAACAAAGCCCGAGAGGACAACACTCAACACAACTCCATCAACAAATAGAGGCACGAAATGAAGGAAAGCCGATAAGAGGTGGAAAGACAAGTGAAAGGCCATTGTTGCCATGGAGCAGCGAGCCGGCGACGTTTAAGAATTCACAAGGCAGGGTCAACACGCGTTGATGTCCACGCCGCTGCGGAAAAAAAGGGCACCAAAGTGTTAACGCACCAAAATACACCCCAGCGGCGTTAAGACATAAATAGAGCTGAAATGAGCGAGTTTTTAAGGACCATCTTGTCCTTCCACCATTGTTTTTTTGATGATGTTAGCAATTGTAGTTGACAATCTAAGAGTACAATTGACTTTGCTGTAATAGGTCTTAGTTGGGCTACAATTCCTAAGGTGGATGCACTTGCACACTTTGTTCAAGACATCTATATACTTCAATTAAGGAAAAATTACAAAACTAGTCCATAACTATTGTTTACTAGCAAAAAAGTCCTATAACTTTTTGGGCTGACAATTTAGTCTTGTAACTAGAATATTTTGACAATTTTAGTCCTATTCGGGCTTGATCTGATATTTTTCTCAACCGTGTCCGCCATGTAACCCAACCCTTCCACGTGGAATACTGAAGCATGTTTTTGAAGTGAAAAAATTGTAAAATTGGTCCCGTAACTATTGTTCATAGGTAAAAACGTACCTTAGCTTTTTGACCTGGCAATTTAGTCTTTTAACTAATTTTTTTTTTTTTACAATTTTATTCGTATTTCGATCGAAATTGTTATTTTTTCCACTTGTTCTATCAAATCACTCGTCCCTTTCGACGTGAAAAAATTAAGCCATATTTAGTATACACTGTAACTTAGATTTAATGTAATATTTATAGTTATTAAAGTACCAAAATTATTACCAACATTACATAAAACATTTTATACCAAACTAGTCTAATTGAATAAATTTTTTTGAGGCATTTAGTCGAACAACTCATTTGCAAAGGTAAGAGCACGAGAAAGAAACTAAGAGTAGTGCACATTGACTTCATATCCGCTGCCATATTTTATTTAATTTTTTTACATTTAATGTACTTTTCACAAAATAAAAATAAAAATAATTAGTAACCTGATTTTGTTTTTGATTTGTGTAAATTCCAATTTATTCATATAAAATGTAACGGCCCGACTCCGCGGGTCCGTCGGATGACGGTCGAAAGTTATTATATATTATTTTAAAAAGAGTTAAAATATCGAAACATTTTAAAAGAAACGAAAAATTAAAATCGAGAATTAAAGGTTTTAAGCGGAAGCGGTTTAAAACGAAATAAGAACAATTTTGATTACTAAGTTTAAAGCAGGAGTAATTAAAATAAATCTTAACGAATAACATGACATGGTGAAACAACTTGTGGGATCCAATAGAAATACAAGAAGATTAAGATTAATATTTGATAAAATTTAAAAATCATTTGCGATAGATATTCCCATTTTACAAAATTAACTAAAATACCAAGATATTTAACAAGATATAATAAAAATGAACTTAAATGTTATAGGAGATTTAAAACATGAGTTCAAACGAAAATCTTAAAATTAAATAAGAATTTAAACAAAAGTTCAACAGTTCAACTACTCTCTGGAACTAGGATGGGACCACAACCGTGATGACATAACCGCAACATGAACTATGGTTTATCCCAAACACCTGTAGCTGAAAAGATTGAAACATGGAATGCATAAGTCGATCGTCCAACTTAGTGAGGCTATAGTGCACATGTGCGTGGATGCAACATAATATACATGAGCATATACAACAGTACAGTAATGAACATATGCTATAACAATTTTAAGCACGTTAAATAAGTAACCAACATTTGTTGATGCCGTCCTCCTCTTACCCTCCAATCCACAGTCAGGAAAACCACCACCGAACACTCCAAGTAAGGTGCGACCTTACATAACAGTGCACATTGACGTCAAATGCCAGGAGTTTGACATTCACTCCCCAAGTGTAACCTCCACACTTGGCTCGTGAAGCGGGTCTACGGTGGATCGAGGTAACCCTCCGGCCCTTACCTTCCGGGTTAACCACGATTCCGCACACCAAAATAGGGGCCCACACAGTAACAGTAACAGTTCAGTAACAAGAAATCGGTAACCAACTCAATAACAGTTCAACATGCAATATCAATGACTCATAAGCACATAGACATAAACAATACTTCAACGTGTAACTTGTCCTAGCAGCCGAGTTCTTCATGTTATCATACATCACATGCTTGTTCGTTTAGTAACTAAGTTACAGTTATGACTCGACCTACTAGCACATTTAGACTTACACACAAGTAACACATAGCACTCACCTGAAGAGCTTATTACGGCAACCAAAATTTCACAGTGAAGTGTATCGAAAACCTGAGCAGATACGTATACGACTAATAAGTATCTTACTTAAATATAATTAAAGAAAATCCTATCACAAGGATTTCCTAAATTAACACATCACACAAAAGTGCTTAGAACTTATGACATCAACTTCAATTAAGAGATATTATTTTCAAAACTCAAAATACTAATTTCATAAAACAATACCAAAACAGCAAAAATTTCACCTTCATTTTCCAGATTTACAAAACAGTCCCTAAACTTTTAAAAATATTCATTTTTGCAAAAATTTGCAATAAACTTTAAATCAAATGATTTTTAACTATACTCATATCGAAAATCAAATAAAAATATTAAGTATCTTGTTACTTCAAAATTCAACTTTATGAAAATCCCACAAGTTTAAAACTTCCAAAAATACCCTCATAGATTTGAAAACTTAATAAAACCAATTTTCTTGAAAATTAATTCAAGATCCACGCATTTAAGCAATATTTAAAAATATTCAATCATAATTTCAATATAAAACTGAGATTTAACAATAAGTTTTAATAATTTTTCACAAACTAACAATGAGAAAAAAAAAAGTTCTTTCATTATAAATTTCCTTAGGAAATTTTTCAAATTTTCAATCTTAAAACACAAGTTATCAAAGCACTACTTCAAATCAATTAATCAAAAGTTTATAAAAGTAACGATGTAAAAACAGCACCTTTACCCCCTTATTTTTAGATTTACAAAAATAACCCCAAATGTTTCAAAAACTCCCATTTTTTGCAAAATATCGAAACAAACTTTAAAACAAATGCTTTTCAAGTAAACCTAACTAAATATCAAACTAAAATAGATTTTTCAGTCCATTAGACTCTCAAAATTTTCGCATCCCTAACCTTTGAACTTTTAAAATCTTTCAAAAATACCCCCAAAGTTTCAAAAATTATAAACAATAACTTTCTTACAAAAATAAATCAAGATCCAAATATCTAATTAACATTTATTTAAACCAAGAAAAACTACACCATCTTTATAGCAAAAAGATCGAGATACATGCATAACATAGTACGAACTCAAACTAAACTCTAAAGCCTAAAATTAACCACAATGTAAGTAATGCACAATAACATTTAGGCTCAATGAACTATCTAACGAACTCAAATCGAGAAATGAAGACCGAAAATGGAATACCCATTCCGAGATGAAATCGCTGACCGGAGCAGCCTCGTTGACCGATTGTTGACCGCCGTTGACCGGCACCAGAAAATGAGCCGAACCCACCATTCCGCTCTCCTCTAAGCCTAGAACACCGTGGTGAAACTCGATTGTCGAAGAAATGACCGGAAAGGGGACATGCAAGGAAACCCATTTAAAACCGCCACTTTCTCCTCTAATTTCCGCCGGAAAACACCTTTTATTCCTTCAATTACCACCACTATTGTGTTCCTCTCGTCGAGTAGATCAATTTTGACTACTCATTTACTTGATTTGGTTAACAAATGAGAAAGTTATGAACAAATTAAAGAAAGGGGTTTTGTGTGTGTTTTAGTGTGTGTAATTGTAGAAGAAGAAGATAATGAGGAAAAATGGTTGACTTCTCTTCATATTTAATGGGTGTTTTCAATTTACACCCTCAAACTTTGAGTTTTTTTTCCCTTTTTAGTCCTCAAAGTCTTTGGACAATTCAAGAAGTCCCCCTTTTATTTTACTTTTGCATTTCAATCCTCAAAATAACACAAGAGTGAGCTCTTTGTAATACGTAATTTGCACACCAATAATAATTCAAGTGAATATCAATTTAAATCACTTAAAATTTAAATATATGCTCACTCGTTGAAATTTTTTACAACATAGATATGAATTTTAATTTCAATTATTAAATCCACATAATTAAAATTATCAATTTCAAGTAAATTAAATTTATAGGAAAGAAATTCGGGGTTTTACAATCTTTCCTCCTTAAAAGAATTTGGTCCCCAGATTCACATTTGAGTTTTGAGAAGTTCGAGTGATGATGTCGTATCTCTTATTGTATTTCTCGAGTAGTCTATTGTATACTTTGACCACATCGTGAGGCTTTTAACGGTGGAGTTCATTGGTTTCTTGATTTGGACGAGTATGCGAACAAATCTTTTCTCTAACTCTAGATGTTTCTGGAGTCTGATGATACGCAGTTGCGAGTATCAGGAAAAATCCTTCTGGAACTTCATACGTGGAATTTTACGCGATAAATCAAAGTTCGACGAATAATCAAACTCACATGGCCAGATTATCCCAAAAAGGAAAACTTTCACGTTATAACACAAAAATTCGATTTTTGCCAATGAAATTCAAAAGATAATGGAAGACATCTGAATTGATATTCTCAGCATGAATCAGAAATGACAGTCCAATGAAATGCCTTGATAAATATTGTAAAAGATGACGGGGTCAATTGATGTAAATAATAAGGTCAAACTGAATAACGATAACGAAAAGAAGATCGATGAAGATTGCAAACAAAACAGAATAACAGTAACAATGATAATCAAGTAAAGAGATCGGAGTAACAAGAAAAATGAATGTGACACATCAATAAGGATAATAGATATTGAACCAAGAGTTCTGTCAATAGTAATCAAAGCTTTGAATGTCTTTGATTATTTAAAAATTGAGCTAAGATAAAATTCGCTAGTCAAAGATTCATTTTAAGTAGTAATGAATGTAGCAAAAGTACAACGTAGAAAGCGAACAGAGTTCAAGAACGAGATCCAAGAAAAATGATAACATCATATTCGAGAAACTAACCACGATGAAAGAACATGTTTAGAAAGAACAAGATAACAGTGTGGAGTTCACAAGAAAGTCGATGACCGAGTGAAAATGCTGCATGGTCAATGAAGTCAACAAGTATGGATGATATGAAATCAAAGAGACGATTCAGAAACGACCATATATTAGCAAAGGGGTTCAATAAAGTATCAAGCGACACCGAAACGATAAATTTCTAAAAGGATCAAAAAGTGCAGTTGAACCAAAAATTTTGCCCATGAAAAATGAAGCAATTGAGTTTATAGACTCAACAAATAACTATGGAATAAAGTAATGAGGTTCTCAAAAGTCGATCGAGTCAAGGAATGTCCAAATAATATAACCAGAAAGTGGTTAATTAAGGTTTTTCAATGAATGTGACAGGGCACCGTCAAATAGAAGTCTTAAAAAAGATTATGAAAATGAATGGGAAACATAAGTTATGACATTCGAATAAGAAACTCAATTTAAACAAATGTAATCAAATAACAAGTATCACTAGGGGTATTATAAGACTATCACGTCAGAAGTCTTAATAACAAGAAGGTTGAATCAGAGATGTCAAAATCGAATCAAAAGTTTTGATATTAACAACCAGACCGCTAAAGTGTCTTTGAATGTCTAAATATCAAGCGAGAATAAAACGAATCATTCAAAGGTTCATTTAAAGAAGCAATGAGTGTAATGATGATACTAGAGACAAAGCAAATAAGGTTCAAGAAGAAGGCAAGAAAAATGAAAATGTCCAATTTCAAGATTAGTGATAACAAATAGGATGGAACAACTTTAGAAAGAACATGATACAAGTATGAAGTTGACCGTGCATTCCTTCTAGAATAACAAGCAGGAATAATATGAAATCGAAGAGACTTTTTCTGAACCTTTCGCAATTCAATAATTAGGTTCAGGGAATAAAGATAATGAAATATTCCTAACCACTTAATCATATTAAGGTAAGCAGTATGATTCACGAATTTACTATGAAGAAGTAGCTCGTGAAATAAAAAGGGAGTACAAACTCCGAACAAATGTAAAACTCAAATATCAAATTGGAAGCTTCGATCGGACAACAAGAAGTTGAATTAAAAGTGTCAAGAAACTTTGAAGGGATGGGTTTTAATTAGAATGACAATCAGTTCAAGAAACTGTTAAATTCAAGAAATTGTGAGAAACAATATTTAAAAATATGAGATCAAGGTAAGCAAGTTCAAGAATAAAGCTCAAGAAAGGATCAAAGAAGTTTTGGTCAATTCAGAATTAAAATTGAGAGAAAGAAACTGACTATCGCATATGGAAGCGAAGGAAAAAGCAGTAGCACATATGGAAAATAAACAATGAACAATTCTAGAGCTCAATTAGAGATATTCGTCTGATATAATTGAGTAGGAGATGTTAGGAGACGAATTCTCTCACGTCATCAAAATATTATAGAGTTAGGATTTAATTCACTTTTCAGTGATTGCAGATCTTTGAAGTTCTCGTGTAACAAAAGGTATCTTCAGCTTATTTCCTTAGTTGATAGCTGATTTACTAGATGACGAAGATGGTTGCAACGTTTTTCTTCAACCAATGACATTTGTTACACTCGATTTCTCCAGGAAAAACACTAGAATGGGATAAGTAGGCTTCTTCAAATGACTTGTTCATCGATACACTTAACTTTTGTTGACACATCGTTTCTCGAAACTTCAACATGCCGACAGATGCAACAGAGAGATGAATTTCAATCGTCTTGATAGATTCTTTTGTTTCCTTCAGACCTTTATCTTTCAATCTTTATGAATACTCGATAGCAAGTCTTTATGTTAAAGACTATTTGGTTGTCGCCACACTCCAATAATTACCTTTCCCAAGAACTTATATAAATACATCGTCTAAACGCATATATGACAAATAGGGGTCACATATTTTGGTCAACATACAAAGAGTATGCCAGAATCAAGAGCGGCAGTTCATAGTAATCGAGATCAAATAATTAATACTTCGTATGTAGGAAGTACCTACAAATGTAAGTTCAGATGAGAGTATATTTCAACCTCGAGGAAAAGTAGAACCATGGATAGTTGAAGAATGAGACACACCTGAAGTACTAGGTACAGAATAGTCATCATCAATCAAACTAACAATGACTAAGAAAGAATTCCATGGAGCACAAACTAGCGAGATGAATCATAGTCGGGCATGAACATAAGTAAATTGATCTGAAGGTTCAAATGAACTATGAATTTTAAGAATTGTATAGGAGGAATGAAATTTGTAGTAAATCATCAAGATTCAAAGAAACGTGTATCGATTTCATACTATCAAGAATAACCCATACACAAAACTAAAAAATACGATGAATTCGGGAATGAGTTAAAACCAAAGAACGGAGCCCAAGGAGAATCCAAAATATATTCAGATTCGATGGCTTGTTACGAAAGAGTAATGTTTGAAATTAGGAGAACGAGTTTTTAATGAATTAAGCACAATTAAAGGAATTTTAAGAGCACCCATGACTACTTTAGTTAATTTACTAGTGTCCCAAGAAAAGAAACTTGATTCCAGAATCTAAATATGAGAGTAAGTTAGAGAAAGAAAGAGCTTTCTCCGAATTAATCGTAGTCAAACGATAATGAGGGTTAAATATTTGAGGTCATTCTAGTCATTTGGTTACGAAACATTGATACCAAGAAATCAAACCACTATTGAGATCAAACTTACGCGTATAATTTTGATTGCAACCTTATTCCACAAACTGAGTTATTCGAATTGAGTTGACCTTAAAACTTTCGCGCAAGCTTACTAATGGTGAGAGATCAATTTGAAGAGGAAATGTCTGAAGTAAAAAATATGAGTTCTGAATAAGGTTAACTCACATGATGATGGACTTCGAAAAGGTTTAGGGCTATATTAGTCATTTTATATGTGCTTCAAGTAAGGCACTTGATTAAAGTAATTCAATAAGCACGAAATCAAGGAGCATATTCATCTACAATCATATTCAGACAATAATTCAAATAGTTCAGTCAAAGTAACGTCAAGTATATTCTGGACACCAACAATAAAACAATAAATCAAGAAATCATATTAACAATCAAACATAACCCCTTCCCCCGAGGACACGCACAATACCTATGTTTTGGTTGCGGTCTTGTCCTAAAATTAAAATATACATTGTGGGTAGACAACCTAAAGTTTTGTCGGTGAGTCTCACCTTACTAGCATCTCGGTACAAATTTCGAGGACCCTATCCTGGCCATGAGCCGAAGCTCTGATACCATCTGTAACGGCCCGACTCCGCGGGTCCGTCGGATGAAGGTCAAAAAGTTATTATTATTTTAAAAAGAGTTAAAATATCGAAAAATTTTAAAAGAAACGAAAAATTAAAATCGAGAATTAAAGGTTTTAAGCGGAAGCGGTTTAAAACGAAATAAGAACAATTTTGATTACTAAGTTTAAAGCGGAAGTAATTAAAATAAATATTAACTGATAACATGACATGGTGAAACAACTTGTGGGATCCAATAGAAATACAAGAAGATTAAGATTAATATTTGATAAAATTTAAAAATCATTTGCGACAGATATTCCCATTTTACAAAATTAACTAAAATACCAAGATATTTAACAAGATATAATAAAAATGAACTTAAACGTTATAGGAGATTTAAAACATGAGTTCAAACGAAAATCTTAAAATCAAATAAGAATTTAAACAAAAGTTCAACAGTTCAACTACTCTCTGGAACTAGGATGGGACCACAACCGTGATGACCTAACCGCAACATGAACTATCGTTTATCCCAAACACCTGTAGCTGAAAAGATTGAAACATGGAATGCATAAGTTGATCGTCCAACTTAGTGAGGCTATAGTGCACATGTGCGTGGATGCAACATAATATACATGAGCATATACAACAGTACAGTAATGAACATATGCTATAACAATTTTAAGCACGTTAAACAAGTAATCAACATTTGTTGATGCCGTCCTCCTCTTACCCTCCAATCCACAGTCAGGAAAACCACCACCGAACACTCCAAGTAAGGTGCGACCTTACATAACAGTGCGCATTGACGTCAAATGCCAGGAGTTTGACATTCACTCCCCAAGTGTAACCTCCACACTTGGCTCGTGAAGCGGGTCTACGGTGGATCGAGGTAACCCTCCGGCCCTTACCTTCCGGGTTAACCACGATTCCGCACACCAAAATAGGGGCCCACACAGTAACAGTAACAGTTCAGTAACAGGAAATCGGTAAACAACTCAATAACAGTTCAACATGCAATATCAATGACTCATAAGCACATAGACATAAACAATACTTCAACGTGTAACTTGTCCTAGCAACTGAGTTCTTCATGTTATCATACATCACATGCTTGTTCGTTTAGTAACTAAGTTACAATTATGACTCGACCTACTAGCACATTTAGACTTACACACAAGTAACACATAGCACTCACCTGAAGAGCTTATTACGGCGACCAAAATTCCACAGTGAAGTGTATTCGAAAACCTGAGCAGATACGTATACGACTAATAAGTATCTTATAATCTTACTTAAATATAATTAAAGAAAATCCTATCATAAGGATTTCTTAAATTAACACATCACACAAAAGTGCTTAGAACTTATGACATCAACTTCAATTAAGAGATATTATTTTCAAAACTCAAAATCCTAATTTCAAAAAACAATGCCAAAACAGCAAAAATTTCACCTTCATTTCCCAGATTTACAAAACAGTCCCTAAACTTTTAAAAATATTCATTTTCGCAAAAAATTGCAATAAACTTTAAATCAAAAGATTTTTAACTATAATTATATCGAAAATCAAATAAAAGTATTAAGTATCTTGTTACTTCAAAATTCAACTTTATGAAAATCCCACAAGTTTAAAACTTTCAAAAATACCCTCATAGATTTGAAAATTTAATAAAACCAATTTTCTTGAAAATTAATTCAAGATCCACGCATTTAAGCAATATTTAAAAATAATAAATCATAATTTCAATATAAAACTGAGATTTAACAATAAGTTTTAATAATTTTTCACAAACTAACAATGAGAAAAAAAAAGTTCTTTCATTATAAATTTCCTTAGGAAATTTTTCAAATTTTCAATCTTAAAACATAAGTTATCAAAGCACTACTTCAAATCAATTAATCAAAAGTTTATAAAAGTAACGATATAAAAACAGCACCTTTACCCCCTTTTTTTCAGATTTACAAAAATAACCCCAAATGTTTCAAAAACTCCCATTTTTTGCAAAATATCGAAACAAACTTTAAAAGAAATGCTTTTCAAGTAAACCTAACTAAATATCAAACAAAAATAGATTTTTCAGTCCATTAGACTCTCAAAATTTTCGCATTCCTAACCTTTGAACTTTTAAAATCTTTCAAAAATACCCCCCAAAGTTTAAAAAATTATAAACAATAACTTTCTTACAAATATAAATCAAGATCCAAATATCTAATTAACATTTATTTAAACAAAGCAAAACTACACCATCTTTATAGCAAAAAAATCGAGATACATGCATAACATAGTACGAACTCAAACTAAACTCTAAAGCCTAAAATTAACCACAATGTAAGTAATGCACAATGACATTTAGGCTCAATGAACTATCTAACGAACTCAGATCGAGTAATGAAGACCGAAAATGGAATACCCATTCCGAGATGAAATCGCTGACCGGAGCAGCCTCGTTGACCGACTGTTGACCGCCATTGACCGGCACCGGAAAATGAGCCGAACCCACCATTCCGCTCTCCTCTAAGCCTAGAACACCGTGGTGAAACTCGATTGTCGAAGAAATGACCGGAAAAGGGAAATGCAAGGAAACCCACTTAAAACCACCACTTTCTCCTCTAATTTCCGCCGGAAAACACCTTCTATTCCTTCAATTACCAACACCATTGTGTTCCTCTCATCGAGTAGATCAATTTTGACTACTCATTTACTTGATTTGGTTAACAAATGAGAAAGTTATGAACAAATTAAAGAAAGGGGTTTTGTGTGTGTTTTAGTGTGTGTAATTGTAGAAGAAGAAGATAATGAGGAAAAATGGTTGACTTCTCTTCATATTTAATGGGTGTTTTGCAATTTAGACCCTCAAACTTTGAGTTTTTTTTCCTTTTTAGTCCTCAAAGTCTTGGGACAATTCAAGAAGTCCCCTTTTTATTTTACTTTTGCATTTCAATCCTCAAAATAACACAAGAGTTGAGCTCTTTGTAATACGTAATTTGCACACCAATAATAATTCAAGTGAATATCAATTTAAATAACTTAAAATTTAAAAATATGCTCACTCGTTGAAATTTTTAACAACATAGATATGAATTTTAATTTCAATTATTAAATTCACATAATTAAAATTATCAATTTCAAGTAAATTAAATTTATGGGAAAGAAATTCGGAGTTTTACATAAAATGCCTCATAAGAATTTAATCTATTAAACTAGTTTGGTGTTTTGTACTTTTTGTAATGTTGGTTTATTATTTTAACAACTAAAAAAATTACATTGAATCTAAGTTGAATTTAAGTTATAGTTTATATTAAATATGGTTTAATTTTTTTATGTAGGAAGGGTGGGTGATTTGAAAGGAAATTGCTGTGGCGTTATGGAGTTTGATCTGC
This sequence comes from Penstemon eatonii, assembly GCA_038501285.1. Taxonomy (NCBI): domain Eukaryota; kingdom Viridiplantae; phylum Streptophyta; class Magnoliopsida; order Lamiales; family Plantaginaceae; genus Penstemon; species Penstemon eatonii. Next base: position 43,190,848 of record CM076711.1, on the reverse strand, counting down.
CTATATTAACAGCCTGTAGAGATATATGATACTCAAATTTTTCTTTTTCTTTTTTCTTTTTTTGAGTAAGATACTCCAAAGTTATATATTCGACTTTACATTCGCTTTTACCTAAAATTTAATGTTGAATTAAAAATCTCAGAAATAATATTGCGACGAAGGGATTATTAATTGGATAAAAAGAAAAAGGGATTTTTGCATGTCACCTCCTAAAACAATTTCATTTTTGCACTTTACCCCCTATAATTGGAAAAGCATGACAGTACCCTCTAGAAGTTGATAAGTAAGTGCACTTTGTCCCTTGATCAATAACTTGTTGGATTTCAAAGGGTATAAATGTAAATTAGGGATTTAGTGCAATAATTTTAATCTTTTGGGGCTAAGTACACAAAATATTATTAATTTAAGTTATTAGAATATTAACATTTTAAAGCATATTTTCATAGAATTGTTTACCTTGATAATCACATCGTAATCTACTTTTAGTCTTATAACATATTTTTTTTATTTTAATTGTTTTCAAACTTCTTCGATTTGATTAAAACACTTTTAGTATAGAGATGACTTATTTGTAAATAAATAAATAATTAATTAAGACTAATGAAAATTTCGTTAAAAAAACTTCTAAATTTGAATTTTCGTAAAAAACATAACTAAGTATTTTTTTTTATTTTTAATTTTTTCAAATTGCAAGTCACATTTAAATATTTTAAAATTTTGTGCACTTAATCCCCTAAAAGTTTTTTTTGTTATTGCACGAAACCCTTTGAGTGACCTTTTTTACCCTTTGAAAATTACTTAAAAATAATCAGGGTGCAATGTGCATTCATTTTATCAACTTTTAAGGGGCACTGTCATGTTTTTTCAATTAAAGGGAGGAAAGTGCGAAAATAAACATTTCTGAGGGGTGATGTGGAAAAATCCCAAAGAAAAAAGAGTAAGCAAATGTTTCTTCTCGCCCTTTATAAATTTCCATCTTCTTTCCTCACTTCTCCCTCTTTCATTCTCTGAAATGATTTTTCTCACAGTTTCATTCTTCTCTATCTATACATTTCATTAAAATACGCAATGAACACACAAACTCATATACTCGATGTATTGTTATCCACAATTGTAATTTATATACACAGATTACGTGAAAAGTTAGGTATTCCATTTTGACGCAGCAATCGAAAAACACAACTTCAGAGGTACGTTCTCTTTTTCCAATATCGTTCCTGACATCGATCCTCATTTAGTTCCCTTATAATTATTCTTCTTGGGCCTTATTTTTCGTTCTATTTCCGTCTAACTATGGAAACATACTGAACCCTATCATATTTGATCAGGTGATATTGTGTTCGTCCAATGGTGTTAATGGATTGAGAAACTGGTGTGGTGTAGGCTTTTTGTATTTCGAATTGAGGTCGTTAGGGCTATGTTTGGCTTCATTTGCTGAGTATAGAAATTGGATTTTTGTGTGTGTCATTAAGTGCTGTTGATACTTGGGGAAAGTGAATTCTCTGTCTTTTGGGGTAAAATTTTGAGTTTTAGAAAAAATATTATTGTGTGATAAGTGATTGTGGTGGTGGAGTGGTAGGTTTGTAAAGGGGAAAGTCAGGTATGGCTGATGTTGGGCAACAACTGCTACAAAAACCTGAGAGCACTGCAGATGATACTTGCTCTGAATATGAGAGGGGTTTGGAGGAGTTAATGCTTCGTGGGAATTACGACGAATGCATGTCCTTCGCTTCCTGCAGTACTCCTAGAACAACTACGACTGAGGATGAAGAAGATGAAGGAGAACAACTTGTCAGGAGGAGGAGGAGGTCCGATCTTGATGGTGATGACTTGGCAGAGTCTTCTGCTGCCAGGAGGCGTCACTCGAGGATTTTGAGCAGGTGGGCTGCTCGTCAGGCTCAGGAGATGATCACTACTATCGAGAGGAGGAATCGCGAGTCCGAGTTAATGGCACTCGCGGGTTTACATACTGTGTCCACTCTTGATTCTTCGTTCTTGAGGGAGTCACAATCCCCAGCTTCTAGACGTCAAGGGAATGTCGAGAGGCTCGGTACCCGATCCTCTTCTATTTTGCAGATGTGGCGGGAGTTGGAGGATGAACATGAACTGAGTCGCGCACGGGAGAGAGTGAGAGTGAGAGAGAGATTGAGGCAACAGAGAAGTGTGCAGTCGAATACAAATGCTTCGATAAATATGTCTGAAAGCAGGGAAAGTGAGAACCAAGGGGATGTTACTGAGAGTGAGAGTGACTATGCAACTTGGACCCACGATCAGTTGGATTCACAGAATGAGAATAGGGACAGGGACAGTGGGAATTCTAGTCGTGAGCAATCTCCTGATCTTGGAGAAGTTGAGAGGGAGAGGGTGGGACAGATTGTTCGTGGGTGGATGGAGACTGGAATTACCGATCCTTCCTCTAATGTTATGCAGAGGAATGACAGTCCTAGAGCTGAATGGCTTGGGGAAACTGAACGCGAGAGGGTTAGGATTGTGAGAGAATGGATGCAAATGACAAGTCAGCAAAGAGGTTCTCGCGGGACACACAGGGAAGAACAAGATAATGGATCTGGCACTCAGGGTGATGCTGTTCATGAAGGATCTGTCCCTGATCATGAGGAAGGTCAGCCGGAGCAAATCCGAACGGACATGTTGAGGTTGCGAGGAAGACAAGCACTTCTTGATTTGCTTGTAAGAATTGAAAGAGAAAGGCAACGGGAACTTCAGGGTTTGTTGGAATATCGCGCTGTTTCTGATTTTGCACACCGCAGCCGTATTCAGGTAATTATGTATTATCAATACATTTTTTATGTTAATATTATGTGTGGTTCTTAGAGTGCGAATTTTCTGGATGTAAGATCTTTTGAAGATTCAAACATTATTGATATCATAATTAAGCTTTAAACATGATTTCAGTCTGGAAGTTCACAGTTGCCTAGAGAAGTAGAGAAGTAGTTAGTATGTGTTTTTGGTAGGTCATCAAAACATAGTAGACTATCGACGTAAATTGCTGTGGTTTCCTCATAATATTTAGTGGGAAGGCACAAGGTTTTGATTATGTTCAGATGCAGCTGAAGTTATAGTATTTTATAGTTTATCTGTAATGAACAATCAATATTTCCTGGTTACATATAAACCAAATTTTCAGCTAATCAATGCAAATTTACCTGTAAAATTTCTGGGTATGGTAAAGGATTATTTCAATTAATATGATTTTTGATATCACAGAAGTTATTCGAATAACTTTTTATAATCTTTATTTTTTGGGAAGGCCCAATCTGTGTCTCACGTTACAATAAGGGTGGTAATTTTTATTTACATTTAATTTTCAGTCACTACTTAGAGGCAGATTTTTAAGAAATGAAAGGCCTACTGATGAAGAGAGGCCCCCTTCAACGGCAGCTAGTGAGTTAAACCAGTTGAGACAGCGTCATACGGTCTCTGGCCTGAGGTATGCGTAATATCCAAGCTTTGCAAGGGAACTTACTTTTACTTGTTCACAATATTTTCTTTGATTTTCCTTTCCTTTTGTTACACTTATCCTTTTCTTATTTCAGTATCTTAAGCTCCATAATTATGTAATGATGGAACATCTGTGAAAACCACATATTTGTTTACTTTGATAAGAAACTAATAAATGATATATGTCTGGAATTCTTCTTGTCATTAAAATTATTGAATGGGCTAAAACAATAAATTCATTAAAACATCACAAGTTATAATGATTGTAAACTATGATGTTGTTTAATAATGCCCCGTCATAGTCGAGTTTTTGACAAGTTAAATACACCAATGCATGACTTACAATTGGGCATATAGACGTAGTCATTTCTCTTGTTCTTTTGCAAATAATGATTCAATTTTAGAGTCAAGTCTGAAGGAAACCAAAATATAGAGACTAATTCTGATGTTTATATTCTACTATTTAGACCAGGGATTATATTGTGCCATTTTTTACAGTAACCATTCAGTTTCGTTTCCTGTTGTAACTTGACATTATTAACTGTTTTGATTATTCTATATAACTTCTTTGTTGCGATATGATTTGCGCACAATTTCATTGTGTTGATCCCTCATCTTTATATCTCGGGATGAATTATGTACTCTATTTAAGTTTTCTAAACTTCGAACGTTGTCCTGATATTTTGCATGTTATAATCTATTTAAAAGATTTATGTATATGGTGCATTTTCAAGCTATGTGATTGTGTCATGTTTCAGTCAATTTTCATATTTCATATGAGAAAAAAGCTGTGTGATGTTTTAACTATGAAGAATTATTTACTTTCCAATCAGGGAAGGGTTCCGCTTCAGCTTAGAAAATATTGTTCGTGGTCAAGTAAGCAGCCATCCTGAAACCACATCTAACAATAGCAACAATGGTTCTAGAAATAATCAGGGTAATACAAATGCTCCACATGAGGTTCAACATGAAAATTCGGAAGTTCACGATCATAACTTACCAGATCAGAGCAGAAATCAACATTTTGCTCCTGATCAGCAATCAGGACATATTGAAAATGAAAGAGAAAATGGGCAGCAATCAGGGCATAATGATGACTCTATTGGATGGACACACAATAGCACTTCAGAAGATAGAGATCGAAATTGGCAGGAAATTGCCACAACAGCAATGGCAACTGAAGATACAGAGCAACGCCGTTTGCATGAAGCTCATGAGGTTTGGCACGCGGATAGCTCACGAGAATCTGCGGATAATTGGTCAGAAGGGTATTCAGGCTCACCAATAATTCGGCGCCCTGTTCCATATAGAAGAGTCACCACCAGGTTCCACCCACCTGATGATGAAAATGTGTACAGCATGGAACTCAGGGAGCTACTTAGCAGGTTTTTTCTTTTCTTTAAGAGACTTTTCTTTTGACTTGAAAAGATCTACTTAGCAGTTAGAGCGAAATGCAAAAATACACTCTATGCTTTGTCTAATTAGCAAAAAGCCCCGAGTTATTTTTATTATCAACCCCCCCCCCCCCACCCCCCCAAATGGTATTTTTATTAGCGAAAAATCCCCTCCTACATATTTTACAGGAAAAATGACAATTATACTCCCACCAAAAAATGCAAAAACACCCGTATTCTCCTAAATATTGACAATAATCCGCATGTTAACTATGAAAATTGGCAATAACCCCCTTGTCAACCTAAAAATTTGGCAATAACCTCCCTCTTGAGTTATGAAGGAATTTCATATGGGGTCTTTTGCTGATAAAAAAAAAAAACACATGTTGGGGGGGGGGGGTTTGCTAATTATGCAAATCACAGGGGGTACTATTGCATTTAGCTTTAGTAGGTTATTGTCTCGTTTGTTGCGTATTTAAATTCTTCCATTTTGATTTTGTTTGAACTGATTAAATCTTTTACTTTAGGAGGAGCGTCTCTAATCTTCTTCGTAGTGGTTTTCGTGAGAGCCTGGATCAGTTGATACAGTCATATGTAGAAAGGCGAGGGAGATCTCCTATTGATTGGGACTTGCATAGGAACAACTTGCCTAATCCTCCATCACAAGAGAGTGTTCAGGACCAACCAAATGATGAACAAAATGAGGATCAGCAGGATGGTATCGGTAGACCTTCTTTAGTATTGCCGACTCCTCCAGTACCACCACCACAACCCATTTGGCATCAGGATCTGCACCACTCTGGTTGGTCTCGTCATGGTGTCCATCGTTCTGAACTCGTGTGTTCTCTCTCTCTCTCTCTCTCTCTGTGATTGTGTGCTTGTGCGTGTCTCTGTGTGTGTGAATGTTCTGACGTGCAATCTTTGTTGCCTGAATTTACAATGACATGTATATTGATTCCATGTTCTTCTTGCTTTGTTAACTGTTTCTTAGCACTATGTTAATGCGCATCATCGATTGACTACTATAAGCTGCAAATCTTATTGAAACTTAATTAGCTTAAGATCCATGAATTATTTCTTTGATAATCTGAAAAGTTTCTGATATTTTATACTCTTTTTGTTTATAAATGTCACTTTTGCTTTAGTCGGTGGATAAGTGGCAAAAATGCATTTTTGGTCCTCTTAACTTTTACTAGTTGGCAATTTTGGGACAGTTTTTCGTTCGGTAAGCATTTTCGATTCTTCACCTATTTTTTGCAGTTTTTGCCATTAAATTTTTAGTAGTTGCAATATTTGGGCATTTGACAACCATTTCGCTCCATTGCTACCGAATTTCAAAAAGTTAAAGAACCAAAATTGCAGTTATATGTCCTAAAATTGCAAACACTTGAATTTCAAGGACAAAAATTGCTTACCTAAAAAAAGAAAATGTCCGAAAATCAATATCCATTAAAAGTCAAAGAACTTTAAATGCATTTTTGCTGTGGATAAGTAGTAGGTTATTCAAAATCATATGAGTTGTGAATCAAGCCAATAATCTCTTCTTTCTTTTTCGTATATTAGCATGATGAGGAATGCTAGAATGGTTACACTGAGTTGATCATTTCAAGAAGATGCAACCATTAACTGTCAAAGTTGTACATTTATCTTAACTTTGAAATTGAATGATTACTTGTTAGCAGGAATGGGAAGTGTTCAATGATCTGAGAGCAGACGTGGCAAAACTTCAGCAAGGTATGAATGATATGCAAAGGATGTTAGAAGCTTGCATGGACATGCAACTGGAGCTTCAACGCTCAGTTCGACAAGAAGTCTCAGCTGCCCTTAATCGATCAAGTGGTGGACAAGGTACTTTTGCAAAATTTTGATGCTAGCTAGTCTTCTCTTAGTTTTCCGGAATAGAGAGAAAATGTTGCTTTAATCTGTTGGACTTTTCTTAAAACATATTTGTACATGAACAGGTGCTGCTGAGACCTCAGGGGATGGGTCTAAATGGGCTCATGTTAGAAAGGGTACCTGCTGTGTGTGTTGCGATAACCATATTGATGCCCTATTGTACAGGTATGATTGCCAATGATAATAAGTGTGTTTGAGTAGTCTCTTTTTTTATTCATCTAACTGGATATGACAGCTATCTGCACCTACTTTTCACCTGAAAACCTGACATTAGGGTGATTTAAGCTCGGACCCCCTCACGTGAACCCTAATTACCAAAAAACCACTATAGTTCCGGAAACTACATGAACACCCTTACATGGGTATGTTTGTAATTTTTTTACTGAAGTTGTAGGAGGTGTTGTAAGGATTTTTTGAAGCTATAAAGGGTGTTTTGGTAAGTAGTCTAAATCGGAAGAGGTTTTTTTAATATCCAAAATAGCAGTAGTAAATCACTCATTCTGAAAATTGCACCCAAAATACATAGAGGTCATGTTTCAAATGTTTTTGCACAAATATCTAAATTAAGGGCTTTTGGCGCTTTGCATCTTGGAATTTGACACTTTGCACCCTGGAATTATAGGATTTTGGCACTTTGCACCCTGAAAATACAATTTAGTTAGCACTTTGCCCCTAGTATGTGTTTTGAAGAAAAAATTAATTGATTGAAGAGTATAGTAGTTGTTTCCGAATATTTTTGGCACTTTAAACCCTAAAAGTACAGATTTTGACACTTTGCAGTTTGCACTCTGAAATATAGAATATTGACACTTTGCACCCAAAAAATATAATTTCTAACATGCAATATAATTATATGTTAGATACGTAAACATGTAGGGAAATTCTTATCCAAACCGGGTTTGACCGAACCCAAAGTAACTACAAGGCAAGTGCAATACACTTGCTTTGGGATTGGGTGCAACTCCCAGGAGAGTGACCAATCACAAAGCAAGTGCAATACACTTGCTTGGTGGTTGGATGGGTTTGGCCAAGCCAGGCTTGGACAAGAATTTTCCAAACATGTATTTTAGATATAAAGTAAATAATCTTGAGAATACTTGAAAATAAAATGAAGACAATGAGAAAGCAAGCCAAAACTTACTTAGTTTGGGTTTTGGTGTTTTTTCTTTTCGTCACCAGTATATTAGCCCTGATCTTTGTCTCCTATCTTTGGTAACAGGTGTGGGCACATGTGCACTTGCTCTAAATGTGCTAATGAATTAGTTCGCGGAGGAGGAAAATGTCCACTGTGTCGAGCACCAATCGTTGAGGTGATTAGGGCTTACTCGATACTGTAAAAAAGAGAAGCAGATAAGTACATACACAGTCAATTCAAACGAAGAAGTGGTAAAGATATGGTGGTTGCTCTTTCATCTCTAGTCTCTAAAGTAGCAGCTCCCCTTGGTCTTATTATCTGTAGAATAGTAGTCCGTCACTGTTTTCCTGATTATATGTGGAACCATTGGCATTGTATAATTGGAATAACAGTTGGCACTAATTGCTTTTTGAATCATTCGTAAATAATATATACTCCCTCCCTACTTTTTTTTTTCTCCCTTGAGTTTTAGTTTTAGGTAAGAGTTAAAAAAGTTAAATTTTTTGGCATTTTTACATTTATATCCTTAAAAGTAGTGGTGGAGAATTAGTGGCGTAAAATCATTACTTTAAATGAAAGGATACTCATGAGAAAAATAATTTTATATTAAGAAAGTGAATGTTGTTTTGAGACTCGAAAAGGAAATAAGAACACAAATAAAAGAAAGGAGAGAGTATATCATTTCTTTACTTGTGGTGATGGACTCTGATTATAAATGCTCAAAGTTGTGAAGTTGGGTGTTTCTTTTAACTTTTGGCATGATACCACTTTGCTCCTTGAAAATAGGTTCGTTTTGCACTTTGCACCTTTTAAAAAATTAATAGCAGATTATATCCTGAAAACCATTATTTTGCTTCACATTGCACCCAACTTTCTTTTACCGGGCCTTTTGACTTGTCAGTGCAATGCTATTTTAGTTATTTTCCTCCAAAGTTTCCCATCAAAAATAAAGAAGAACCCACTTATCACCCCTCTCTTTTTCTTCGAAAAATCATAGTCTAAGTTTTTTTAACTTCAATATTATATTTTTAGCCAAAAACGGTGGAAATTGTTCTCTAGATTTAATAAATCATAATTCATAATTCAAATATAATAAAATAATTATTGTTTAATGTTACTTTGTTATAATTCATCAATTCTACCCTTAATTGTATATGTCACTCAAGTGATGTAGTTTTTTTTTTTTTTTTTAATGGAATGAGGGTGATAGTTTACGAGAATTGAGTAAAATATCCTCCCAACAGCGAGTTATATGGCAATTAAAAATAAGTAGGGTGCAAAGTGAAGCAAAAATATGATTTCTAGGGTGCAATTTACTATTAAAATATTTTTAGGGTATAAAGATACAAAATAAGCCTAATTTCAGAGTGCGAAGTAACCCTTAATTTCGTTGGGACTAAATATAGGCTAGTAGCTAAAACAGTTCTCATACATTCTGAATAAAAAGTCCAAGTAAATGGATTATGCAGATTAATGAGGTTTTTTACACCAAATTGTCATTGAGAAATAATAAGCATACCTCCATGAAACACCAATTGTTGAAAGCAAATTATACAACTTAAATAGTCATCAAATGATGAGATCCTTTCAATTGTAATTAAGTCTTAAATTTGGATTATACAGTTTATAATTAAGTTTTGCTGATAATATATTATCAGCCTAAAAGAATCACTATACTAAGGCCATCTCCAATGGAGATGGCCGGGCTCGGTCTTGGGGCGGGGCTGCGGCGGAAATCGGTTGGAGATGGTGCAGGCTGGGGCTGCGGGGTGGCACGCGGGGCGGCTGGGGCTGGGTAGTGGGCTCGGGGCGGCCCTGCGCAGGGAACGGGGCTCGCGTGGGGCTAGGAAGAAGATGAGGGGCGCGGGTTGGTGACGCGCCCACCTGATTGGGCCGCTTCCTCTTTTTTTTTTCAATTTTGTTTTTCTTTTGATTTGCGTATTGTCGGCGAAGAAGATGAAGAAGATAATTAAATTTTCTAAAGTGCTTTGATTATGGTTAATTATTTAAAGAAGTGGGCCAAAAATGGATTTTAATTATTTAAAGAAGTGGGCCAAAAAATGGAATTTTTGGGCAAAAAATAGCAAAATTGGGCTTGTCCGAATAGGCTTTTTGGGATGACATTCGTGTCCGCAGGCCGCGGGCACGCACAAGTCTTGAAGGCTCGAGTGTAAATATGATCCAAGATTTGCACCCCCCCCTGCGCGCAAGGAGGGAGCCTTCTAGTAATAATTTCTTAACCTTTATGGTTTAGAAATCATATATAAACCCAAGTTTTTCTTATCACACTTTCAATGTGGGATAAATCAATTTCCTTCCAATTTTTCCCATTACATTTGTAAACTTTGAGATTTAATTTCTTACTCACCCGTACTCCGATTTGGACGTACCATATACCATTTTAATTTACTGAGTAGAATATAATTCCGTCAAGACCCGACTCTTTACTCAAAGTAGGTCCCACTTAAAATACGTCCAAAATGGTCCATTAACTTACTTTTTTCCAAAACTATGTTTATGAGGTTTATAAAGAACTTTAGGACTATTTTTATTTTCTTTTCCTTGATTATGTTGTGTATTGTTGTGTAATTAATGTTATGTATTGTTGTAATTAATGTGTTATTTTAATTAATACTCCGTATTAAAAAAATTAAAACTATAATATTAATAGGTGAGAGTGGGCAAAGGAAAAAAATTGAATTAATTCCCCCACGGAGCCCCAACAATTGGAGACGACCAGCAGGGCCCCGGGCTGGCCCCGGGCTAGCCCTCAACCATTGGAGATGGCCTAAAAGGCAAGCGATTCAATTAGGCTGCAACTGCAGGGGCGGATCCAGATTAAAATGTCGATCGGGCCAAAATATTATACTATTTATAAAATATTATGACAATGATATTCGATAAAGGACTCGTTAATAAAAGATTATATAAAAATATTACATATAAGCTAGTACCAATGCAACAAAAGATTCAGGGCAAAATAGCATTTTTAGTCTCTTAAGTTTTACTAGTCCGCAAAAATAGGACACTTAAATCTCCGGCAAGCATTTTTAGTCCCATAAGTTTCGTAAGTCTGCAAAATTAGGACAATTAAATCTCCGGCAAGCATTTTTAGTCCCATAAGTTTCACAAATCCGCAAAAGTAGGACATTTAAATATTCGGCAAGCATTTTTGGTCCCTTAAGTTTCACTTGTCCGCGAAATTAGGACACTTAATTTTTCAGCAAGCATTTTACGTCCCTTAACTTTCACAAGTCGGCAAAATCAGGACACTAAATTTTCCAGCATGCAAGATACGTCCTATAACTTTTCTATACCCGCAAATTTAGTCCACTTGACTGCAATTATAGTCCACAATTTGCCAAAAATTGCATAATTGCCCATTGGACAATTAATTTGAAAATTTTGCCACATTGAACAATTAATTTAGGGATTTTGCCAAACTGGACAATTAATTTGAGAATTTTGCCACACTGAACAATTAATTTAGTGATTTTGCCAAACAGGACAATTAATTCGGGGATTCATGTGCTTTATTTGTAAAATTTAGAGCATCAACTTAGGTAAGTTCTTATTTATAGAATAGTGTTCTTTGTTTTCAATAGTACTATTTAATGTTATGAATGAATTGGAAAGCGGCATATAGCCATTAAATTGAACTTTTTTTTCCAATATAGCCTTTTAGATAAAAGTATTTCCCAAAATGACTCAAACTGAAAAGTATTTTTCCAAAATGACTCAAACTGAAAAGTATTTCCCTAAATGTATCTTTTATGAAAAATCGCAGTTGCCAACTGCGATTCTGCATTTTTACGAAATTATGAAAAATAAAATAAATTTTTTTTACCAAAAATCGCAGTTAGGTTAATTTTTTTATTTTTTTGGTTTTTTTTATTGTAACGAAATTGCCTTGATAAACTAAAAATCGCACAAATAGGTGAAAGTTAAGTGACGTAAAATGCTTGCTGAAAAAGAAGATATGTGCGACTTTTTCCTATGTAGATGGGTGGTATGCAAATTTAAATAATTAACTTATTATGTTATCTTTTACTATGTAGATGGGTGGTATTATCTTTTTGCATGGATCGTTACAAACATAGTGCCAGAAAGCATCTCAAATAAACATTATTAACACAAAAAAAAACGGGTCACACTCTAGCAATATAATTATACTCCAATAGCAATACTTGAACAATACATGAATGTCTTGGGCACAAATATATTTTACCTGATTATATATAAACATGTTTGATAAGAATGCAGGAGACACTTGATTTATTATTTATAAATATAAGAGATAACACAATGTCATACTTATACTGAAATAGAAGACAAACATTTCATTTAAAATACTATTACTAATATAAATATCAAATAATTACAAAACTCAAGCCATTTTATCAAAAAAAAAAACCAAAAAAAATAAAAAATTTACCAAAAATCGCAGTTGCTAACTGCGATTTTTGGTAATTTTTTTTTTTTTATAATTTTTCATGATTTCGTAAAAATGAAGAATCGCAGTTGGCAACTGCGATTTTTCACAAAAGGTACATTTAGGGAAATACTTTTCAGTTTGAGTCATTTTGGGAAATACTTTTATCTAAAAGGCTATATTGGAAAAAAATTCAATTTAATGGCTATACGCCGCTTTCCAATTCATTCATCACATTAAATAGTACAACTATTGAAAACAAAGAACACTATTCTATAAATAAGAACTTACCTAAGTTGATGCTCTAAATTTTACAAATAAAGCACATGAATCGCCGAATTAATTGTCCAGTTTGGCAAAATCACTAAATTAATTGTTCAGTGTGGCAAAATTCTCAAATTAATTGTCCAGTTTGGCAAAATCCCTAAATTAATTGTTCAATGTGGCAAAATTCTCAAATTAAATGTCCAATGGGCAATTATGCAATTTTTGGCAAATTGTGGACTATAATTGCAGTCAAGTGGACTAAATTTGCGGGTATAGAAAAGTTATAGGACGTATCTTGCATGCTGGAAAATTTAGTGTCCTGATTTTGCCGACTTGTGAAAGTTAAGGGACGTAAAATGCTTGCTGAAAAATTAAGTGTCCTGATTTTGCGGACAAGTGAAACTTAAGGGACTAAAAATGCTTGCCGAATATTTAAATGTCCTACTTTTGCGGATTTGTGAAACTTATGGGACTAAAAATGCTTGCCGAATATTTAAATGTCCTACTTTCGCGGATTTGTGAAACTTATGGGACTAAAAATGCTTGTCGGAGATTTAAATGTCCTAATTTCGCAGACTTACGAAACTTATGGGACTAAAAATGCTTGCCGGAGATTTAAGTGTACTACTTTCGCGGACTAGTAAAACTTAAGGGACTAAAAATGCTATTTTGCCAAAGATTCAGTGTTAAGCTATTATAGTATATTAAAAATATGTCACCAGAATTAATTAAACATATTTAATAATATACATTAAATGTGATAAGATAAGAATGAGATTAGAACATAAATTATGATAGAAGCACATTTCAAATGATGCCTAAAACCAGGGCTGTCAATGTGTCGGATTTTGGTAGGATCAGTCTCATCCAGATCTGGCTCCATTTATATCGGATCGAATCCTTTCGGATTTGGATTTTGCTCGGATTGTGCTCGGATCGAGATTTTTTGAATCCAACGGATCTTGGTCGGATTTAGCTGGATATCGAATCTTTTTCGGATCCAATAAATTTTCAATTATAAAGTTAAATTAATATTTTTCCTAAAACAAGTTTATTAACTTTTCAATTTTATTTAATTTTAGCTCACATGTTCAAAGTTTCTTTACTATATTCATATTTGTAGAATGAAAATATTGTTTTAAATAAATTTATAAATGAGTTATAAATTACTATCTTCTTAAATTGACGGTGAAATATTATTAATGATACTTAATTTTATAAAAAAATATATATATATATATCTATCTTTTTGTTTATTGTCGGATACGGATCTTTAACGGATTAGATCGACCTAAATCCATATTCGCTCCATGAGTTTCGGACTATGGATCTTTATAATCGGTTCAGGTCCATCGAATTTCTAATCGGACAAACTATCCTAATAAATCGGACCGGATTCGGACGGATCCGGATTTAAATCTGCCCCATTGACAGCGCTACCTAAAACGTGGAGGTAAAATGCCATTAACAACTGTCCAGAAATAATTGAAAGAGAACTTAACCTGGTTTTATTTTATTATTGTAAAAGTGATTATATGATTATTTAGTTTATATTATCTAGTTATGCGACCCATATGATAAACATTGATTTACTGCAAAATAGAAAGGCAATGTGAGGATAACTAAGAAATAGAAAACAAAATTACGCTTTCTTTTCTTCCGGTGAAGTGAAGGTAACAATTCAGGGGAAGAATCGAGCTGCAGAAGCAAGGTATATGTCGAAAACAGTTGAAAAAAGGCACCAACGATCCCTCCTCGCCCACAACCGGCCCATAAGGGAAGTACCTTTCCCAAAAGCTATAGAACTTGGGTGTGGGTTTTTGGAATGGCTTTTTCTTTTTATTTATCGTGAATGATGAAATAATTACACATAGTATGCCCCCAGCCCATCAGCATATTTTTTTTTTGTTTTACGCCCCATAACTCTTCCTCAGCCCAGCTTGGGCTGAATAGGTGAGCAAGTACAAATATTAGTAGCATAACAAAAATGCCTTCCTCGTCATTAAACAGTCATTTTCAAATCTCGCAGAACAGAATGGGAGTGCTTGGTCGCTGGGGTTTCCTTTTCCTCAACCAATTCGGTTGTGTTAGCCTTGGTCTAACATTTTGTTTTGAACTGGCTGGACAAAGATGGATTGAAGGTCAGATAGATTGGAGTGAAAGTGGCGCAAGAACTTCGATCGACCATAGGGCGTACTCTACCCTTACTGAATTCATTCTATGGAAGCGTAACGTAAAAAGCTCCTTCTCATGTTGCATTTCTTTGGTTTGGAAGTTCTAGAATGTTGTATGTGGATTTCTAACAAAGGAAAGCCCCTTACTATGCCATTTTTTTCAGACTTTCTTTTTTATGTTGTGATCACATAAAAACATAAACTTTGAGGCTCAATAGCTAAACACATGGCAATTGAATCATAAGCCGAGATCACAAAGAGCATACTGCGAGTAGGAAGTGGAATTAATACAATAAATTCAAACGCTATGATGATCCAGAGAAACGTGTGGTTTCTGAACCTATTGAGATGACCCAATAATTTCGCTACTTTGATTTTGCTAGTCCTTGGGACCAGCGCAACGACGGTTAATTAAAAATCAGACACATAATAGGTCCATTCCAGGAGAAAAATCAATAGGAAATGCTATTTGCTTCATAAGAATAAGAATTCATTTCTATGAAATGAAAGAGTTTCACGGTAATTGTCTTGAGGATGAACCAGATATGGACAGTTTCAATAAGATTTCATTCTTGAACAAAAATCCATTTTTTGATTTATTTGATGCTGTAGATTTGCCCATGGCTGCAAGAAATGGGATGTTAGCAAGGCCGGCCCTGAGTATAAGCCACATAGGCGATCGCTTAGGGCCACCGATAGACGAGGGCCTCCAAAAAAATATATTAATATATAGTAGGTAGAAAAAAATTAATTTCTATTAGTAATAGTATTTATATTACTTACAAGCAAAGTTCACTTGGTCTAATGGTTGTAATAATGCTTTGTCATCCATGAGGTTCCAGGTTTGAAACCCACTGGAGAAGTAAGTAGTTTTGTTTTATATTCTTATGTTTTGTTTTGCATATTCTTATATCCTGTGCAATTCTAATTCAGTTATTGTCAACGCATAAATATCGTCATATGAATTATCATATAAAAGAATTATTTTTAATTTTGGTACTTTTTATATCATAATTTTCTTTATAAAATTGAATTTATGTTGTAAAGTGTTCATGATCTTCTTATCAAATTTTCAATCTTTTGAACCATCTGTTGAATAGACACTTTAAAAAATTGTTAGTATATCATTTTACCCTGTTATTAGATAAAATTATAAATTTATTATAATCTAAGTTAGTTTTTGTCATTTTATTTGAACATCGAAAATATATCAAGTTGCTACCAAATTATTTTTTGTTCAATTGAATTGCATTTTAAACATCCGTATTGAGTGTTATGAATTTGTGCTGCTAATTATATAAAAAAAAATCTTACTTTTAAAAAACTTGCTAGTGTATATTTTTCGTTTTTTTATGGATAAAAGTATTGTATCACTTTACCTTAAATTAGTTTTAGTTATTTTATCATAACATCGAAAAAATACCGACTTCGTGACCCAAAAACTTCGCCCCCCCCATCAAAATACGCCTAGCTCGGTCCATGATTATGCAATTGTATTTGGGATTTTACTCCAAAAATTTATAGGATAATATTAGTTAGGTGTTTATGTCTCATTCACTGCTATAATTATTTTCTTATTAAGTAAAACTATATCTTATATTATCGATATTTTTTACAAAGCATAATTATATTTGATTTATTATATGAATTGTTTATTATTTTTCTAATTAATAGTTTTGTTTGCATTGCCTTAAAAAATTTGTATATGTTATTAACATAATTTTGTTGTACGTGTAAATTTGAGGGCCACAATTTAAAAATTGGCTTAGGGCCACCGAATACTCAGGGCCGACCCTGGATGTTAGCCTTAAGAAAGAAGATAAACAAACGAATAGTAAAGTTGATCAAGAAGAGCAACCATTCAATTAAGTTCCAAGAGATGAAGTTGGAAGTATAATATAGTATGAATCGAGCGTTAGTTGACTGTTCACTTGTCAAAGCTACTAAGTCAAGTGAAGAAGTCAACAACTGAGTAACTTAGCAAGAGCTTAGTAAAGATTCAACAACTAAAAAGATTGTCAATAAAACAACAGACAATTAAGAGATGTGTACTTTCAAAAGATTATATTTATTAAAAAAAAAAAAAAAACTCTCAACATAGTTGAAAAATGGTTCTTCAACAGATAAAAAGGAAGGTTAGAGTAGAGTACAAGGATAAGTCGTACGGGAAACGAATAAATTGAATAGGAGAATTAAAATATCAAAGTTTAGGGATATTAAAGTCTAATAATCAAGCTTTAATTCAAAATTCTATGATAAGTACCATCACATTTTGTGCAAAGGTCAACTTGATAAGCAAAGGGACTTCTCCATACTTAGAAGGTTTGAGTAGAAGGTTTTGGAGATGACAAAAAAAGCGCAAAAAGGTTAAAATAGTTAAGAAGGAAGTCATCAACTAAGAACTAAAAAGCTTAGTAAACCTCTCTCACAGTTTGCAAGGTAAGAGGGATTATCAGATCAGTAAAGTAAGAGTAGCCATCAACAAAGTAATCCCATCAACTAAGTGACGTCGGTCAGTGAGCTTTCCACTGGTAACAAGCTCAGTGCATTAAATGTGACTGACATAAATTAGACATCCGTACAACAGAGTGTACAACAAACAGTCTGCAAAAGCTATCGTAGAAATGAAGACCGTTGCTCAGGATTAAAATGTAATTTCGCCTATCTTCAACGGGTAGAATTTTGAATCTAAGAGTATAAATTTTGTCCCTACACAACCTTCAAGCTATTTTGCCTCGATTTTCGCACTCATCTAGCACTGCTACATCATGAGTGGTACTACTCGTTAAGTCTAACCCATCAATCTTGATGAGAGACGAGCCCGGTCATGAAATCCCCGTAATTGGTTATCGATTGATTATACATGTCTTGAGCAGTCCCCCACCCTTGAAAACAAGAATCGAGAGAATTCACGTATTGTCCATTTCTTCTCCGTAGGTGCCAGACTCTGGATCACCTTAATCGATAAGTAGACAACATACGATGTTCCATATTGTTGGAAGGCTTGGATTTATATAAATACTTTATTTTATTTTAACCCAAGATGACTTAATATTTAATTCAAGAGGGAATTTACTGGTTTGAAAGTTTAAGGCAAACTCTCTCCATATCTCATCGCTTCAACTATGAATTATCTTATTTACGTTCTAATATTCTAGCTCGCATCACCATACAAGCCAAATAATAGAACCAATAAATAAATAAGACATAAATAAATAAACCTAGCATGCATTTCAAACACAATATATTTTCGATCGGAAGCCACCTATGCTTGGGCCATCATTGAGCCAATAATGTTGGCCCAATTGATCTATCTAATGGGTTCTTATAGGGCCTAAGACTATTAAATTAATAACTAAGCATACTTGACCTTCATTCTTCATTGGGCCTCCATCCTAAATTATGTAAGAAAAAACGCAAATCTATTTTTTTTTTTTTTTTTTGGTCGAAAGGAAAAAAAACTAACTAAAACTACAAAAAGTATTAACCAAAGTCATCAACAAGCAAATCAACCAAACTTTCCGGTGGGATGTCCCAAATCCTCGTTCTCTCTGTCTGGTCATAGCCCAATTTAGCTAGAGCATCAGCACACTTATTTCCATTTCGTAAGGTGTGCTTAAGAACACAAGTCCAAGGGTTCCGTAGAAGCCTCCTACAGTCCTCTATGATAGCGCCAAGTGCGTGAGTCTCCAAGTCCGTATTCTTGATCAAATTAATCACAACTTGAGAATCGAGTTCTACTTCAAGTTTCTCTATCCTCCTTTCCCAAGCTAAAGTGAGCCCCATCCTAAGTGCCAGTATCTCTGCCTCAGTGATTGTGCAGGCTCCAAGGTTCATAGAAAAGCCGAAGCTCCAACCACCCATATTGTCTCTAAGTAAACCTCCGGCTGCAGCTTTCCTTTCATTTAAAAGAGCACTACCATCTGTATTGAGCTTCATCCAACCAGGAGGTGGTTCTTTCCATCTAGTATCTTCGTTGACATTTTTCAGGCTTTGTTTTTTTGTCGATAGTACTCCAGCCCAGTCCCTCGCCATAGCTATAATATTAGATAGAGTCACCATTGGACTTTCAGATTTACCTTCAAATACGAATTTATTTCTCGTTTTCCATATTGCCCAAACTGAAGATATAAAAACCAAAGTGCACGGTATATCTGTTATTAAACTATTCCGGAACATATCAGCGCAGCTCTCACGAATCCAAGTGTTAGGAGAAGTTCGATAGAAAGCTAAGAGTTGAGTTGGATTAATAATCAAGTCCCACACTTTAGCTGCCGAACTGCAATCGCGAAGTGCATGAATCTGAGTTTCACTCGCTTCATTACATCTAGTACATGTATCCGTAGGTGTGAGATTTCTTGACTTTCTAAGGGAGTTCGTTACGAGGCTATTATGGCCATGTAGCCAAATAAAGCCTTTAATCTTTTGGGGACACTGTAGTTTCCAGATCCACTTCCAAAAGGACAGTGGAGTTGAGTGAGATGTGTTAAGAAGCTCCATATTGTCTTCCTCCAGGCATCTATAAGCTGTCCGACACGTAAATTTTCCGCTCGGCGAAGCACCCCATATTTTCACATCAGTACTTAATGTATCCAACGGAATAGGAATCTTTAAAATCTGATCTTGAACTGAAGTTGGGATATGAGTTGTTATCTTGCTAAGATCCCATTCCCTTTGCTCGTTTATGATGTCTGAAACTCGTAGCACTGAATCTTCACTTGAAGGGTCTCCTTCAACGAGATCACATAGCCGATCTATTACATTGGCACAAAATGACCTAAAATAAAGGCTCGCAGACCCAACAAAAATTCAAAGCAAAATAAACCAATCACATCTAAGATTAAGACTCGGCTCGATAAAAAACCACGTAAACAATTCACGTTAATCATAGAAACAAACAAACACTTTAACTAAGTTCCTATCTTACTTTAATTATTTTAAACGCCTTTATAATATTTTCTAGATTCTTACTTTAGTCTCTACTAATTATAGGTAATCTATATTCGGATAAAAAACAACCATTTTATACATAAACTGAACAAAATTTTCAACTTTTTTGAAAATGGCAATTCAGCCCCCCAACTTTTGGATATTGCAATTTGACCCCTAAAGTTTTGAAATTTACAAATTAACCGAAAAATTGAAATTGGCAGTGGACCAAAAATAAAATTTTATTTCCAGGAAAAATTAGAATTTGCAATTCGGCCCCTGCTATTTTCGGTATTTACAAAATAGCCCCAAAACATCCGATAATTGCAAAACAGCCCCAAACTGGAAAATTTCCAGAAAGCTACAATTGAAACCAGAAAGTCCACGATTCAAAAAATCTTTCAATTTCAGTCCAATTTTTCCAAAAATTCGCTAATCGCTAAACAACCATTCAATTTTCAAAAAGCAGAAAATTGGCCCAAAACGTTTTATGCAATTTTACCCAAAATCAGATCAACCCATAACAAGTAAGAATCAACAATATGAATATAACATGCAATACAATAAAGCAATCAAATTATATTCAGACTTTTTCGTATGAGAGTAATGTATTAAACTCCGACACCACTGTTGGGTTATTGTTAACGTCAAGACATTAAAAGTAGATGAATCTAATTTTTTTTAAAATAACCCAAAAAGATCTTTATTCATCTAATCATACGAAAAATGTTTTACAGCTAATCAAAACCAACAATAGGGGTTTTTTCGAATTTACCTCACCACAGGAACGGTGGTGGTTTTTCTCCGATCTTCATTCAGATCTGCGGGACTTTTGGTTCGGAGAAGCACCCCAGGTGTTGTGCCTCTACCGGTATCCACACCAACCGGATTGAAGCAACTCTCTTGAATCCTCAGACTCAGAACTAGGATGGAAGAGATATCAAACATGGAAGAAGAGAAGAATATCAGATCTAAAATCCAGATCTAGATCTGGAAGAGAGAAAGGGGCGGCCACTCGTTTTAGGGGAAGCGGAAGGCTATTGTGAAGACTTAGGGCTAGGGTTTTTGATCTCCTACTCCTTATTTATAGATAAGGAGTCTTGACTTAGATGTAATCTAATTCAACTAGAAAACTAAAAGCGCATCTAATTAACTTATTAATTAATTAACTCTTCAATTAATTAGTTTTCTTCTTTAAGAATTAACACTTTAGTTCTTTAGTTTTGATTTAACTCTTTAAATCAAACTTTCCTTATTTGATTTGTTGCAGTCCAATTGTATTGTGTGTGATCCTCTAGGTTCACCATCAATTGGTTGCGGACCCTCAATTTTCATGATTTAATTTATGATCTTATAAATTGCTCCGATTAATTGAACACTTTCAATTAACCACTCAAGAATTAATCTCTCTATTAATTCCTGAGTACTCACACCTCATGGTCGATGTCTAGCCACAAGCCTAGGAGGCCCAACATCAGGTGAATTGATCTCAGTGAACCTCACCTCTCATAAGTATCATGTACATACGGTCCCTCTATCGACTAATTTCCCGATCTAGACCTAGTGTGTGTGATTGATTGGCAACTATAGTTATCTCGACAACTTTCTAATTATGAATAATAATTCCAGTGTGATTGCTAAATTTGGAAACCCCTTTCCAAATCCGTCTCCAACTGTGGCCGCAGGTTTCTCGGAATTTATTATGTAACAACGTATGGAAAATTCTCTCAATTTACACCACTGAGTCGATAGATCTCATATTAGTCCTAACCATTCGAGTACATGATCATATGTACCCAAGTAGTCACAAAATGATCAAGCTAAGTGATCGGCTCCTAAATCAAAGTACATGCTGACGTGCACCGATTTCGGCCTAGCATCTCAAGTCAAAGGACTAAATCATAAATTGTTATAAGTCTTGAGAAACATTCCACAGCCGATGTGCTTCATGCGATTCCACAATGGGTTTCTCTGTTCGGGTCGTTCGATGCGTTCGATCCCCTATCGAACCACCTACTCATGTGCACTAGCATCAAATGCCTTGCTCAGGGAACGCTCCAAATTCACTTCACGTGAATCATGCATACTCGTACAAGTATTTGCGATTCATTCGATACCTCGTCTCGTTTGGAATATATGACTTGGAACATGTTTTAAGATCACGACCTTAGAGACTATTTCATGATTGCACTCATACTGAAGTGAATCTTCCCATAGTCTATTGTGATCTAAGGATTTCATTTAATCGCTTAAGTAATTCGCGAGAGATAAATTGGCCTTTGATTGATTTACATATTATAAACAAATGAACGTATTAAATCATTTATACTAGAGAAAGTTTATTCTATAATAGTCCTTATACAAGCTCAATCTATTGGCTTGCAGGTCACTATTCTTTTAGAAAGCTCAGAGCTGCTAACAAGGAAAATATTATTTTAAAAGGAAAATTCAACGAGCAAGAAAACGAGATCATGGTGATAGGATAGTGCCCAGCAAGCCAATTCAATAAGCTTGTAATAGGTCTATTCTGTATGAGACAATCTTTGATTTTATAATAATACGCACGTTTATTTATATATGTATAAACAATGGCCAACTTCATCTCTCGCGAATACATTTAAGCGATTGGATGAAATCCTTTGATTACATTTGACTATGGGACGATTCACTTCAGTACTGAGTGCAATCATGAAACAGTCTGATGAGGGGTAATTTGGATCCCCTATTCTTGCAAGCCCGATATGGATCGAACAACACAAGTTCCGTCCTCAGAAGTATCGAACCGAGCCGGGGCATATAATGATCTGTTCTGACCCAGCGAAGAGAACCCGAGGTCGAAGGTTACTGTTGGGCCGAGCCCAGGCCCAAGCCAGCGGGCCGGAAAAGTACTCCTGCAAGTGTGTCAGAAAGCCCATCATCTCAGCTATAAATACCCCTAGCATTCATGACGACGACACAACTTCCCAGGTGCTCTTCCTCCGAGGCTGCTGATCGGAACTAGTTAGGAAGAATAGCATAGGCTGTTTTATATGTATTTCACCCTCTAGCTTGTACGGCATCCTATAATGCTCGGATAGGACTCTCCATACTTGTAATTTGTACTCAAACATCCCGAATACAAATACTATTGATCTTTTTCTTCTATTTACAAGCATTTGTACGGCACTTCATACCATATAGATCGAACAAACGAAAATGCGTAAGATCAATTGGCGCCCACCGTGGGGCCTTATTCGAGTATTAGATCGAAATATGCCTACTACGAGGAGAAATACGTATATCAGAGGAGAACCTTCCCATGCAGGAGGAGCACAAAATTCGGTCAACAATGAGCCCGATAATCTGTCGCGCACGGCTCAACAACCAGAGATTCCACCAGATGTTCCGCAGAATAATGTTCCAATTCACACGACCGTTGGTGATCTAAGGTCCATCATAGGCATGATGTGCAGGGAATTTCTGAACGGTTGAAGGGCTGATCAATCACCTGTAGATCAGCCAGCAGTTCACGGGAGACCTGAAATACTATCTTCGAACATCCAGAAGGAGAATAATGTACTACGATCTATATCGCACGCGCCAGCAACAAACCCTCCTCGAGCTGCACCATCGAAAATCAAAGCCCGGTCAGAAATCCCACCAAAATCAGTACATGATGTGGAAGATTCAGTAGTTGGGGAGAGCCACCCTTCTGGTGCTGTCAGAGGCAAAAAATCGACCTACAAAAGAATTACTGAATCCGAACTAGAAAGGATAGTGCAAGAGAGAGTAGCTAAGGAGTTGGAGAAGGAAGATACGCTGATAGAGATTCCTCGCAGCAATCATGCTGCCAGGCGAGCGGGAAACATTCCGAGTAGAGAGAATCTACGAGATAGGGAGGTTTCAAACAGTATCATGCGTTGTTCGCCATTTTGTCAAGAAATACGCGAAGCTCGAAACGCGGAAACTGTACCGACCAGGCTACCACGGTATAACGGGACTACCGACCCCGGGGAACACATCAACAGCTTTATTAACGTGATGAACTTATACGGACATTCAGAGGACTTTTGTTGCAAGATCATGGTTACTACCTTCGAGGGAATTGCCCTCGATTGGTTCGGAAAGTTGCCGCCTAACTCCATATTTTCCTTCGACGAATTTTGCGACAAACTAAAACACCAATTTGCTAGTCAAAGGAAACCGAGATTACCGGCGAATCATTTGGGGACCGTAAAATAGTTGGAAGGAGAAACGTTGAGGGAATGGTTAGCGAGGTTCAGTATCGAACTTCTCAAAGTTGATACCCCACAAATCGAATATTTGTCTTCTCTAATGTTCGAGCTGACAAGGAGCACTCAGTTCGGAAACGCCTTGTGCAGAAAACAACCGAAATCCTTCGAACGAATAATGGAGATCGCTGAGAAATACATGATTCAGGAAGAGATGAATAAGTTAAAAAGTTCGCACACTGTGAAACTTCCTCTCAACAAGAAACAAGATCGGGCTCCTATCCCGAAACCTGGTGACTACGGAGGATCGAACAAAGGGTCTGTTTGGCAACAATTCAACACTTATAAGCCACATATGCCGCTCCAAGGGTCGAATTCCTATGGACCTCCTTATGATCGAACTCGACCTCCAAGACCGGGAAAAATTCAGTTTACCGAACTTAACAGTTCAAAGGAAGAAGTGTTAACTGTGTTAGAAGAAGGAAATTTGATTCCTGAGGCTCAAAGGATCACTCAGGCTAGGCCAGGTGCGTTGGGTTATGACCAGTACTGTCGATACCATCGGGCTCGGGGGCACAGCACAGAAAACTGTTACCAACTGAAAGTCGAGATAGAAAAACTAATTGCACAAGGAAAACTCAAAGAATTTGTCAAAGTAGGCAACTATAACAATCATTATAGGTCCAGAAGCCCGTGAAAGTTTAATACTCAACAAAGGCAGGTTCGAAATCAGACGGAAGAGCGGTCAAATGGAGTGATAAACACGATTGCTGGCGGACCAGCAGGAGGAGATAGCAGAAATGCTAGAAAAAGAACGTTGAGGTCGATAAGGGCTGGGGTCTCTGCAAAGAGGGAAATTCTATCCTTGGAGTTTCCCTCCATGGAAAATCAAGTTATAAGTTTCAGTGAGGCCGATCGACCTTCGGATGTTAATTGGGATACAAATGAAGACGATCCATATTTTTCCATGGTGTTGACATTGAAGATTGCTAATTTTGAGGTCAAGAGAGTGCTAGTCGATAATGGAAGCTCGGCAAATATTATCTCATCGGAAGCTCTCACAAGGAGGAATCTTTGTCAGCCGCATCTGGATCGAGTAACCACTCCTTTGGTCGGTTTTGGGGGATCGGAGATCGTTCCCCTTGGGACCATTCTCTTGAGCACGACTCTAGGAACCAAGCCAAAGAATGTAACAAGGATGATCAAATTCCTGGTAGTAGATACAACGTTCGCTTACAATGCCATATTAGGGAGACCAGCTCTAAATATCTTCAAGGCAGTTGTATCTACCTACCATCAAAAGATAAAGTTCCCGACCGAGGGAGGGGTAGGAGAAATGAGGAACGACCAATACATGGCTTGGGAATGCTACAATTCATCTCTAGGCATACAGAAGAAATTGGAACCCAAGCTCTTGGGTAAGAGGGAAGTAATTGAGTCGGAACCAGGGACTGACACACCGGTTCCCGATTGCGTAAAACTGCAAGAAAAGAAAGGAGGGATCATTGATGCGACCATGGTAGCACCCGATGATAAGGAAGTGAGTCTGCTTTCTCGATCCCTTGATAGGTTCACCGAGGGCACAACAGAGTTGAAGGAAGCGGGGGAAACCAGGCTCATAGGATTCTTGCAGAGGAACGCGAATATTTCGATCTGGGGCTCGAAGGACGTTCCGGAAATCAACCAACACACGCTTACTCAACCCTCAAACAGTTTGGAAAGGTGGGGAAAGGAGGCGACTAATGAAGAAAGCGTGGTTAAAGAAGGCAATATCCCGACTAAGTGGAAACACGAGGATGACTCTCAACCAAAAAAGGAAGAGAATTGCAGAAGCATCTTTTAATTTCTGGAAAATCCCTTAAGAATCATGAACCCAAGGATGAAGATTCAAGTTGCATCATCATTTCACACTTCGTGATCACATGCAATGAAACAGAGCTCGAAGCACAGCTCACAGGACTAGGGATGGTCGGAAAAGCAAAGGTAAAGCCAGTTTATGTATTGACAAATTCTGACCTTGTTCATAAACAGGTAAAAGCCATGGGCGAAACCAGTGGTTCAGCGAAGCAGGTTGTTTGGACATGGCAAAAAATTCGACCTCGCGATTCGAAAAATTCTATATCCAGCTTGTTCCAAAAGAAGAAAATCTACCAGTCAGCTTACTATCAAAGTTCTCAAAGAAGGCAGAGGGGAAGAGTAGGAGAATAATTACATGCTTATTATCGAATGATTCTATTATCAATCTTGTATTCTTTAACTCGGATGATTATCTGGAGAGGGGTCATCTTCATCAGATTGATCCGAATTTAATCTATCAACCAGCTGAACTCAAGCATTCTACCCCGATCTCTGGTACTTTTGGCAAAGAAGACATCAACCTCGCCGATCTTTTTCCAGTAAAAAGAAGAGAGCTTATATCGACCGCCGTCAAATACCCCAGAAAATTGTTCGAATTCTCCAATTCCAAGGGAAACAAAGCATTAACAATGAAGGAAATCAATCATGTAGACAGAAGAAGCAATCTTGCTAAGATAATAATTCAGGATTTAAGTTCTAACGAGAAAAGAGCTTATAATCAAAACCTTCAAATTTGAACATTGAAAATGAGGGGTCTTATGAGAGAAAAACTGGAAGCGTCAAAGTATAATGGAAAACTTCAGCCCAATCGGGGCGGATCATACATGGTCATTAAAATCGGAAAAGAAGATTCACACTGCATTGCTCATCCAGAAGGAAAGGTCCTACTCTGAGTTCGGAAAGTTGTCAAGACAAGAGGATTATATATTGAGTTCTAGGGTTGTTTACTATTTGCTATCTCATTGTGTTTCATTTATTCTCACAATTAAAGAAGACTATTATTTCCTTGAAAGTTTATTTCGAACAGAGTTATTTATTCGACGAAAGTTTATATGGCCAAAGTTCTTAATTACCTGTCTTGTTCAAGATATTATCGATCTATTCATATATTATCAATCTCTATTTGTCTCCATCAACTATTAATCGGGTGAAAGCTGTTGTTATGACCCTCGGAAATCGACCAAGGGTGAAAGCCGTTGCTACGCCCCTTGGATCGGAAAAAATGGGTGACGACCCTCGGGCTAAAAATCCTCTGAAACGACTAAGGGTGAAAGCCGTTGCTATGCCCCTTAGATCGAAATTATTGAATGGGTGAAAGCTGTTGCTACGACCCTCGGGCTAAAAATGCTCTGAAACGACTAAGGGTGAAAGCCGTTGCTATGCCCTTAGATCGAAATTATTGAATGGGTGAAAGCTGTTGCTACGACCCTCGGGCTAAAAATGCTCTGAAACGACTAAGGGTGAAAGCCGTTGCTATGCCCCTTAGATCGAAATTATTGAATGGGTGAAAGCTGTTGCTACGACCCTCGGGCTAAAAATGCTCTGAAACGACTAAGGGTGAAAGCCGTTGCTATGCCCCTTAGATCGAAATTATTGAATGGGTGAAAGCTGTTGCTACGACCCTCGGGCTAAAACTGCTCTGAAACGACTAAGGGTGAAAGCCGTTGCTACGCCCCTTAGATCGAAATTATTGAATGAGTGAAAGCTGTTGCTACGACCCTCGGGCTAAAAGTGCTCTGAAACGACTAAGGGCGAAAGCCGTTGCTACGCCCCTTAGATCGAAATTATTGAATGGGTGAAAGCTGTTGCTAAGACCCTCGAAGACGACTAAGGGTGAAAGCTGTTGCTATGCCCCTTAAGTCTAAAGTATAATCAAGATCGATCTAAATTCTATCATATTCTTTCTCCACAACTATTTACTCGACTAAGGAAGATTATTTCGTCCAACTTAAAAAGATTCAGATCCATAATCCGAAAAGAATCTAAGTTATGGAAGATATCTCACGGAAGGTTTAAATTGCAGAGATCGAAATTCAAATCTATTATGGTTCTCAAATTATCTCACAGAAGTTGTGAATTACAGAGGTCGAAATTAAAATTCATAAAGCAACAAAAGGAAAATCGACAACAATATAGAAGAAAATTTTTCATTCATAAATCTTCAGTACATTTACGAGTATTTTTTCTACGAATACAAGGATAAAGTTCGAACTCAAATAAGAAAAAGGTTTACATTTACCCATATCCTACTACAGGTGCTACAAAAAGAACTAAAGGTCTTCGAATTAAAATAAGGAGCGGAGGAGAACGAGATCGGAGCATGTCCCCGGACTCTTAACAGATCTTAGGTCTTCATCAGTAAATAATGATTGCTATGCCAATCCTTTAAGATCCGCTGATGAAGAACCAGCGCACGAGAGGAATCTTGGTCGATCTCCGTGCGCACTAACCCGAGCCGAAATACTATGAACCAGCTCCGGAAGCATCTTGAAGAAGTTCAGATCAAAACCTTGAAGACCCTTCCACGAGTTGACCCACTGTCCGACTGGGTGGAGCGACATGATACAGGAATTCGAGCCAGCCTCAAGTGGAAGGAATCAGAGAGAGCTGGTCGCCTGCCGGTACCCCAGTCCAAATCCTTTTCGCCTGTCGATACCCTAGTCGAAATAAGTCACCGATGAAGGCAGCCAAAGTAATGAAGAAAGACGATTCGAACCCGAACCTCGAACCGTTTTATCGGAGATAAGAAACGAAACATGAAGGTCAAAGGAAGTAAAAGTTCAACCACAAAAGTCGAACAAAACAATTACAGAAACGTAAAAATATGAAGGTAACTCCGGAACTATATAAAGTAAAAGCAAAGGGCGATCAACGACTCAGATTTATTAGAACTAACGGCTGAGATACAAGCAATAAATACGCCGACCGTTCCGCTTCCCGAGAATTAAGGAACCGTTTGGGTAAATGAAGAAAATGTCAAATTCAATCATGCTCGAAATCCTTATAGTCTCAATTTCGGTCATCAGAGAGAGTCACAAAGAAAAATTCGGAGTATAGCTGATCAAGAAAGCATTATCAGTAACTCGCCCAAGAATGGCCAAAATCGGTAAAGTACTACATTTAAGCAAATTAGAATGATCGTAAAGATTAATCAAAAGACTATTATTTCCGACAAAGTATAAGTTTGATATATCAAGCGATTACAAGTTACAAAGATATCAACTCCTATTACATATCAAGCCAATCTCTTGGATACTAGTACATTTTACAATCCTATAAATATCGACAAAAACTAATCTCTATATCCAAACGTGAGAGTGACTTCATGACCAGCCAATCCTATGAAATTTTCGGCGGACGATAATGTCCTTACTCGAATATGAGGAGCCTGTCAAGCCAACAGGCTTTTGTCTTTATTTATGATTCTTCAAAGGGGGGAAGGGTAATACATCTTTTTCAAGGTGTAATGTGAGTACTTTATTGAGGACCTCGATCCTCGAAGCACCACCCCCTGACATCTTCGAGGAAGAACCAAACAAACCGCCGAACACCCTTGAAAAACTTGATGCTTGAACCTCTCCTAAACCACAAAAGGTCGAGGGAGCTACTTGGGTCGTGAGTGGTCAGCAATGAGGCTTATTGGCCTCCAAGGACGGAATAGCGTTCGCCTGCAGGTATCCTAGTCGAAGTAGAAGTACTAATCAGCCTATAATCTGCAAAGTAGGTTCTAACTCGAATTTCAAAACGTTGAGCCATGCAACAAGATCTTTTAATTAGCATAATCAAAGGAATCCGCCTTCAAAAAATTTATAAGGATACAAAATGAAAGACCCCATTTATAGGAGCAACTTTCAAAAATCCAACGGTTAGCAGAAAACAAAAGGAACGATCAAGATCAAAAGACTGTTACGCTTCCCGAGAATTTGAGCGGAAGATAATCTTTCCTCTGATTTTGGAAATGATCAGGGACTCCATCGATCGAGATCGTAAGTTCGAACGAAGAAAGCAGGCTAAGTACGAATGAAAAAGAACACATCAAATTATGCAAGATTAAATAGGCAGAACATACAATCCTGGAATAAATAAGTCATTACAAACCACAATAGTTAAAAATGTCAGAAATTATTCATGGTTATACAGAAATAAAACAGCATAGTCGTACAACAAGCCCGAAAAAGTAAAATACAACATCTAGAGAAGCTTGTTATCGGAGAAAATCTTCCGAAGCTCAGCACTGCGAGCCTCATATCCACGGTCGTAAGCCGCCTTTTCACGACGCTCGAACTCTTCTTTCTCCTGCTCATGAAGACTTTTGAGCTTCTCGAGCTCCTCATTCAGTTTCTTGTGGATTTCTTCTCCCTGATTCTTAGCAATCTTCTCTTTCTCTAAAGCAAGCTTCTCCTCAAGGACACGCTCGAGTTCAGCTTTCTTCTTCTCCAGCTCGAGGGAGATAGCAGCATGCCGATTTGATTCCCGCTCGGCAAACGTTTTGAGTTAAGAAAATCTTGTCCGACCTATTAAATGTTCGGATAAGTTAAAAAAAAAAAAAAGAGAGAGAGAGGGAAAGATATTATAACACCTGAAATAGAAAGTGCGACCCAAATTGGTACAATTCTTCTAAATTTCTCTCCTTGGACATGTCGGTTTCAGAAAAAGTGAGGTCAAGCCGCAACGGACTATCTACAGGATCCCCGAGCGTAGCTTTAGAAATGAACCCGTCCTTCGACTCCTTAGGCGAGGAAGGAGTAACCGTCGGAGGAGCGGAGTCAACTCGGGGTTCAGAAAGATTATCAGTTTTTAAGGATTCAGCAGAAGCTTCTCCACCAATATCCAACTTAAGTTTTTTGCTCAAACCTCCTGTGGGGGGGACGGCCGAAGAATCACCAGTTGATGGCTTGTTGGCGAGCTTCTGCAAAGCCTCAATGGGAGTGACCCCATCGGAATAAGGCCTTTTGTTCGAAGAAGGAACGGGAGTTTTCTGCCTAACAAGCTCTCCACTCGAAGAATCGACAATTTTCGGCAAAGGGCCCTCGAGCTCAGCCTCAAGCTCCTCATCCAAGATGGACTTGTTTGTGTTGCCCTTAGCTTGCTTCGATGAAGCGTTTTTCTCTTTCTTAATCTCCCCTCCCTTAGGAACTTTGGGAGAAGACACAGAGGTTTTAGAAGAGGATTTGGAGGGTTTGGCTTCCTTGGCCGGCTTTTGCTCTTTGGACGGATTTTTGTTTTTCGAGCCACCCAATAGCAGTTTGGGGTCGATGGCCTTGCCCAGTATTTCTTCCATGATAAACGGGGATGTGAGTTAAGAGATTCGAAGAATGCAGAATATAGACAAAGAGCTCCGATCCCGGTAAATAAAGGTGTCGTGTAAATAATTTGAAGAGATCCTCATATTTATAGGCGCTACACCCTACGATTACGGTAGTGGAATCGACGCGACTTTCAAGAAAGATTCTATTTGGAATAAATAAATTTCGATCATAGAGTACGAAAAGATATCGAACTATGGAAAGTAGATGATGCCCAAATGTTTGCAAGATAAGAAATTACAAGTCATGCGAACCAAATCGTAAGGAAAACAAGTCCGATTACAAAAAACGAGTTACATACATATACACATTTGATTCCTAACTACAAGGCTATGAATCGTCCCCCCCAGCATGCTTGAACCCAGCGTTCGGACCACCGCCACCTTCGCCACCGCTGCCTAATGGATCGGTCTGGTCAAAGGGTCGATCATTTTCCTCATCCGATCAGCCCTCTATGTTGACATCTTCGTTCTCTCCTACGGCAGATTGATGACTGTCGTCGGACCGCTCGAGTAAATCAGGATTAGGCATCGGAATGCCAAACTCCTCAACTAAGGGGGCAAAACGATGACTTTGCCAGTTCACAGTTTCTTGGGGCAATGATGAATTTTGTAGTCCTTTCCTTCGGCATTTTTGTAAGGATTCATATACAGGAAGTATTCCTCCATTTTGTCCGGGATCCTATTGGCTGAAACCAGTTGTTGAACCCCCTTATAAAAGATAGTTTGAAGGATTCCGCCGATCCTTCTCCGAACTAAAGGGTCGAGAACAGGGGAATTAAGAAATTTTCGTATGGCTGGAATTTTCGCCTCTTCTGCCCCTTGAGAATATGCGCGCGCAGAGTCTTGCTTGGTCTGCTCAAGCTCGATTTTAATTCTCTTAAGCTCATCCTCGAGTGCGCTTTTTTCTGTAACTACTGATAATAATTCATCCTCCACAGAGGAGGAATGTTTCTTACTTGTATTCTCTAGCTCTTTCTTCACTTTAGACAATTCTAGTTGACTGTCTGCAAGTTGGGATCGAAGGGTTTGATTGTCAACGAAAATTTGTGCGTACGCATCGTGAGCATCTTGCGACTCCTGCTCTAGCAATGCTAAGCGATAGGTCTGAAGAGCGAACAAATCCCCGACCTATGAGAAAATCTCGGTTATCAGTAAATATTAGAGACTCTAAAGAAAGATGAAATAGTCGAAGGAAAAAATTCTTACCTCAGGATATGTCCGGGAAAAATCACTCAGAACCTCAAAACTACCTTTGATGGTTTGAAGCAACATATCCCGCTTAAATCGACCAGCCATGTAAATTCTAGTTGCTTTATCAAATTCATTCTCACCATCTGGACCCAGATCGGATTGAATAGTCCCGTCTTCGGGATATCCAGCAGCCCTGCTACCGCGAAAGTGTTCGTCCATGAAATCTGCCACATCCGGCTCCGATCTACCCTCTCGACATGGAACCGAATCAGAACTCACACCAAAGGGTTTTACCCTCCTCGAGGGCCCCGGATGGTCAGCATTCCTCCTTCGACTAAGGAGCTTCTCATACTCTTGCACACCCAGAATTCGGTTCCAGGAATATTGACTGTAACTAACGGATGAAAGAGTAGAAGTATCAGGGGAGAACATACTTCGGAGAGGGCCCGCAGTGGCAGAATTCAAGGAACTCATAGTACCAACCTCTCTCAGATCGGGAAGTAGAGTTGGTATATCGACCGAATCTCCGCCTAAATCACTTACATCCGCTCTTCTTTCCAAAGTATATGGTAACTGCTCGAACTGGGATGGCATATTTCCAACCGATCCAGCAGTGGACAGCCGAAACCTCTCAAAAGTTTGACCTGGAAAGGAGATGCAAGGTATATGTGAATTTAATCAAGAAGAGTTGTTCTATCACACATTGAGATAGGAAGAAACTAAAGATATACCCAAAGAAAGAGGTGCGCGGGACGAAGCAGCAGATGCAGGCAAGTCACCGAGCGGCTGAAGGGATCCTTCTAAAGATCGAATGGGTAAAGGATAAGAGTATTCGATCATCGGGGCAGGATAGTCACATTTGCTCAACCCAGCCAACCGCAAAACACCTTCTTGAACCAGAAGCATGGTTTGGTAAGGGTTGGACCATAGCTGCTCAAGAAATTCATCGGAGAGACGATGGTTGAGCTTCTCCTTAATTCTGCGACGACCATATGACCAAGAATTTACGCCATCCCATCGATATGGTCTGGTCTTCGAGCTACCTTCTGATACGGGGACATCAGGGCCTTTCACGAAAAAGAACCTCCTCTTCCATCCTTTAATCTTCTCCGTTGTTATGTTCGTGAGAATAGGCCGTTTCGACCGCTGGCAGATGGACACGAACCCGACATTCGAGCCCTTACACAGGTCCATTCGAAATATTTGCCAAAAATTACTAAAAGAGGCCTCTTCCCCTTTGGCTTCCATGAGAGCGCTGAATGCTACGATATACGCGACAGAATGCGGGAGAAGCTGAGCGGGGGAAAGCGAAAAGAAAGTCAAGATGCTTCGGATAAGAGGGATAAACGGAATGCGCAAACCGTAAGAAAATTGCTTCTCATAGAAGGCTTGACACCCGGCTGGAGGCTCGGTTGCACGCTCGGTGTAAGAAGGGATGACGATCGAAAAACCTTTAGGAAGAAATTTCCCGAACCCCGCATCAAGATGAACGCGATCCTTTTTGAAAAAACCACTGGAAGTTTGATTGGCAGGAAGTTCTGACCTATTTGAGGTGGCTGTGTTAGAAGGAAAGGTATGTCTAAAAATCCTGACAAAGGCGCCCTCGCCAATACTAAGCTTCTCGACC
Source organism: Penstemon eatonii (assembly GCA_038501285.1). Taxonomy (NCBI): domain Eukaryota; kingdom Viridiplantae; phylum Streptophyta; class Magnoliopsida; order Lamiales; family Plantaginaceae; genus Penstemon; species Penstemon eatonii. The sequence continues at coordinate 43,156,968 of CM076711.1, read as the reverse complement.
ACGTCTTCCTCAAAATCTTCGATCTGGTCAACATCCTCATCTTCTGGATGAAAATATCCACCCTCGTAATCATCGACAAGCTTTAACAGAGGATCAGACTCTTGGTCCTCTCCGACTTTGTTCTTGCCCTTCAAACTTCTGGAACTAGACATTATGGACTGAGAAACAATTATACTAAAACAGCTGCTCGTTCGACCCGAATGCTCCGAACTCAAGAAAGTATGTGATTTGTGAGTGATTTTTCAACAAGTCAACATATATATACGGGGTTAAAAGGTAAAATTGCAAACAGGTCCCCGAGTAACCGCGACGGTTGAACTTCCACTGGGTAAAATCTAAAGTTATTTTTCTGAGAATTGCATTCTTGATCCCTCACTTTCCAAAAATTGGGATATGTTTATAGGGAATTGTTCCTATGGTATCCCATTGGTCCTTTGTGTTACGATCGAAAAATTAAGGAAGCATTGCTAAGGAATTGACTAGAGCATCACAGTAATTGACAGTAAGGAAAATCCCGATCTAGAGGTCCTACGCAAACAGTGGACGACAAGGTTAATATCACGGCAACGCCATTATATTGTTTCTAATATATGCACTCTTTTTCCCTAGCTCGGTTTTTATCCCGAAGGGTTTTTCCGAGTTAGGTTTTTAATGAGGCATACCCGAAACATATTTTAAATGGCTCATCTCACCCCAGCGTTCGAAACAGCTTATACTTCTTCGAGCTTAAGCTCCACTTTACGCTCGAGAAGTGGGGGAGTATTGATGAGCGGTAATTTGGATCCCCTATTCTTGCAAGCCCGATATGGATCGAACTACACAAGTTCCGTCCTCAGAAGTATCGAACTGAGCCGGGGCATATAATGATCTGTTCTGACCTAGCGAAGAGAACCCGAGGTCGAAGGTTACTGTTGGGCCGAGCCCAGGCCCAAGCCAGCGGGCCGGAAAAGTACTCATGCAAGTGTGTCAGAAAGCCCATCATCTCAGCTATAAATACCCCTAGCATTCATGACGACGACACAACTTCCCAGGTGCTCTTCCTCCGAGGCTGCTGCTCGGAACTAGTTAGGAAGAATAGCATAGGCTGTTTTATATGTATTTCACCCTCTAGCTTGTACGGCATCCTATAATGCTCGGATAGAACTCTCCATACTTGTAATTTGTCCTCAAACATCCCGAATACAAATACTATTGATCTTTTTCTTCAATTTACAAGCATTTGTACGGCACTTCATACCATATAGATCAAACAAACGAAAACGCGTAAGATCACAGTCTCTAAGGTCGTAATCTTAAAACTGTTCCAAGTCATAGATTCCGAACGAGACGGGGTATTGTAGGAATCGCCAAGACTTGTACGAGTATGCAAGATTCACATGGAGTGAATTTGTAGCGTCTCATGAGCAAGGCATTTGAGGCCAGTGCATATGAGTAGGTGGTTCAATGGAGAATTGAACGCATCGAACGACCCGAACAGAGAAACCCATTGTGGAAGTGCATAACGCATATCGGTGATGGGATGTTTCTCAAGGATTATAATAGTGTACGATTTAGTCCTTTAACTTGAGGTGCTAGGGCGAATTCGGTACATGAAAGTGCGTGCTTAGATCTAGGTATAGGTCACTTAGCTTGATCATAACATGCCTAGGTTGGGTGCGTATAGACATGTACGCGGGTGGTTAGCACCAATATGGAATCTATTGACTCCTTGTAATGGATGAGAGAATTTCCTATACGATTCTTGGATAATATATCCGAGGAATCTGCGGCCGTAGTCGGTGATGGATTTGAAAAGGGGTTTCCAAATCTAGCAGCCACAATGGAATATTATCCTGAATTAGAAAGTATAGTTATCGAGACAAATTTAGAGGTGCCGATCAATTCACACACCCTGAGTCTTGATCGGGAATATTAGTCGATAGAAGGACTGTATGTACATGGTAATTATAAGAGACGAGGTTCACAAATATCAATTCACCTGAAGTTGGGCTTCATGGGCTTATTGCTAGACATCGACCATGAAGTGTGGGTACTCCTGAGTTAATAGAGGATTTGATTCTAGGAGTGGTCAATTAAAGGTTGTTTAATTGACCGGAGCAATTTATTGTTCATAAATTAAATCACGAGGAATTCGTGGGCCTGCTGCCAATTGATGGTGAACCCAGAGGGTCACACACAATACAATTGGACGGTGACTGTTATAAAAGGACATGAAAAGAATTAATTGATTTAAAGGTAATTAAATCAATTAAATGCATTAAAGTATTAATTCAAGTGGGAGATTAATTAATTAGTTAATTAAATTGCTAATTAATTAATTAAAGGAAATATTGATTTATTAATATGAATTAGGTTTTAATTAAAGTATTTAATTAAAAGAAGGCTTGCAAGACATGGGCCTTTAATTAAAAGCCCATAAGGAGTCTTGCAAACCTAGGTCAAGTAGAGGCTTATAAATAGAGTTCTACCAGAGCTCAGAAACATAAGAATAATAACACCCTAGCAAAAATCCTAGCCTCTTCTTCTCTGACCTAGCGCCGCCCCCTCTCCCTGCGCCGCCAACTGCAAGCCGCCGCCACCTCTGGCCGTGAGCTTCGAAACGCCGCCGCACTTCCTCCCTTGTTTCACCGTGCTAGATCTTGCCTTGTCAAGTAGATCTGCACAGTCCTGCATTAACAAATCTCCTATATCCCGTTCTGAGCCTAAGATTAGGAGGTGTTACCAGAATCCAGTTGGTGTGGAGTAAACTCTGGAGGTGAGACATTTGGATCACTCCCGTGAACCAGAATCAGAATCAGAGTTGGAGGTTGCCACCACCTTGCCTGTGGTGAGGTAAAAATCGAAACCCCCTTGTTTTAATACATTGTGTGTTTTGTTCATGCTCTCGTATACATAATATGGAGATCTAATATATGGGACCTTGGGTGTTTCGAAAAATTTTAAAATTCCGCACTTTGTTGTTCTGACAATCGAGACAAACCCAACAGTGGTATCAGAGCCAACTCCATACTTATTATACGAAAAGCTTGAACATAATGTGTATTCACCGTATATGTTTAATTATGTATATGTAAACACGTGATAATTATGTTCTGTAAATTGATTCTTGCTTGTTATAACTGGATCTATGATTGGGTAAAACTGCTTTTTCAGATCTATGGCGAATTTATAGTTTTTGAAAACTTCAGGACTTTTATGCAAAGAAATCGCATACTAGGGTTTTAAAGGGCTGAAAATTCCAATTTTTAGAATCTGGAAATTTCAAAAATACTGGACCATTTTGCAAATCTGGTCGCATAGCTTTTTGGGGTCGTTTTGTAATTTCCAAGAGTTTGGGGACTGTTTTGCAATTACCGAAACTTCAGGGGTCTGTTTGAAAAATCAAAAATTTTCAGAATTCAAAATTTTATTTTCTGTTCTGCTGCCCGAAACTGTTCTGGGGTGATTTTGTAACTTTTTAAAAGTTTTGGGGTCAAAGTGCAATTTTCGAGAGTGGAGGGGCGAAAATGCAATTTTCAAAAGTTGAAAAACAGAATCTGAATTTGAGCAGAAAATTTATTTTTGTTTACCCGAATATTTATTTTGTCATAATTAGTAGTGACTAAAAAGTAAGAATCATAGGAAGTTAGTTTTAAAAGGTTGTTTTAAAATTAAGAAACAAATGGGTAAAGGATGTTTACATGTTTCTTCCTCTACGTGAACTGTTTAAGTGGTTTTCGATCGCGCCGAGCCTTGACCTTAGGGTAGATGTGATTGGTTTAATTTAATGTTTGGTTTTTAATTGGGCCTGCGAGCCTATATTATTTTTGGGCCACTTTGAGCCTTTGTAATAGAATAGGGCTTTACTGTTTTATTAGTTTAGAATGGAGGCCCGTTTACAAGCAAGGTGGGAGCCCAAGAAGATATGACGGCCATGTATGCATGGTACATTGTGTAATAGCATAGGCCCGTTTCCAAACCCTTTAGATTGACCAATAGGGTCAACATCATTGGCTCGATGATGGCCTGCATAGGAGGCTCCCGATCGAAAACATATTATGGTAGTATGCATGCTAGGCTTGTATGGCTTTTATTTATTTGTCGATTTATATTTAGCTTGTATGAGATGCGCGCTAGAATCTAGATCGTAATAAAAGATAAAGCATAATTGAATCGGTGAGATCTCGAGGAGAGTTAGTATAACTTTCAAACCCGAAATTCCCCTCTCGAATTAAATATTAAGTCTATTTGGTACATTTAAAATGAAGTTTTAAAGATCCAAGCCTTCCATCAATATGAACTAGTGTATGTTGTCTACTTATTGACAGAGGTGATCCATAGTCTGGCACCCGAGTCAAAGAAAGGGACAATACACGAAATTCCTTGACTCGTATTTTTAACTAAACTCGACAAGGGTGAGGACTGGTCGGGATGTGAAGATCGACCAATAACTAGTTACGGAGAATTCACGACCGGGCCCGTTGCTCATCATGATTGATGGGTTCTACTTAACGATTAGTAGCATTTATGATGTAGCAGTGCTAGATAAATGTGAAAACCGAGGCAAAATAGCTTGAAGGTTGTGAGGTGCCACAATTGGTAAAAGTATACCTACCTAGAGAATTAATTGTATGGCCACGAGTCGTGGGTGCAATTAATTGCTGCTGGGACGTCAAGACTTGCTAGGAATTAAATTTCCCGAGCAATTAAAGGGGTGATTGTTTCGACAAAATAGTGGGAGAACTTTTTCGAAAACAAGTCCAAAATTCGATAATTATAAGTATTAGACATAAGATCAGTTAGCTAAACGTTGTCTTCTTTCCATTTGTAGATATTAAGTACAATGTCTAAGAATCCATTATCTGTTATCCTCGACGTAAACAAGTTGAATGGCTCAAATTTTGTCGACTGGCTGAGAAATCTTAGAATTGTCCTTGACTCCGAGCGACGAAGCTATGTGCTCGACACACCCATGCCTGCTGCACCCGCAGCAAGAGCTAGTGAGGAACAACGAACCGCCCATGCTAAAAGGGTTGATGATGATCTTCAGGTTCGCTGCCTCATGCTAGCCTCGATGTCGAATGAACTGCAGAAACAACATGCTGAAATACCGCTTGCTAGAGATATACTTCTCCATCTCCAGCAGATGTTTGGAGAAAGGTCTCGCACCGAAAGGTTCACGACCACTAAGGAGCTGTTTTATCTCAAGATGGCTGAGGGAAGCAGTGTCAAGGATCACTGTCTGCGTTTCATCAACCTGGTTGAAAAACTAGGACGATTGGACGTGGACTTGCACGCTGATCTTAGCACTGACCTCCTCTTCCATACGCTGCCCCGTTCTTTTGACCAGTTCGTGTTGAATTTCAACATGGAGGATAGAACCCTCGCTCTTCACGAACTGACCAATTTGTTGGTAACGGCAGAATCGACTCTCAAGAAAGAGAAGCCGGTAATGATTGCACACCAATCGAAGGCTGCAAAGCCCAAGAGAGGTAAGAAGAAGAAGAAGGTGTTTTCTTCGAAGGCAGTCACAAAGGTGGTCGAAAAGAAGCGCAAAACCCAGAAGACGAATGCTTCCACTGCAAGAAAGCAGGGCACTGGAAAAGGAATTGCCCAGACTACCTAAAGATGAAACTGGTAGCCAAAGGTATTTTCTTGGTTGAAGTTAATATTTCTATTAACTGTGCATCGTGGGTGTTAGACACCGCAACAGGTTCTCATATATGCAATGATTTGCAGGTGATGGGAACAGTAAGATACCTGAAGCCCGAGGATAGAATCCTGCGTTTTGGAAACGGAGCTAGGATCACCGCTGAGGCTATAGGAGACGTGGAATTAGTTTTAGGGAATTTTACTTTGGTTTTAAAAGACTGTTTGTACGTACCGACAATAATTAAGAACATCATTTCAATTCCGATGTTAGACATTGATGGTTTTAATTTTTCCATTGAAAATGGATCTTTTAGCATATTTAAAGGTGGTTTAATGTATGCACGTGGTACTTTGATAGATGGTCTGTATTCCCTAGAACCTATAAATTCCAACGTCATGCACATTCAATCTAGAAAAAGGAAATATGATAATCAAACTCCACAAATTTGGCATGCTAGACTTGGACATATTTCCAAGAGTAGGATTCAAAAGCTGTTTTCATCCAGGGCTCTTTAAATAAAGAACATAGATGAACTCCCAACTTGCGAATCTTGTCTCAAAGGAAAGATGACCAAATCACCCTTCACAGGGAATCCCGAGCGAACCAAGCAAACATTGGATTTAATCCATACTGACGTTTGTGGAACATTGAGTGTCAATGCGAGAGGAGGATTCTCGTACTTCGTAACATTCACCGACGACTTTAGTCGTTATGGATATGTGTATCCTATGAAACACAAATCCGAAACTTTTGAGAAATTCAAAGAGTTTCGAATGGAAGTTGAGAACCAACCTGGACATAGTATTAAAGCACTTCGATCTGACAGAAGTGGTGAGTACTTAAGCCAAGAATTCCTCGATTATCTGAAAGAGAATGGAATTCTCGCCCAGCGAACTCCCCTTAGGACGCCCCAACTCAATGGAGTGTCTGAGCGGAGGAATCGAACTTTGTTAGACATGGTTCATTCCATGATGAGCTTCGCTGATCTCCCCTTTTCGTTTTGGGGCCTAGCCCTATTAACTGCCTCGACGTTACTGAACATAGTACATTCGAAGTCAGTGCCAACAACACCGTACCAAGTATGGTATGGTAAAGCACCCGTGTATTCGTACTTACGAGTATGGGGATCTCCAACGTATGTAAAGAACAAGAAGGGAGATAAGCTAGATAGTAGATCTAGTTTGTGCAAATTTGTGGGGTATCCAAAGGAATCCATTGGATACCTGTTCTTCGATCCTAAAGAACGTAATACGTTCGTGTCTACGAACACCCACTTCCTGGAAGAGGATTTCCTCACCAATCGAAATGGGACAATCGTAGAACTTGATGAAGTCCAGGAATCGGACCCATCCCCATAAACAGTGGGAGCTGAACCAGAATTTACTGAACCTACTAGTACACATACTCTTCGAAGGTCTGATAGAATTCGTAAGGAGCCAGAGCGATTTGGTTTCATTCACGAAAATGAGAATGTTGAAAGTGATCCAAGGACCTATCAAGAAGCGATGTCAGACATAGACTCGGGTGCGTGGCTCGAAGCAATGCAATCTGAAATGGATTCCATGCATTCCAACAAGGTTTGGACCTTGGTCGATCCACCTGAGGGAACTATCCCTGTAGGATGTAAATGGATCTTCAAGCGCAAGCTTCGAATGAATGGAGAGGTATTAACTTATAAAGCTCGCTTAGTGGCGAAAAGGTATTCTCAAAGGCCTGGAATAGACTATGAGGAAACCTTCTCTCCCGTGGCGATGTCAAAATCCATTCGGATATTGCTTGCCATAGCCGCGTGGCATGACTACGAAATATGGCAAATGGACGTAAAGACCGCCTTTCTCAATGGAGACATTGACAAGGATATCTTTATGCAACAACCTGAAGGTTTTGCGTCCAAAGGAAGTGAGCACAAACTGTGTAAACTTCAAAGGTCAATCTATGGCAACATACGATTTGATGAGACAGTCAAAGCATTTGGCTTCATCAAAAACGTATATGAACCTTGTGTGTACAAGAAGAATAGTGGGAGTTCGATACAATTCATTGTTTTGTACGTCGATGACATTTTGTTAATCGGAGACGATATCAAGATGTTAGCGCAGATTAAAGCGTGGTTATCCGCGCAGTTCTCCATGAAAGATATGGGAGACGCATCTTACGTATTGGGAGTACATATCTATAGGGATAGATCGAAGAAGATGATAGGACTCTCCAAATCTCAGTATATCAACACAATTTTGAAGAGATTCAAAATGGAAAAAATCCAAGAGAGGATTGCTTCCAATGAGACATGGTATCTCTCTTTCTAAGTCAATGTGCCCTACAACCGACGAAGAAAAGACGAGAATGTCTCTCATACCTTATGCCTCTGCTATAGGGAGCATTATGTATGCAATGTTGTGTACTCGACCAGACATAGCACACGCTCTAAGTGTGACGAGCCGCTATCAGTCAAATCCAGGCGAAGAGCACTGGACTGCCGTAAAAGCAATCCTAAAGTACCTGCGAAGGACTAAGGATATGTTTTTGGTCTACGGTGGTAGTGGAGAACTGAAACTTGAAGGATTCACTGATTCGAGTTTCCAGTCTGACGTGGATGACTTCAAATCCAACTCTGGATACATATTCAGTATCAATGGTGGAGCAGTCAGTTGGAAAAGCTGTAAACAGTCTACCACTGCCGACTCAACCACATAAGCAGAATATATCGCAACATCAGATGTAGCAAAGGAAAGTGTATGGATGAAAAACTTCATCCAAGAACTGGATGTTGTTCCTAGCATTGCTGAGCCTATAGTAGTCTTCTGTGACAACAACGAGGCAATAGCTCAAGCGAAGGAGTCGAGATCACACCATCAATCCAAACACGTACAGAGTAAATACCACGTGATCAGGGAGAACATTGGTAGAGGAGACATGCACATGGAGTATGTCAAATCAGAAGACAACATGGCTGACCCACTAACTAAGCCACTTTCGCAAAAGGCGTTCGATAGTCATCTAGAGGAGATGGGTCTTAGGAACATCTGTGAATGGCTTTAGGGCAAGTGGGAGATTGATAGGATAGTGCCCAACAAGCCAATTCAATAAGCTTGTAATAGGTCTATTCTGTATGAGACAATCTTTGATTTTATAATAATACGCACGTTTATTTATATATGTATAAGGATAAACAATGGCCAACTTCATCTCTCGCGAATACATTTAAGCGATTGGATGAAATCCTTAGATTACATTTGACTATGGGACGATTCACTTCAGTACTGAGTGCAATCATGAAACAGTCTCAAAGGTCGTAATCTTAAAACTGTTCCATGTCAAAGATTCCGAACGAGACGAGGTATCGTAGGAATCGCCAAGACTTGTACGAGTATGCATGATTCACATGGAGTGAATTTGTAGCGTTTCATGAGCAAGGCATTTGAGGCCAGTGCATATGAGTAGGTGGTTCAATGGAGAATTGAACGCATCGAACGACCCGAACAGAGAAACCCATTGTGGAAGTGCATAACGCATATCTGTGATGGGATGTTTCTCAAGGATTATAATAGTGTACGATTTAGTCCTTTGACTTGAGGTGCTAGGGAGAATTCGGTACATGAAAGTGCGTGCTTAGATCTAGGTATAGGTCACTTAGCTTGATCATAACATGCCTAGGTTGGGTGCATATAGACATGTTCGTGGGTGGTTAACAACAATATGGAATCTATTGACTCATCGTAATGGATGAGAGAATTTCCTATACGATTCTTAGATAATATATACGAGGAATCTGTGGCCGCAGTCGGTGACGGATTTGGAAAGGGGTTTCCAAATTTAGCAGTGACAATGGAATATTTTCCTGAATTAGAAAGTATAGTTATCGAGACAAATTTAGAGTTGCCGATCAATTCACAAACCCTAAGTCTTGATCGGGAATATTAGTCGATAGAAGGACCGTATGTACATGGTAATTATAAGAGACGAGGTTCACAAATATCAATTCACCTGAAGTTGGGCTTCATGGGCTTGTGGCTAGACATCGACCATGAAGTGTGGGTACTCCTGAGTTAATAGAGGATTTGATTCTAGGAGTGGTCAATTAAAGGTTGTTTAATTGACCGGAGCAATTTATTGTTCATAAATTAAATCACGAGGAATTCGTGGGCCTGCTGCCAATTGATGGTGAACCCAGAGGGTCACACACAATACAATTGGACGGTGACTGTTATAAAAGGACATGAAAGGAATTAATTGATTTAAAGGTAATTAAATCAATTAAATGAATTAAAGTATTAATTCAAGTGGGAGATTAATTAATTAGTTAATTAAATTGCTAATTAATTAATTAAAGGAAATATTGATTTATTAATATGAATTGGGTTTTAATTAAAGTAGTTAATTAAAAGAAGGCTTGCAAGACATGGACCTTTAATTAAAAGCCCATAAGGAATCTTGCAAACCTAGGTCAAGTAGAGGCTTATAAATAGAGTTCTACCAGAGCTCAGAAACATAAGAATAATAACACCCTAGCAAAAACCCTAGCCTCTTCTTCTCTGACCTAGCGCCGCCCCCTCTCCCTGCGCCGCCAACTGCAAGCCGCCGCCACCTCTGGCCGTGAGCTTCCAAACGCCGCCGCACTTCCTCCCTTGTTCCACCGTGCTGGATCTTGCCTTGTCAAGTAGATCTGCACAGTCCTGCATTAACAAATCTCCTATATCCAGTTCTGAGCCTAAGATTAGGATGTGTTACCAGAATATGGAGATCTAATATATGGGACCTTGGGTGCTTCGAAAAATTTTAAATTTCCGCACTTTGTTGTTCTGACAATCGAGGCAAACCCAACACATGGCATTAGAAAACACCTTATGGTCCTTTGGAAAAGCATCCAAATCAATGGATGATATGACTAGTGTTCAAAGGGCAATGAATGATAAATCGGGACATCGATTTAATCATTCCTCAGCTAAAACAATACAACTTAAAGATGAAGCATCCTCATCAAATAGTGATGGAAGTTTTAATACTAGAGTCTTCTCCAAAGATGAAAGTGCATTTCATTTTAGAAGCCATCAAACTAAGCATGCGTATCATCCTTCAAATCATTGGAAAAATCATTCTCATACTAGCAACTCTAAGCATCATGCATTCAAAACTTATAAAACCGAACATGCATTTACTCTGCACTGGCTTACCATATGATAAGAATGATTAATTACTCTGGAAAAAAGTTCCCGAATAAACTAACGATCAGGACCCAACAAAGAATGGGTACCACAGAAATAATTCTGTTTTACAGGAAAAAGAGGAAGCTCATTAAATCATGCATGGAGATTTCCTCAAGGAAAAACAAATAACACAGGAAAACATGATAAATAGTTAGCTATGTACAAATTAAGGGGGAACGTAATTGAAATTAAAGAAAATAATGTTTTGATACAGCCACTCCCATCAATCCTTAATCTAAAACATGACTTATCCCCTATCGAGAAAATGTCTTCAAAAGATTGCGTTAAAAAATCTTAGACATTCCCATAACCCTTCATAATTGGCTTTTAGGGTTTAAGCAATAATTCCCCAAACCCCCCTCTTCTCATACAAAACTCGACTCCTTCGTGTTTTTCTCTAAAGAAGATAGAATAATGATAACACCGCAAAACACAACATTATTTGTGCATTCTCATGCCTAAAACTAGTGATTTTCCTAATTTTTGTGTATTTTTTGCCTCGTTTTTGTGTTTTTGTTTTGTGTTGGTCTTTGGTGTGTTTTCTTGTGTTTTTCATCAGTTGTCGTGTTTTTGTTCAGTTTGTAAGTTTGCAGGATTTGCGAGACAATGGAGATCCGAGAGGACTAGATTCAAAGCAATTTCGACAAATTGTGACTTCCCCAAACCCCTCTCTTCTCATACAAAACTCGACTCATTCGAGTTTTCCTCTAAAAGAAGATAGAATAATGATAACACCGCAAACACAACATTATTCCTGCATTCTCATGCCTAAAACTAGTGCTTTTCCTAAATTTTGCGTGCTTTTTGCCTCCTTTTTGTGTTTTCGTCTTGTGTTGGTCTTTGGTGTGTTTTCTTGTGTTTTTTGTTAGTTGTCGTGTTTTTCGACAAATCCGAGAGGACGAGATTCAAAGTAATTTCGCCATATCGTGGCTTGGTGAAGTTTCACTTGTGTGATTAGAAAGTGAAAAGGTGCAATGATGAGGTAGAATTTGGCCAAGAACAAAGTGCATCGTAGTGTATGATTATGACATCATATCACATAACATTGGTATCTCAGGAATTTTTAGAGAGAGAAATAGTTGAAGAGAGTAGTTTCCCAAATTCCTAGGGTTTACATTTTTTCTCAATTCTCAACTTCTAGGGTCTTAACTTTGAAGATTCCACCAAGGGGGTGAATTAATCACCACCCTTGGAGAATGATTATGTGGTGATGATGGGAAGGAGGTTATAGCTCCAATTTCTTCATAACATGCTTCAATTAGGTGGTATCCTTTATATTCCTCTAATTGTCTATGATTGGTATTGTGTTAATTGTGTTATCTTCTAATTTGATGCATGATTATGTTGAATTGTAGTTAGATCTATTGTATTGTGTTTCAAATATTGATATCCCTTTTATTCCCCTAACTGTCCATGATTAAGTTTGGTGGTAGTTGTGATATTTATGTTTTGGGCATGATTAAGTAGATTTTGATTCTCTGGATTTGTGTATTGTGTAGATGATTGGGTTATTACAAGTATGTTGGATTTTGTTATTTAATTGCATCTTTGGGCCATGATTGTGATGATTATCGTTTATGTACTTTAATTTGTCAAGATCTCGTGTTTAGCGGAATGCATCCTAGGAAAACTTGAATTAAGATCTAAGAGAGGGTAATATGACTTTTAATGGATTATTTGCTTGCACATTTCACCTAGGAAGGAAATGTACCTAAGAAAATAAATGCATTTCATGATTCAACTAGTTAGAGCGGGTGCACTTTGGTACTTCTTAACAACAATTCCAACAAATATTGACGAGAGTTAGGTATTTGTGAGGGCTCGGGTATCACCATTCAAGTTAGTATAGTGTAGTGGTGAACCACTGTGGACCTCTTCAACCTAATTCGGGCGTATCTTCGATTAGAGGTGACAACTCTAATCAAAAGAGACCTTGATTTGCCTATTTTTCGTACTTGGGCTATTTAGGAAAGTAAGGCAAATGCTATAGTAAATTGAGGAGGTAAATTTGATTTGTATTAATATTCCGAACTGAGATTACAAGCTAGAAAGGTCTATTTAAGTGTTACAATATGTTGTACAATAATGAGGCTAGCTACAATAATTTAATCTTAATATCTGAGGATGTCGAGTTGAAGGTCCAAGCTATATGAGTTGTAAGTGATAGGATAGTGCCCAACAAGCCAACACAATAGCTTGTAATAGGACTATTCTATGTTGGACAAATCTTTGATTTTATAATTAATACACAAAATTTATTTATTTCGTGTATAAGATAAACTAATGGCCATCTTCTTCTTTCGCGAATACATTTAAGCGATTGGTTGAAACCCTGAGATCACTTACGACTATTAGGGCTGAGCACGGTTCAGTTTATCGACCGAATCGAACCAAAATTGAAATTTTGGCCCGGACCGTTTATCGAACCAAAATTTCGGTTCGGTATTCGGTTTTTGCCCAAGAATTGACCTAGGTTACATATCGGTTTTCGGTATTATCGGTCGGTTTACCGAACCGAGCCGATAATACTGAATATTTTACTTTTTTTTAACTTATTTTTTTACATAGCTGAGAACCCTGACTCTCTTACATTTAGAAAAAAAGGTCTTATCTTCTTCTCTTCTTCAAGCAGCAGCTCACACTTATTCCATTCTTCTCAGTTGAGAATTTTTTAATCTCGGATTTTCATCGGCACAAGAGGCGCCAATGATAGGATAGTGTCCATCAAGCCGATTCACTTTAGCTTGTAATAGGTCTATTCTGTAAATAAACAATCTTTGATTCTATAAATAATAAGCACGATTATTTGTATCTGTATAGAATTAACAATGGCCAACTTAATCTCTCGCGAATACATTTAAGCGATTGGATGAAATCCTTAGATCACACTTGACTATGGAACGATTCACTTCGGTATTGAGTGCAATCATGAAACAGTCTCTAAGGTCGTGATCTTAAAACACGTTCCAAGACATAGATTCTGAAACGAGACATGGTATCGTAGGAATCATCAAGACTTGTATGAATATTCATGATTCACGTGGAGTGAATTTGTAGAGTCTCATGAACAAGACATTTGATGTCAGTGCATATGAGTAGGTGGTTCGATAGGGGATCGAACACATTGAACGACCCAAACAGAGAAACCCATTGTGGAAGCGCATGAGGACGTTTCTCGAGACTTATAATAGTGTACGATTTAGTCCTTAGACTTGAGGTGCTATGGCGAATTCGGTACATAAGTGTGCGTACTTAGATCTAGGTACATGTCACGTAGCCTGACCATAATGTGCCTAGGTTGGGTGCGTATAGTTGTGTACGCGAGTGGTTAGTACCAATATGGAATCTACCGACTCATCGTAATGGATGAGGGAATTTCCTATACGATTCTTAGATAATAGATCCGAGAAACCCGTGGCCACGGTCGGTGACGGATTTGTAAAGGGGTTTTCAAATTTAGCAGTCACACTGGATTATTATCCCGAATTGGAAAGTATAGTTATCGAGATAATTAGAGGTGTCGATCAATTCACACACCCTAGGTCTCGATCGGAAAATTAAGTCTATAGAAGGACCGTATGTACATGGTAGTTATAAGAGGTGAGGTTCACAAATATCAATTCACCTGAAGTTGGGCTTCATGAGCCTGTGGCTAGACATCGACCATGAAGTGTGGGTACACCTGAATTAATAAGGAGATTAATTCTGGAGTGGTCAATTAAAGGGGTTTAATTGATCGGAGCAATTAACTGCTCGTAAATTAAATCACGAAGAGTCGTGGGCCTGCTGTCAATTGATGGTGAACCTAAGGGGTCACACACAATACAGTTGGACAGTGACAATCATAAAAGGAAATACTTGATTTAAGGAAGTTAAATCAATAAATGAATTAAAGTATTAATTCAATTGGAAGATTAATTAATTAGATGATCTAATTAATTGAATATTAATTAAAGCGTTAATTAATTAAGAAAGATATTAATTTATTAAATAATTGGGCTAATTTAATTAATGGGTTAATTAAGTTAAGCTGCAAGACATGGGCTTTTAATTAAAAGCCCAGAAGATGTCTTGCGAGACTAGGTTAAGTGGGAGGCTTATATAAAGAGTCTAGGTAAGACTCAAATACAACTCTTGCACACAAGAAACCCTGCACTCTTGCAAAACCCTGAGCCGTCCCAACCCTAGCCGCGCCCGCCCTCTCTCTGTTCTACCATTGCTGGATCTAGATCTGGTCATTCCTCCATTGACAACCTTCAAGATCTAGTTCGTAGCCCGCGTACTGAATGTGTTACTACAATCCAGCTGGTGTGGATACGCTCTGGAGGTGAGACAATTGGATCATTGTCTGTGAATCAAGAACAAAGCCAGAGGTTACCACCACCTTGCCTGTGGTGAAGTAAAATCGCAGATCTCCTCCTTTTTATTATGTTTGCTGTTTGATTCAACCTTTAAGTATATATAAGGTGGAGTTTTATATTGTGGGACTGATGGGTATCTCGAAAATTTTTTAAATTTCGCACTTTTGTTGTTTTGACAACCGAGATATCCCAATAGCCAACATCTACTTCCTCCGCCGGAGTTTCATCTCCATCGTTCATTAGTGGTTGCGTCGTCACGGCGGTGTAGTTCGTCATGGATCTATACTCAAGATCTGAATTTTTTAATTTTCTATATATATAAATTAAAGTACTGGACTTTGTGTATATGAGAATATGAGAGTATTTTAGGGATTTATTGGAGCTGATTTGTGTTTGTGTGCAGATCTGTGTTTGTTCTTGCTTCTCTTATTATTTGTTTGATGTTGTGTTATAGAAATGGAAAACACATCCACTCGCCTTCTTGAATTTTGGAGTTTGGACCAACAAGTAATTTTCAGAAATTACTAAAGCAAATTTTAATTTTCGGTTTTTTTACCGAACCGAACCGAATCAGAAATTCCGATTCGGCAAATGGTCCGCGGTCTGAAAAGCACCGAACCGAAAATATACTGAAGTTCTGTTCGATTTTTACCGAATGCTCAGCCGTAATGACTATGGGATGATTCACTTCGGTATTGAGTGCAATCATGAAATAGTCTCTAAGGTCGTGATCTTAAAAGTGTTCCAAGTCATAGATTCCTATCGAGACGGGGTACCGAAGGAATCATCAAGACTTGTAGGGTTATGCATGATTCTCATGGAGTGAATTTATAGAGTTTCATGAACAAGACATTTGATGTCACTGCATATTACTAGGTGGTTCGATAGGGGATCGAACGCATGGAACGACCCGAACAGAGAAACCCATTGTGGAAGTGCATAAAGCTTATCGGTCATGGGATGTATCTCAAAACTCATAATAGTGTACAATTTAGTTCTTAAACTTGAGATGCTAGGGCGAATTCGGCATACGGGTGTGCGTGCTTTGATTTAGGAGCCGATCGTGTAGCCTGATCATTGTGCGCCTACTTTGGGTACGTATAGTCGTATGTGTGAATGGTTAGCATCAAGATGAGATCTACCGACTCACTGTAATGAATGAGGGAGTTTTCTGTACGTTCTTAGATAATATTGATAGAAATAGTGTCCTGAAAACCAGCTGTATGGCTAGCATTTATTGTTATAAATAAGGAACTATTCAATTTTGATTAATAAAAGCACTTTATTATATGGTCATCTTTATCTTATCTATGCATAATGATAGAAGTCCATGGATCATAGGGCTATGGGACAACCCGTGGACTGATCTCTAAGGCCGTGATCTAAAACATATTCAAAGGTCGTAGAATCCAATCGAGATAGGACATCATTGGATTCGGTTAGACTCTCACTGTTGTGTATACTCCAATGAACTGGAGAATGCTGGGGCCCACGAGCGTGACTGGGATAATCGATACACATAAGTGGGTGGCTTGCTAGGATGGCAAGCGCACTGAATACCCCAATTAGGAAATAACTCACCATGGAAGCGGTAGTCGCATATCGGGGTTGAAGTTAATCTAATTTACGATAGTATACGAGGAACGATCCCTAATTACTTGAGATGATAGGGTTTATCTGGTACGAGAACGTCTATGCTTTGATGTGAGTTCCGACTGACTGGAGATCACCAGAAAGTCTATGTGAACTCATGTTGGGTATAGAGGAACTCGTATGCAGGTTCATATCATCAACAAAGGATCCATTGACCCGACTTGATAGGTTGCGAAAATTCTCCTATGGATTTCTGTGAGAAATTAATTCTGGTAAAAATCCTTGGCCAAGGTATCCGACGACTTTATTTAAGTAGCTCATAAATATTAAGTAAAAGAGAATTATTTCGAGACCAGAATGCAGAAGGTCAAGACAAAAGAAAAGGGAGACCGATGAAAGATCATACCCTTATTTCTCGACTGGGAGATTGATCGATGGAGAGATTATGGCGTATATGGTAATTGTAAATGATAAAAGGTTCACTGAATTAATTCACCAGTGATTGGGCTCCATAGGGCTTGTGGCCAGACATCGACTGTGGAGTGTGGGAGAATTCCTAAATTGGCAGGGGTGCTAATTTTGGAATGGTCAGTCAACAGAGTGTTCGACTAATTAGAAAGTATTTTAATACTTGAATAATTGAATTAATATTTAATATAACACGGCCAATTATGTGGTGAACCTATGGAGGCATACACAATACACATGAAGCGAAAGCGGAGAAAAAGGAAACAACTGGGTCGACCGAATTGACTGGGTTGATTGGGTGGACTGGGTCTGAAAAATCGACTGGGTCGATTGGTGACTGGGTCGACTGGGTCGACCCAATTGGAACTAATTGGATCCGATTGGAATTAGATCAAGATTATAAATTAAATTGGAATTTAATTTGTGAGTTAATTAATTAAGTTGGATTTAATTAATTATAGGAAGATTTAATTAAATAGACTTAGAGTCTAATTTAATTAATTGGGAGAGTAATTAATTAATTGGGCTATTTAATTGGGAAATTAAATAAAGCCTAATCAAATTAATTGAATGGGCAATGAATTAATTAGGAAGACTTAGTCTTCTAATTAAAAGGGCCATGACCCATGTAGGAGACTTGGAGTCCTAGTCCTGGGAGGATTAGGTTAATGAGATACCTATAAATAGGGGACTTGATGTCATATCTCATACACAATAACAAGAGCCAAAAACACCTAGTCAAGAAAAACTCTCCCCTCTCCCACTCTTGTGATCGGCCGAACTCTTTCTCTCTTTTGGACGAGTTCGAATTTTTTTCTCTCGTTCCTAGTTCGTATCCTAAACCCAGATCATAATATATCCTGTGTTCTAGCCGATCAGGGTATATTATATTTCGTGTAATTGTGGTGTATCAACCCATAGAGGCGCAACACGTGGGGCGCTGTTGCAGGGCATAGGATCGACTAACTCGAGGGAGGAACTTGACTTCGTCTGCCAACTGGGATTTGCAAGGAGACATATATAATGTGCAACTATTTATACTGTCGTTTATTTAATATTCATATATATACACCTAGAGTAGTATCCTGGCAAGATTCCGTAAGAGGTCCTAAAAAATTATTAAATTCCGCTGTGCCTATGGCTGTTTATCTTACCGAATCCCAACAATGGTATCATAGCCAACTCTAGGCTTTGTATATATATGAATTTGCAAATTCTGTGAATTAAATCATATGTTTGATTTATGTATGGCTAGTTCTTTAACTATGCATGTTTTAGGACGTATATCTGTTAACTTAGAGTTAATGATAAATTTTGATTCGAAAATTTTATGGTGTTAATTTTTATTTTGGATTGGGATTTAATTAAACTGGATCTATTTAATTAAATCTGAGTAATCACAACAAAAAAAAAATTTGGGATTACCCGCGGCGGTGCGCGGCAGCGCACTGCTGCTAGGTGGCCACCGCGTGCTGCTGTCCGTGGCAGCGCGTAAACAGCGCGCTGTCTGCGCGTGCAGCACACGACAGCTACCCCTCGGGCAGTTTGCCGCGTGCTGGCAATGCGCAACAGCACGCTGCTACGCGCTGTCATGCGCGGGCAGCCTCTGCGTGGGGCCTTCGTGGCCATGTGTGCTGCCACGTGGCAGCGTTTGATTCGTCACTTCGTGACTGAATTTTGGTTGATCTCAAACTCACCTATTTTTGGAAATTCTGAAGATCTTAGAATTTTGGAAGATTAGGAAACTTGGAGTTTTTGGATAAGGTAGAGATCTTGTTAGATTTAAACACTACCTTAATTAAACTAATCTAGTCAAAATAGGATTAATCTTGGAGATTTGGAAACATTGGGAAACTTAGAGTTTTGGATAAGATAGGATTCTTAGAGATCTAGAAACTATCTTAATTAACCAATTTTAATCAAGATAAGTATTGTAGATTACTTAGAACTCAAGTAAGAGTTAATTAATCTTGGAGATTAATTGTTAATTCAAAATTAATTAACTTGGATAAATTTTGTGAATTAAAATTAAAGGAGCCGGTAAATTTATATTTATGCCCTTATGTGAATTTATGCATGTTCTTGAGTGAATGTGTGGATTGATCGATTTTGCCCTTAAGCCCTGTGTAGTTTTGGTTTATTTATTTTATGGGTTATAATTAAATGGGCCTGATTGGTGCCTTTGCTTGCGCAAACAAATGTAATAGAATAGGGCCATTTATTTTATAAGTTAGACTTAGAATATGCTTGGAGCCGAGAAGACCTCATGAAGACTTGGAGATCCGCATGGAGACCCATAATCTTGGAGGACATGGAGGCCTAATTCATTACATGGAGGCCCAATCAAGCTGGATATTACAAGAAGGCCCATGATGTATGGGTTTGAAAATGTAATAGTTAGGACATTTACTTTCCACCCTAGACTGACGAATTGATCCATCACATGACTCGTGATGGATCGCATAGGATGGGCAATCGATCAATCATATCCTGCTAGGTGATGTATGTTTACTTATATTTTTTGATGTATGTCTTGCATGATTAGAATGGATCACGTAAACAAGATAAAGCATAATCTGATGAGACCTCGCCCAAGAAAACATAAAACCTCCAATTGAACTTAAAATTCAATTAGAATATTAAATCGAATAACGGGCGCATAAGAATAGTGTCTATGGTCCGAGTCTATCCAATTACTAGGTCTTAGGCATATTGTACGAATATATCTCGATGTCTCACGAGTCGTGGGTCGAGCTGTAGGAAGATGATATGTCTATTGTCTCGATGCACGAGTTTAGTGCCAAGGGAGGGGATATCAAGGTTTTAGGCGCTGTCTCACGAGTCGTGGGGCGTCTGGGATTAAACTATTTCTCTCCACGAGTATTGGACATGATTTAACGCTAGTAAGTATGGATGTCTCACGAGTCGTGGGTCCATATCGAAAACGAGGCTAAATGAACTTAAGGGTTAGTTGCGATGGTTAACCGACGATGTAGTCGACCACCAAGTGAATCAAATAGTATGGCCAACGAGTCGTGGGTACTAGGAGATTGCATTTGGGCATTAAGCCCGCTAGGATATTTTAAATTCCCGAAACTTATGTGGGGGCATAAGATTTTGATTAAAATAGTGGGAGTAATTTACAAATAAAAACCATGTTTGTAAATTGTGCATTTTAAATTAATCTTTCGCGTATATATTTCTTCTCTCGTCGTTTTGTAGATATAATGTCTAAGAATCCG
The DNA here is from genome assembly GCA_038501285.1 of Penstemon eatonii. Taxonomy (NCBI): domain Eukaryota; kingdom Viridiplantae; phylum Streptophyta; class Magnoliopsida; order Lamiales; family Plantaginaceae; genus Penstemon; species Penstemon eatonii. Next base: position 43,136,468 of record CM076711.1, on the reverse strand, counting down.
ATTTCCATCATACTTGATCAAAACAAATTGACTGGACCCAACTTCCATGACTGGGTCAGGAATCTTAAGATCATTTTCGCTTCTGAAAGCGAGGTTTTGTCCTTGATGGGCCCCTCCTGAAGTTTCTAAGGATGCCGACGATACTGAGAAAGAAGCGGTTGATCTATGGCTCAACGATGACTTGCAGTCACGTTGTCTCATGTTGGCATCCATGTCGAATGAGCTTCAAAATCAGCACGAGCATATGAAGTCTGCTTTTGAAATCTACATGCACCTGAATGGTCTATTTGGGGTGCAAAGTAGATACGAGCGGTATGAAACCGCCAAAACTCTGCAACAAACGAGGATGGCAGAAGGTTCTGATGTCCGTTCTCACTACATCAAGATAATTGGGCTTATCGAAAAGCTTGGTCATCTTGACGTGAAGATGGACAAGACATACAGGCAGGATATAATCCTCCAATCGTTGCCGAGATCATTCGAGCAATTTGTAGTGAACTACAACATGCACAAGATGGATGTTGAACTTCACGAGTTGGCTAATATGCTCGCTACTGCAGAGGCTTCCATGAAAAGAGAGAAGCCAGTGATGGTTGCTACCTCGACCCAATCCAAGTCCAAAAGGACGAAGAAAGGGAAGGGGAAGGGAAATGCTTCCTCAAGCAAAGGCAAAGGACCATCTGGGCCCATAGGTAAGGGAAAGAAGCGAAAAGCTTCTGCTGGTGAACAAAAATGTTTCTACTGCAAGAAACCTGGACACTGAAAGAGGAACTGCAAAGAGTTCTTGGAAAGCTCGAAAGGTATATTCCTTGTTGAAGTTAATTTATCAATTAACTGTGCATCATGGGTGCTAGACACTGCTTGTGGTTCTCATATTTGTAAGGATTTACAGGTGATGGGAGCAACAAGGCCACAGGCCAGGGGATTGGATCCTGAGATTTGGCAATGGAGATAGAGCTGCTGCTGAGGCCATAGGCTAAGTGGAGTCAGATTTAGGTGGTAATAAATTAGTCATTAGGAACGTTATTTATGTACCTGGTTTGGTGAAAAACATTATTTCTATTCTTGTTTTGGATAATGAAGGTTTTAATTTTACAATTAACAAAGGTTCTTTTTCGTTATTCATAAATGATAATTTGTTTTTAACTGGTACATTAAAAGATGGACTATATACCATTGAACCACCTAAGTTAGTTATGCACGTACAATAAAACAAAAGGAAACAAGATAATAAAATATCTGCCCAATTATGGCACGCTGGACTTGGACATATATCTAAGTCAAGGATTCAAAAGTTAGCATCATCTGGCGCGCTTGAAATCAATCGCATTGATGAATGCCAACATGTGAACCGTGTTTAAAGGGTAAAATGCCTAAGTTGCCATTTAAGGGAAACTCTGAGCGAGCCAAACAAACATTGGACTTAATACATACTGACGTATGTGGACCACTAAGAAAAGGGGCCCGAGGTGGCTATGATTACTTCATCACTTTCACTGACGACTATAGTCGTTATGGATATGTGTTCTTGTTGAAACACATGTCTGAAGCCTTTGAGCGATTAAAATAATTCAAGATGGAAGTAGAGAATCAACTTGGTCATACGATAAAGGCTCTTTGTTCTGACCGATGTGGAAAATTTCTTAGTAACGAATTTCTGAATTATCTTGTAGAGCATGGAATACTATCGTAGTGGACTCCTCCTGCAACACCCCAATTAAATGGAGTAGCAGAGAGATGGAATCGAACCTTGATGGACATGGTTCGATCCATGATGAGTGCCACTGATCTTCCTCTTTCATTTTGGGGACATGCCCTCTTCACGGCAACGAGGATACTAGACATAGTACCTTCTAAATCCGTAGAAAAGACACCATACGAATTATGGTTTGGCAAGGCACCCTCATACGCATTCATGCGCATATGGGGATCTCCCGCTTACGTTAAAAAGCTAGTGGGAGATAAATTGGAAACTAAATCCACCTTGTGCAAATTCGTGGGATATTCGAAAAACTCAATAGGATACAAGTTCTACGATCCTACACAACAAACTATGTTGCTCTCAAGGAACGCACACTTCTTGGAGAAGGATTTCTTGGTGGACATGAAGGAACACAACTTAGAACTAGATGAGGTCACTGAAGCTGAAAAGGCTAAAGAGGTCGATCAAACTGACCCATCACCACAGGCAGTGGGAGAACAAGAGCATGAAAGTGCACCAGAATGTACACCGATACTTCGTAGGTCAGAAAGACAACTTAGAGAACCTGAGAGGTACTACGGTCTGCTGCACAACCCAAGGACTTACGAAGAGGCTATGCTAGACATAGACTCGGGAAAGTGGTGCGAAGCCATGAAATCCAAATTGGACTCCATGCACTCAAACAAGGTCTGGGCCTTGGTAGATTCACCAGTGGGAGTGACTCCCGTGTGTTGCAAGTGGATCTATACGCGAAAGCTTGGAGTGATCGGAGAGGTAATAACCTACAAGATGCGACTAGTGGCAAAAGGATACACTCAAAGGCCAGACATCGACTTTGAGGAGACCTTCTCGCCCGTCGCAATGCCTAAATCCATTCGAATCTTGCTGGCCATAGCTGAGTGGTATAACTACGAGATATGACAGATGGATGTGAAGACTGCCTTTCTCAATAGGGACATTGACAAGGAGATCTACATGGAGCAACCAAAAGGATATGCATCCAAAGGAGATGAACACAAGGTGTGCAAACTCCAGAGGTCCATCTATGGACTGAAGCAAGCTTCCCGAAGTTAAAACATACGTTTCGATGAAACAATACAAACTTTTGGATTCATAAAAAACGTGTTCGAACCTTGCGTGTACAAGAAGATCAGTTGGAGTACAGTTGAATTTTTGGTGCTTTACGTTGATGACATTCTTCTCATTGGAAACAATGTGAAAGTGTTGTCCGAAACTAAAGCATGGTTATCTACACAATTCTCAATGAAGGATTTGGGAGAAGCATCATTTGTATTGGGTATAAGGATTTACCGGGATAGATCAAAAGGACTGCTGGGCCTCTCCCAATCGCAGTACATAGATAAAATCTTGAAGAGATTTAATATGGAAGAATCCAAGAGAGGATTGCTTCCAATGAGACATGAAATTGCATTCTCTAAGTCTATGGCCCCAAAGACGCCTGAAGAGAGAAGCAATATGTCTTGAGTACCATATGCATCCGCAATAGGAAGCATAATGTATGGTATGTTATGTACTAGACCAGACGTAGCGTATGCTTTAAGAGTTACAAGTCGCTACCAGTCTGATCCAGGTAAGCAGCCCTGGATAGCCGTAAAGGCAATTCTGAAGTACCTGAGAAGGACTAAGGAATTGTTCTTGGTATACGGTGGAGAAGAATTGAAATTGGAAGGCTATACAGACTCGAGCTTCCAATGTAATGTAGACGACTTCAAATCGGCATCTGGATACGTGTTCTGCCTCAATGGTGGTGCGGTAAGCTGGAAGAGCTGCAAGCAAGACACTACCGCAGATTCAACCACCGAAGCAGAATACATTGCCGCGTGGGATGCAGCAAAGGAAGGTGTTTGGATGAGGAACTTCATCCAGGTATTGGATGTGATACCTAGCATCACTGAGCCCATTACTATCTTTTGTGATAATAATGGGGCAATAGCGCAAGCAAAGGAGCCAAGATCTAATCAGAAGTCCAAGCACGTACAAAGACGATACCATGTGATAAGAGATATCATTGGTAGAGGAGACATTAAGATGGAACGTGTCGACTCAGAAGATAATACCGCGGACCCGCTAACGAAGCCTCTGCCTCAAAAGGCATTTGAGAAGCATCTGCTTAAGATGGGACTCAAGAACATAAAAGACTGGCTTTAGGACAAGTGGGAGATTGATAGAAATAGTGTCCTGCAAGCCAGCTGTATGGCTAGCACTTATTGTTATAAATAAGGAACTATTCAATTTGATTAATAAAAACACTTTATTATATGGTCATTTTATCTTATGTAATAATTATATACGCATAAGGATAGAAGTCCTTGGATCACAGGGCTATAGGACAACCCGTGGACTGATCTCTAAGGCCGTGATCTAAAACTTATTCAAGGGTCGTAGAATCCAATCGAGATAGGACATCATTGGATTCGGTTAAACTCTCACTATTGTGTATACTCCGATGAACTGGAGAATGCTAGGGTCCACGAGCGTGACTGGGATAGTCGATACACATAAGTGGGTGGCTTGCTAGGATGGCAAGCGCACTGAATACCCCAATTAGGAAATAACTCACCATGGAAGTGGTAGTCGCATATCGGGGTTGAAGTTATTCCAATTTACTATAGTATACGAGGAACGACCCCTAATTACTTGTGATGATAGGGTTTATCTGGTACGAGAACGTCTATGCTTTGATGTGAGTTCCGAATGACTAGAGATCACCAGAAAATCTCTGTGAACTCATGTTGGGTATAGATGAACTCGTATGCAGGTTCATATCATCAACAAAGGATCCATTGACCCGACTTGATAGGTTGGGGAAATTCTCCTATTGATTTCTGTGAGAAATTAATCCTGGTAAAAATCCTTGGCCAAGGTATCTGACGACTTTATTTAAGTAGCTCATAAAGATTAAGTCAAAGAGAATTATTTCGAGACCAGAATGCATAAGGTCAAGACAAAAGAAAAGGGAGACCGATAAAAGACCATACACTTAAGTCTCGACTGGGAGATTGATCGATGAAGAGATTATGGCGTATATGGTAATTGTAAATGATAAAAGGTTCACTGAATTAATTCACCAGTGATTGGGCTCCATAGGTCTTGTGGCCAGACATCGACCGTGGAGTGTGGGAGAATTCCTAAATTGGCAGGGGTGCTAATTTTGGAATGGCCAGTCGACAGAGTGTTCGACTGAATTAGAAAGTATTTAATACTTGAATAATTGAATTAATATTTAATTATTACCCACGGCCAATTATGTGGTGAACCTATGGGGGCATACACATTACACATGAAGCAAAATTGAAGAAAAAGGAAACAACTGGGTCGACCGAATCGACTGGGTCGATTGGGTCGACTGGGTCTGAAAAATCGACTGGGTCGACCCAATTGGAACTAATTGGATCCGATTGGAATTGGATCAAGATTATAAATTAACTTGGAATTTAATTTGTGAGTTATTAATTAATTAAGTTGGATTTAATAAATTATAGGAAGATTTAATTAAATAGACTTATAGTCTAATTTAATTAAGTGGGAGAGTAATTAATTAATTGGGCTATTTAATTGAGAAATTAAATAAAGCCTAATCAAATTAATTGAATGGGCCATGAATTAATTAGGAAGCTTAGTCTTCTAATTAAAAGGGCCATGACCCATATAGGAGACTTAGAGTCCTAGTCCTGGGAGGATTAGGTTAATGAGATACCTATAAATAGGGGACTTGATGTCATATCTCATACACAATAACAAGAGCCAAAAACACCAAGTCAAGAAAAACTCTCCCCTCTCCCAAGATCGGCCGAACTCTCTCTCTCTCTTTTGGAGGTGTTCGAATTTTTTTCTTTCGTTCCTAGTTCGTTTCCTAAACCCAAATCATAATATATCTTGTGTTCTATCCCATCAGGGTATATTATATTTCGTGTAAATGTGGTGTATCAACCCATAGAGGCGCAACACATGAGGCGCTGCTGCAGGGCATAGGATCGACCAACCCGAGGGAGGAACTTGACTTCGTCTGCCAACTGGGATTTGCAAGGAGACATGTATAACGTGCAACTATTTATACTGTCATTTATTTAATATTCATATATATACAACAAGAGTAGTATCCTGGCAAGATTCCATAAGAGGTCCTAAAAAATTATTAAATTCCGCTGTGCCTAGGGTTGTTTATCTTACCGAATCCCAACAAATATATTCCGAGAAACCCATGGCCTTGGTCGGTGACGGATTTGGAAAGGGGTTTCCAAATTTAGCAGTCACACTGGAATTATTATCCAGAATTAGAAAGTACATAATCGAGATAATTAAAGTTGCCGACCAATTCACACACCCTAGGTCTCGATTGAGAAATTAGTCGTTAGAGGGACCGTGTGTACATGACACTTATAAGAGGTGACGTTCACTAATATCACTTCACTTGAAGTTGGGCCTCATGAGCTTGTGGCTAGACATCGACCATGAGGCGTGGGTACTCCTGAATTAATGAGAGATTAATTATGGAGTGGTCAATTAAAAGAGTTTAATTGATCGGAGCAATGAATTGAATATTAATTGCTCATTAATTAAATCACGAAAATCGTGGGCCTACAACCAATTGATGGTGAACCTAGAGGGTCACACACAATACAGTTGGACAGTAAGAAAATGTTTGATTTAAAGAGTTAAATCAACAAATGAATTAAAGAGTTAATTCTGTGAGAGAACTAATTAATTAGATAGTCTAATTAATTAAAGAGTTAGTTAATAAAGAGAGAGAAAATTAATTGGGTTAATGTAATTAAAGGGCTTAATTAAATTAATGTAAGAAGTCTTACACATAAGGGGCTTTGAAGGTGGCTATAAAAGGAGTCAAGAGAAGACTCAAAACCCTAAGAAAAAACCAAACCCTGGCTGTCCCCCTCAAGGCATAACCGCCCCCTCTCCCTCTTGCTCTCTCCTTCACCTAGAGTTGGATCTTGATCTAGTTCCTCCATTGACAAACCTTCTCTCCTAGTTCTTAGCCTCGGGTTTGAAGGTGTTGCTCTCGTCCTACTGGTGTGGACTACTCTAGAGGCACAATACGTGGGGTGCTTCAGTGAACAAAGAGAAGACCGGAGAAAAACCACCACCTTGCCTGTGGTGAGGTAATTTGCGAATTACCCCCTTATTTTATTATGCAATTGTTGTATATTTGATTCAACCTATTCGTATGAGCTAGATGAAAAGTCCTAGGATTTTGGGATGTATGAAAAATTTTAAATTCCGCTATGTTGTATGACAATCATACCCCATTAAATCCCAACAGTGGTATTAAAGCCAAATTCACTACGCTCATACGAAAAGGCCTGGACACTTCAAAATTTATGTGTATATTTATTTGTTGTGTTCTATGATTTGATTCTTGCTTGTTATGGTATATTATGTGTTCGGATATTTGCGTAATTAGTTTTTGGGCCTAAACTACAATTTCTGAAATTAAAGGGCTAATGTGAAAATTTGCGTTTTTCAAAAATCTGGACAGAAAGTTAAATTTTTTGTTTTTCTGCAATTTTGTACCAAAACTGTATTTTTTGAATTTTTCAAAATCTGGGCTGTTTTTGCAAATACCGTAAAAATCTGGGGTCTGTTTGCAATAAACAAAAGTTTCTGGAAATATTTGTTAATTTCTTCTTTCTGGTCCGATTTGCGTATTCTGGATATTTTGGGACTGATTTGTAATTTCTGAATGTTGAGGGGTCAAAATGTAATTTTTGAAAATTCAGCGGCCGAATTTCAATTTTTCAAAAGTTGAAAAACAAAAACTGTTTTGTGAACTAAAAAAGTATAGTATATCCGAAAAGTTAATTATATCATAGTTAGTGGAGACTAGAGTGAGAATCAAGGGGTCATTTTAAAAGGGGTTTTAAAATAAAATTATGGATTGTTTTAATAGAGGTTTTAAAACTAGAATCTAGAGATATTTTAAAAGGGAGTTTTAAAATAAGATAAGAAATATAAATTTTTTTTTGCTTGTTTCTTGCTCTACGTGAACTGTTTACGTGGTTTTCGATGAGCTTTGACCCTATGGTAGATATGATTGGTTAATTTTAATTACGTTGGTTTTCTGGGCATGCGAGCCTTAAGGTTTTGGGCCACTTTGAGCCTTTGTAATAGATTAGGGCTTTACTGTTTTAAATAGTTTAGGATGGAGGCCCGTTACAAGCAAGGTGGGAGCCCAAGAAGAGATGAATGTCATGTATGCATGGTTATTAATGTAATAGCCTAGGTCCTTTAGAACAAAAATAGATTGACCAATTGGGCCAACATCTTTGGCTCGATGATGGCCCGCATAGGAAGTTCCTGATTGAAAACATATTGTGGTAGAATGCATGCTAGATGTGTATGTTTTGATCACTGATTTATCTTCTAGCATGTATGGTGATGCGCGCTAGTAATTTAGATCATAAATAAAAAGATAAAGCATAACTGGAACGGTGAGATCTCGAGGAGAGTTACCTCAAACTCTTTGACCCGAAAAACCCCTCTTGAAAATAATATTAAATCATATTGGGTACATTAAAATGAAGTTTTAAGATCCAAGCCTTCCATCAATAGGAACTAGCGTGAGTTGTCCACTTATCGATTAAGGTGACCAGAGTCTGGCACCCGAGTCGAAGAAAGAGATAATACTCAAAATTCCTTGATTATCGTTTTTGATTAAACTTGACAAGGGTGGAGACTGGTTGGGACATGAAAATCGATCGATGACTAGTTACGGGGATTTCATGACCGGGCCCGTTGCTCATCAAGTTTGATGGGTTAGACATAACGAGTAGTACCACTCATGATGTAGCAGTGCTAGATGAGTGCGAAAACCGAGGCAAAATAGCTTGAAGGTTGTATAGAGACTTAATTGTATGGCTGTGAGTCGTGGGTGCAATTAATGTCTGCTGGGACATTAAGACCTGCTAGGAAATAAGATTTCCAGAATAATTGAAGGGGTAATTGTTTCGATAAAATAGTGGGAGAACTTTATCGGTAACAAGTCCAGTAATCGTTAATTATAAGTATTAATTTAGATCAGTCAGCTAAACATTATCATAATTTTTTTAGATCATTTTTGCAAAAATGTTTAAGAATTCATTATCTATTATCCTTGACACTAACAAACTGAATGGATCAAATTTCGTCAACTGGCTAAGAAATTTGAGGATAGTCCTCGACTCTGATCGTCGGATATATATTCTCGATGCACCCATTCTTGGTGCACTTCCAGAAGGGGTTTCGGAAGAGGAACGAACCACCTACGAGAAATGGGTTGATGATTACATTCAGGCTCGTTGCCTCATGTTGGCATCTATGAACAATGAGCTGCAGAAACAACATGCAAAGATGTAGCATTCTGCTGACATAATTCTCCATCTCCGAGAGTTATTCGGAGAGAAGTCTCGGACAGAAAGGTTCAAGATGACTAGGGAGTTGTTCAATCTGAGAATGGCTGAGGGTTCAAGTGTGAAAGATAACTGTCTTCGTTTCATTAATCTGGTTGAAAAACTGGAGAACTTGGACGTAGACTTGCATGCTGATCTTTCTAATGACCTCCTCCTCCATTCTCTGCCACGCTCAATTGATCAGTTCGTGTTAAATTTCAACATGGAGGAGAGAAATCTCGCTCTTCACCAACTGACCAACATATTGGTTACGGCAGAAGCTACCATTAAGAAGGAGAAATTTGTCTTGATTGCTGAGCAACCCAAGGCTGCAAAGCCGAAAAAGGGCAAGAAGAAGAAGAAAGTGTTCTCTTCCAAAATAACAAGAAGGTTGTCGAAAAAAAGCTCAAGAGCCAGAAGATGAATGTTTCCACTGCAAGAAAGTATGGCACTGGAAAAGGAACTTCCTTGACTACCTTAAGACGGTAGCCAAAGATATTTTCTTTATTGAAGTTAATATTTCGAGTAATTGTGCTTCATTGGTGTTGGACACCACAGCTGGTTCTCATAACTGCAATGATTTGCAGGTGATGGGAGCAGTAAGGCCTCTTGAGCCTGGGGATAGGATCCTGTATTTTGGAAACGGAGCAAGGGTTGCGACAGAGCCCATAAGAGATGTAGAATTAGTGATAGGGAATTTTTCTTTGGTTTTAAAGGACTATTTGTACGTACCGTCAATTATCAAAAATATTATTTTTGATTCCATTATTGGATAATGATGGTTTTTGTTTTTCCATTTCAAATGAAAATTTTAGCACAATGAAATGTGGCTTTACTTATGCTAGTGGTACTTTGATAGATGGTTTTTGTACCCTTGAACCAACTAATTCAAACGTATTGTACATTCAATTAAAGAAAAGAAAACAAGATCATAATAGTCCACTGTTATGGCACGCTAGGCTTGGACATATATCCAAGGGTAGAATTCAAAGTTGGTCTCCTTTAGGGCTCTTGAAATAAAGAACATATATGATCTCCCAACTTCCGAGTCCTTTCTCAAGGGAAAGATGACCAAAACGCCTTTTACTGGGAAACCGGAGCGAACCAAACAAACCTTGGATTTGATCCATACTGATGTTTGTGGACCAATGAGTATCAGTGCAAGAGGAGGATTCTCTAACTTCATAATCTTCACAGACGACTACAGTCGTTTTGGATATGTGTACCTAATGAAGTTAAAATTTCAAAGACTTTCAAATGGAAGTTGAGAATCAACTTGGACACAGTATTAAGGCACTTCGGTTGGATCGAGGTGGGGAATACTTAAGTCAAGAATTCCTTGATTATCTTGTAGCGAATGGGATTCTCTCACAGCGAACGCCTCCTAGAATACCACAGTTGAATGGTGTGTCTGAGAGAAGGAATCGAACTTTGTTGGACCTGGTTCGTTCCATGATGAGTTTCGCTGATCTTCCTTTTTTTGTTTTGGGGTTTTGCCCTCTTAACTGCTTCGAAGATACTTAGAGGCCATTTGTCCCCACGGTGAAACAACAAAAAATGGCGTTCCAATTCTCAACGGGATATTTTAACCGTTTGGCCCCTCAAATAAGCAAATTGCGTTAATGATTCAAAATCCGAATACTGAAGGTTTGCAAAAGTACCTCTCAGCTTGCTTTTGCCAACGCCATTTTAAGTTTTTTAGGCAAAAGTCTATTATGCCCTCAAAAAAATTCAGAAAACCTAATTTAACCCTGGTTGTAACTATAAATAAAGGTAACTATTTACTTCTTTTGATTTACAACATTTTTGGATTAGTTTTTTATTAAATTAATTTAGATTCATTTTAATAGTTTCATTCATCTTCTTATTATAGTTTTGCGCAATATGAACGTGAAAAAAATTACGTAGTTAATAAATTTTATTTTTTTGTTCCTTCTCATTAGTCTTATTTTACATATATATAAAAAAAAATTAGTTAATGTATGTTTTTTAGCATTTATGTTAGTCTAAAGAAAAAAGTTCAAATAGTAATCTTTATCATACATATAAGGATAGTTTTGTAAATTAAATAAAAGACTACATCTCTATAATCAATATTGAAAATTGGAACCAAACGCTAAGTCAATTAGGCAATAATCTATTTTTTAAAAGCAATTATATAATCGCTAGGCCAAATGTTACGCTCCAAATACGAGTGCGTAAACACGCAAGTATACGGTCGTTACAAGTAATATAAAATGATAAGTACATACCGAGTATCGAATCCCAACGAATGGGTAAAATGTGGGAATAAACGAATCAATCGACGGCTTATTTCATCTAAGAACGCTTGATACAAAAGGATCAAACCCAATATTGATAAGGGTGATTTTATTTAACTACGAGCGATAAAGTAAATCTAACTACGAAAACAAGTAAATGGGGAGTTAATTATGTGGTAAGGAGGATTCATAAGCGATTAGTTAAAGCAGATAAATTATGCGGTTGTTTGGTTAGCTATGCAAACAATCCCAGATTTAGTTGTTGTTTGTGAGTTCAAATTAGTTAAGTCTCCCTGTCGGTTTGACCTAACTCTACCAATCTACCCAAACTTTCCATCTCCGGATCAATAACGAACATCGCTGTCAACCTATGCTCTATAGGAAAGTCCGAACCCAAAAGAGGATTCTAAGGCGTACCGATGTCACCCGGGACCTAAGACTAACCTAAATCCCCGAATAAAGAGAATCTAAGTTATTTGGTGCATTCACGAACGAACCCATTATACAAACACGGACCAAACTAGGTATATGTCTATCCTAGGTTGAAATCCACAAACCGTCACTCGCATAACCTTCAACGTTCTAGGTTGCATTAAAGGTAGATGGCCAAAAGTGAGATAAAACAATAAACCCAACAAATCAAACATAACCCAACATCAAACATAACTAATCAAACGATAACAATGGCTCGACAATTAATATCTTATGCTCGTGTTTACGATAGCATACAAACCTATCAAATTAAACTATTAATCCAATTTATTCCTAAATGGACTAAAATCTAATCGATGACATTAAAGTCAAACCTTAAACGAATATGAAACGACTTAGGTATATGTCTATCCTAGAATCGAATCACAATCCAAATTCATAATCAAATCCTCAAAATCACTATTTCTAGCAATTAAGAATCAATAAATCTCATCTCAAAGTTTGTCAAATCTTAAGATAAACGATAAGCACGGAATCGGATTAACGAACACATATAAGCACCATGCTAATCATCAAGACATCATTTAATCAAACAATAACATAAATACTTATAAATTCGGAGAATTCAAATTCACAATCATTGTTCCAAAAAGATAATACAACATCAATCTCCTAATCAAGGACAACTAGGAAATAGAAAAATATCACCTAATCGGAATGAAATCGAGAGATGAATTTTCCTCCCCTTAATCACCACCTAATCACTCCCCAAGGGTGGTGACTAACTCACCCCCTTGGTGGAGTCTTCAATACAAGAAAAATCAAGAAAAACTAAAGAGGGAGTTAAGGAAGGCTTGAGAGGAAAAGGGAGGCCAAGAAAGAGGGAAAATTTGGTGAAAAAAATGTGAAAGTTGTTCTTTTATCTTCCCCTAATAGCCCCTTTATGAGAAAACCCAAAAATTTCCTTGAAAACGCGGAGAGTTGGCTGATATTTCGCACCAGCAGGCTCACACCGCGGTGTATCTTATTTGCACCGTGGTGCAATATAGGCAGATAGTTTTCTGCTCTGTCACAGTTCCTTCCGAGTAGCATATCTTTTGATTCCGAACTCCGAATTTGGATCCGTAAAGTCCGTAGTGTATCTATCTCACTCATATATGACATATCCAAAATTCAGCTCATTTGGATCATCTATGAAATATTTATGCATGTTCTAGTGAGCAGCTATCTACGAACTTCCATGTTTTGACTTCGGTTTTTCATTACTTTGAAGCTCTTTTCTACATCCTATAAAACATACAAAACACAATCAAAACACACAAACAACAACCAAAACACACAAAAGTCCAACAAAGGCGCAAATGAACGCGAAAATAAGCAAAAGCACGCAAAACTCGAATCAAAGCAAGATATTTTGGGCTTAAAGAGATAGGTAATAACGACGTTCTCACGACGTTATCACACCCCCAAACTTAAACAATTGCTCGTCCTCGAGCAAAGAAAACAAAAAAAAAATACCAAACATGCATGCCTAAGATCCAATTGCCAAAACTTATCACTTTCAAATTATTTCTCAAACAAGCTCCACGTGCGTGTGTGATGGCTTCGGCTAGGTTCTATCTTAGGTGAATACGCCCCAATAGATTAAAATCATTGGTTCTACTTGCATGGGCTCCTAAAGTTAACATAGATCCTCTCCTAGTCTTAGGTCTCAAACTTTATGCTCCAATCACATCATGAAACTAAGTTATAGGCACTTTATGAGTGTTGTCCCTATTCTTGAACTAATGAACCATTTTAGTACCTATCTCTTTTCTCACCATACTTTGCTTTTCTTTTGATTTACAATAATTACGTAGCACTTTGTGCTTTACAATGATATTACAATACAAAACTAGCACTAATTATGATGATTGTTTGTGCTTCTAAACATTTAACTTTTGGGCTACTAGCACCATTCCAACGAAATAGAGTAATTACAAAAATGATTCATGAATTTCATCATTTGAAGGCCTAGCCTTTCTTTTCTCTCATAGAAGTGCATACATTTTAGCAACTTCTCTACTCGTTTCTTTTGAAAGCTAAGTGTTCAAAGGTTTTTCATTCTTGAAAAGGGTTCACTCTGATGGAATAGTGCCCTGCAAGCCAATATATTTAGCTTGTAGTGAAACTATCATTATCTTTCTTTAGTATAAATGACTTAATACGCATGTTTATTTATATGTGTATAAGGATAAACAATGGCCAACTTCATCTCTCGCGAATACATTTAAGCGATTGGATGAAACCCTTAGATTACATTTGACTATGGGACGATTCACTTCAGTACTGAGTGCAATCATGAAACAGTCTCAAAGGTCGTAATCCTAAAACTGTTCCAAGTCATAGATTCCGAAACGAGACGGGGTATCGTAGGAATCGCAAAGACTTGTACGAGTATGCATGATTCACATGGAGTGAATTTGTAGTGTTTCATGAGCAAGGAATTTGAGTCCAGTGCATACGAGTAGGTGGTTCAATGGAAGATTGAACGCATCGAACGACCCGAACAGAGAAACCCATTGTGGAAGCGCATGACGCATATCGGTGATGGGATATTTCTCAAGGAATATAATAGTGTACGATTTAGTCCTTTGACTTGAGGTACTAGGGCGAATTCGGTGCATGAAAGTGCGTACTTAGATCTAGGTATAGGCCACGTAGCTTGGTCATAACATGCCTAGGTTGGGTGCGTATGGACATGTACGCGGGTGGTTAGTACCAATATGGAATCTATTGACTCATTGTAATGGATGAGAGAATTTCCTATACGATTCTTAGATAATATATCCGAGAAACCCGTGGCCACGGTCGGTGACGGATTTGGAAAGGGGTTTCCAAATTTAGCAGTCACACTGGAATATTATCCTGAATTAGAAAGTATAGTTATCGAGACAAATTTAGAGGTGCCGATCAATTAACACACCCTAAGTCTTGATCGGGGATATTAGTCGATAGAAGGACCGTATGTACATGGCAATTATATGAGACGAGGTTCACAAATATCAATTCACCTGAAGTTGGGCTTCATGGGCTTGTGGCTAGACATCGACCATGAAGTGTGGGTACTCCTGAATTAATAGAGGATTTAATTCTAGGAGTGGTCAATTAAAGGTTGTTTAATTGACCGGAACAATTTATTGTTCATAAATTAAATCACGAAGGATTCGTGGGCCTGCTGCCAATTGATGGTGAACCCAGAGGGTCACACACAATACAATTGGACGGTGACTGTTATAAAAGGACATGAAAGGAATTAATTGATTTAAAGATAATTAAATCAATTAAATGAATTAAAAGTATTTAATTCAAGTGGGAGATTAATTAATTGGCTAACTTAATTAATAATTGAGTTGCTAATTAATTATATAAAAGAAATAATGATTTAATTGGGCTGGGCATTTAATTAAAGTTGTTAATTAAATGAAGGATTGCAAGACATGGGCTTTTATTAATTAAAGCCCATAAGGAGTCTTGTAGACCTAGGTCAGAAGGAGCTTATAAATAGAGCACATCTAGAGCTCAAATGTGTAACACTCAAAAAAAGAAAACCCTAGCCTCCTTTTGCCCTAGTAAGCGCCGCCCCCCTTAGCTAGAAACCCTAGCCGCCGCCGCCACCATTGAGCCGCCGCCACCTGCTGCCGTGGGCTGCCTTGGTGCCGCCGCCGCCATCTCCCTGTTCCGTTGTGTTAGATCTTGATCTGTCAAGAGATTCAACACAATCCTGCAATAACAAATCTCCTGAATCCAGTTCTGAGCCTAAGATCTTGAGGTGTTGCCAGAATCCAATTGGTGTGGACTATCCCTGGAGGTGAGACACTTGGATCACTCCTGTGAACCAGATCAGAATCAGAAACGAAGCCGGAGGTTTCCACCACCTTGCCTGTGGTGAGGTATATCGCAAAAACCCCCTTGTTAATTCATTGTGTGCGTTTTTGTTTCTTGTTTTTGTATACATAATATGGAGACTTCTTTTATGACACCATTGGATGACTCGAAAATTTTTAAATTCCGCACTTTGTTGTATGACAAATCGAGCCATATCCCAACAGTGGTATCAGAGCCAACTCCATTATTATTATACAAAAGCCTGAACATAATTGTGTTCACCGTATATGTTTAATTATATGTATGAGAACGCATGATAATTATGTTCTGTAAGTTGATTCTTGCTTGTTATGACTAGATCTATCATTGGGTAAAACTGCTTTTCAAGATCTGTGGCGTTTTTATAGTTTTTGTAAACTTCAGGACTTTTTGGGGCAAAAATCGCATATTAGGGTTTTTGGGGCTGAAAATTCAAAATTTTTTGAAATCTGGAAATTTGAAAATTCTGGACTGTTCTTGCAATTCTGGTCGCACGGTTTTTGGGTCGTTTTGCAATATCCGAAAACTTTGGGGCTGTTTTGCAATTACCGAAACTTGAGGGGTCAATTTGAAAAATCGAAAATTTTCAAAATTCAAAATTTTATTTTCTGGTCTGCTGCCCGAAACTGCCCAGGGGTGTTTTTGTAACTTTTTAAAAAGTTTTGGGGTCAAAATGCAATTTTCAAAAGTTGAGGGGTCAAAAATGAAATTTTCAAAAGTTGAAAAACAGAATCTGAAATTGAGCAGAAAATTAATTTTTTGTTTACCCGGATATTTATTTTGTCATAATTAGTAGTGACTAAAAAGCAAGAATCATAGGAAGGTAATTTTAAAAGGATGTTTTAAAATTAAGATAGAAGAAAGTAAAAGATGTTTACATGTTTCTTGCTCTACGTGAACTGTTTACGTGGTTTTCGATCGAGACGAGCCTTGACCCTAGGGTAGATGTGATTGGTTTAATTTATTGCTTGTTTTTCATTGGGCCTGCGAGCCTATTATTGTTTTTGGGCCACTTTGAGCCTTTGTAATAGAATAGGGCTTTACTGCTTTCCTAGTTTAGGATGGAGGCCCGTTTACAAGCAAGGTGGGAGCCCAAGAAGATAAGAAGGCCATGAATGCATGGTACATTGTGTAATAGCATAGGGCCCGTTTGAGAAACCTTTAGATTGACCAATTAGGCCAACATCATTGGCTCGATGATGGCCCGCATAGGAGGCTCCCGATCGAAAACATATTGTGGTAGTATGCATGCTAGGCTTGTATGGCTTTTATTTATTTGTCGATTTATATTTAGCTTGTATGAGATGCGCGCTAGAATCTAGATCGTAATAAAAGATAAAGCATAATTGAAGCGGTGAGATCTCGAGGAGAGTTAGTATAACTTTCACACCAGTAAACCCCCTCTTGAATTAAATATTAAGTCATATTGGATTAAAATAAAATGAAGTATTTATATAAATCCAAGCCTTCCATCAATAGGGACTAGCGTATGTTGTCTACTTATCGATAGAGGTAATCCAGAGTCTGGCACCCGAGTCGAAGAAAGGGACAATACGTGAAATTCCTTAACTCCTGTTTTTAACTAAACAAGACAAGGGTGAGGATTGGTCGGGATGTGAGGATCGACCGATAACTAGTTACGGAGAACTCACGACCGGGCCCGTTGCTCATCATGATTGATGGGTTAGACTTAACGATTAGTAACACTTATGATGTAGCAGTGCTAGATAAGTGCAAAAACCGAGGCAAAATAGCTTGAAGGTTGTGGAGTAACACAATTGGCAATAAGTATGCCTACCTGGGAAATTGGTTGTATGGCCACGAGTCGTGGGTGCAATTAATTGCCGTTGGGACGTCAAGACCTACTAGGAAATAGAATTTCCCGAACAATTGAAGGGGTAATTGTTTCGATAAAATAGTGGGAGAACTTCTACGATAGAAAGTCCAACCTTCGTAGATTATAAGTATTATTCATTAACTAGTCCACTGAATGTTTGTCTTCTCTTTAAATTAGATACTGAGATATCAGTAATTATCCATTATACTATTTGTCCTCGACTAATAAAATAGCTGGATTAAAATATCGACTAGGCAAGAAACTTGAGAATTGTCTTAAATTCCAGAAGTGGGAATGATGTTCTTAAACGACAACCTATGCCTTATACGCTTCCGAGATAAATCAAAATATAAGAAACGAATCTCCCGTAGAATATGGGAATATTAATGATCGTTCCTCATATAAAGATGAATCTCAAAAGTGAAACGAATCACCTATAGAGTATGGGAATCTTAAATGATCGTTTCCTAAAATAAGCATCAAGATTGAAAGAGCTATGGAAGCAACATGAGGAGCATGTCTGAATTTCCACCTCAAAAGGCCCGTTTTGAGGACCAATCTTCTGAAACAAAACCCCACCTCAAAAGGCTCGTTTTGAGGAGTAGTTTTGAATCAATATGATTCAAGACTTCCAAGGAATTGTTTCAAAACTCGAGAATAATTGAAGGAACTAGTGTCAAGGATCACTGTCTTTGTTTTATCAATCTAGTTGAAAACTGGATCGATTAAACGTAAGCCTGCAAGTGATCTTAACATTAACTTCTTCTTAAATTCTCCTCCCGCTCATTCAAATGACTCTTGAAATAAACTGATCTTATTTGATAAGTTGATCACATTTCATGAATCAACCAAAGAATTGGTTAAAGGCAAATAGGATAAACCTGTCATGATCGTTTACACTTCATGGACTGCAAAGTCATGGAAGAGTAAAATGAAGAGGAATTTATTCTCTTCTAATTCGACCATAAAGGTAGTCAAAAGAACGCAAGTAGCCTAAAAGTCGAATTGTCCCACTGCATCTAAGAAAGGCACTAATGTGTTTAATTGATTAGATGATCTAATTAATTAAGCAACGTTTCAATTAAAGGGTTAATTGAAAAGGAAAAGGATTCAATTAAAGATGTTAATTGAAAGGAAGCAAATTAATTGAACTAAACCATTAACTCAATTTTATTGAATTAATGTGTGAAGATCAAATTAATACAAAGATAATAATCCATAACTTTGGTACGCTAGACTTGGAAACATCTCCAAGAGTAGGATTCAATAGTTGGTTTCACCTAAGCTTCTTGAAAAATAGAACTTGGATGAACTTCCAACCTGCGAATCATGTCTCAAAGGAGAGATAACCAGATCTCCCGTCACAGGGAATCAAGAGCGAACCAAATAAAATCTGGATTTAATCCATGAGTATGGATCACTAAAGGTTACTGTGAGAGGAGATTACTCATACTTCGTACCTTTTTGCTAAAGACCCTGGTCGTTAGTGGAAAATGAATCTAGTGAGATACAAATCCGAAAAACCTTTCAAGGTATTTCGATGCGAAGTAGAGAATCAACAAAGACAAAGTATTGCGACCATTCGATCTAGTTGAGATAGCAAATACTTGTCAAGGATTCCTCAATTATCTTAATGAGAATGAGATTCTCATACAACAAACTCCTCTTAAGACGCCTCAACTTATTGAAGTGTCTAAAGAGATGGAATCTAACATTGTTAGACATTGTTCGATCCATATTGAGTTATGTTAAGCTTCCTTATGCATTCTAGGGGTTAGTCCTCCTGATTGCATCGAAGATACTGAGCAAAGTACCTTCAAAGTACGTGCCTGCAAAGCTTTACCAAGAAAGGTATGGCAAAATACCTTTATACTCTTACTTCTGAGTATGGAGATCTCCTACCGATGGTAGAAACGAGAAAGGAGATAAATTGGCTAGTAGATCCAATTTGTATATAATTGTGGGGTATCCAACGAAATCCATTGGATACCTGTTCCACGACAATGAGAAACAATCGTTTCTCCTAGATACCAGTTCCTCTGTTGATGAATCACACGTCAAAGGAAATGGAAACGTCATGGAACTTGATGAAGTCCAAGATTTGGACCCGTCCCCGCAAACAGTGGGAGTTAATCCAGAATTTACTAAACCTACTAGTACACCTACTCTTCGAAGGTCTGATCGAATTCGTAAGGAGCCAAAGCGATTTGGTCTCATTCACGAAAACGAGAATGTGGAAAGTAATCCAAAGACCTATCAAGAAGCGATGTCAGACATAGACTTGGGTACGTGGCTCGAAGCCATGTAAACCAAAATGGATCCCATCCATTCCACCAAGGTATAACCTTGATTGATCCACCTAAGGGATTTATCCCTATAAGTTGGTTATAAGTTATAAATGGATCTTCAAACTTGGAATGAATGGAGAGGTGTTGACCTCTAAGAATCGACTAGTGGTAAAAGGGTTATTCACAATGTTCTGGAACAGACTTTGTTGAAACCTTTTCTCCATTAGCGATATTTGAATCCATTTAGATTCACAGTTGTTCTGATGAGATAGTCAAGACAATTGACTTCATCAAAACGAGTATGAACAATGAGTGTACAAAAGGATTAGTGGGAGCGCGATGAAGCTCATATTTTATATGTCGATAATGTTCTGGTTATCTGGGATGATATCGGAATATTAGCACAGACGAAAGCATGATTGTCCATGCAATTCTCCATGAAAGATTTAGGAGAAGCATCTTGCGTATTGGGATACGTATCTATAGAATAGATCAGAAAAAGATGCTGACACTCTCTAAATCTAAGTACATAGAATCAATACTGGAAATATTCAGTATGAAGAATCCAAGAAAGGATTGCTTCCAGTGAGACCCGTATCCCTTGTTCCAAAATCGATGTGCCCTACATCAAATGAGAACAAAGGAGGATGTCTCAAATACCTTATGTTTCAAACAAAAGGTTGCATGTGGCATGCTTTACTATGTACTAGACCAGACGTAGAACATGCTCAAGTGTCGCGAGCAGTTGCTAGTCAAACTCCAGTGAAGAAGTACTGGACCACCGTAAAAGATATCCTTAAACTCTTGACAAAGACTAAGGATTTGTTCTTGGTCTACGGTGGTAGTGGAGAATTAAAATTCGAAGGATTCACTGATTCGAATTTTCAGTCTGATGTGGATGAATTATATATATCCATTTTTGGATACATATCCTGCATCAATGGGGTAACGGTGAATTTGAAAGGGTTCCAAGCAAATCACCGTAACCATTCAAACCACTGAAGCAAGATATATTGCAGCATTAAATGTAGCATTAAATGCGGCTTAAGAAAGTGTTTAGATATAAAACTTCATCCTATGGTTGGATGTAGTGCCTAGCATTGCGAAGCTCATGGTTATCTTCTATGATAACATTGGAGCTATTGTCAAAGCAAAGCATTCGAGATCTTACCAGAAATCTAAACATAATTGAAAGAAAGGTACCATTTGATTAGAAAAATCATTGGTAGAGTTAACGCGGGTAATGGATCGCGTCGACTCAGAAGACTACTTAGCGGATCCACTAAAAGAGACTATATCATAAAATGAGTTCGAAGAACATCTTTAGAAAGATGGGTCCTAGAAACGTTTATGATTGGCTTTAGGGCAAGTGGGAGATTGATGGAATAGTGCCCTGCAAGCCAATATATTTAGCTTGTAGTGAAACTATCATTATCTTTCTTTAGTATAAATGACTTAATACGCATGTTTATTTATATGTGTATAAGGATAAACAATGGCCAACTTCATCTCTCGCGAATACATTTAAGCGATTGGATGAAACCCTTAGATTACATTTGACTATGGGACGATTCACTTCAGTACTGAGTGCAATCATGAAACAGTCTCAAAGGTCGTAATCCTAAAACTGTTCCAAGTCATAGATTCCGAAACGAGACGGGGTATCGTAGGAATCGCAAAGACTTGTACGAGTATGCATGATTCACATGGAGTGAATTTGTAGTGTTTCATGAGCAAGGAATTTGAGTCCAGTGCATACGAGTAGGTGGTTCAATGGAAGATTGAACGCATCGAACGACCCGAACAGAGAAACCCATTGTGGAAGCGCATGACGCATATCGGTGATGGGATATTTCTCAAGGAATATAATAGTGTACGATTTAGTCCTTTGACTTGAGGTACTAGGGCGAATTCGGTGCATGAAAGTGCGTACTTAGATCTAGGTATAGGCCACGTAGCTTGGTCATAACATGCCTAGGTTGGGTGCGTATGGACATGTACGCGGGTGGTTAGTACCAATATGGAATCTATTGACTCATTGTAATGGATGAGAGAATTTCCTATACGATTCTTAGATAATATATCCGAGAAACCCGTGGCCACGGTCGGTGACGGATTTGGAAAGGGGTTTCCAAATTTAGCAGTCACACTGGAATATTATCCTGAATTAGAAAGTATAGTTATCGAGACAAATTTAGAGGTGCCGATCAATTAACACACCCTAAGTCTTGATCGGGGATATTAGTCGATAGAAGGACCGTATGTACATGGCAATTATATGAGACGAGGTTCACAAATATCAATTCACATGAAGTTGGGCTTCATGGGCTTGTGGCTAGACATCGACCATGAAGTGTGGGTACTCCTGAATTAATAGAGGATTTAATTCTAGGAGTGGTCAATTAAAGGTTGTTTAATTGACCGGAACAATTTATTGTTCATAAATTAAATCACGAAGGATTCGTGGGCCTGCTGCCAATTGATGGTGAACCCAGAGGGTCACACACAATACAATTGGACGGTGACTGTTATAAAAGGACATGAAAGGAATTAATTGATTTAAAGATAATTAAATCAATTAAATGAATTAAAAGTATTTAATTCAAGTGGGAGATTAATTAATTGGCTAACTTAATTAATAATTGAGTTGCTAATTAATTATATAAAAGAAATAATGATTTAATTGGGCTGGGCATTTAATTAAAGTTGTTAATTAAATGAAGGATTGCAAGACATGGGCTTTTATTAATTAAAGCCCATAAGGAGTCTTGTAGACCTAGGTCAGAAGGAGCTTATAAATAGAGCACATCTAGAGCTCAAATGTGTAACACTCAAAAAAAGAAAACCCTAGCCTCCTTTTGCCCTAGTAAGCGCCGCCCCCCTTAGCTAGAAACCCTAGCCGCCGCCGCCACCATTGAGCCGCCGCCACCTGCTGCCGTGGGCTGCCTTGGTGCCGCCGCCGCCATCTCCCTGTTCCGTTGTGTTAGATCTTGATCTGTCAAGAGATTCAACACAATCCTGCAATAACAAATCTCCTGAATCCAGTTCTGAGCCTAAGATCTTGAGGTGTTGCCAGAATCCAATTGGTGTGGACTATCCCTGGAGGTGAGACACTTGGATCACTCCTGTGAACCAGATCAGAATCAGAAACGAAGCCGGAGGTTTCCACCACCTTGCCTGTGGTGAGGTATATCGCAAAAACCCCCTTGTTAATTCATTGTGTGCGTTTTTGTTTCTTGTTTTTGTATACATAATATGGAGACTTCTTTTATGGGACCATTGGATGACTCGAAAAATTTTAAATTCCGCACTTTGTTGTATGACAAATCGATCCATATCCCAACAGTGGTATCAGAGCCAACTCCATTATTATTATACAAAAGCCTGAACATAATTGTGTTCACCGTATATGTTTAATTATATGTATGAGAACGCATGATAATTATGTTCTGTAAGTTGATTCTTGCTTGTTATGACTAGATCTATCAAACACAAATTTAGCAATCAATGTCATCATTTACTCCGCACATTACCACATTCCCCGACAACGGCGCAAAAAACTTGTTACGCTCCAAATACGAGTGCGTAAACACGCAAGTATACGGTCGTTACAAGTAATATAAAACGATAAGTACATACCGAGTATCGAATCCCAACGAATGGGTAAAAGGTGGGAATAAACGAATCAATCGACAGCTTATTTCATCTAAGAACGCTTGATACAAAAGGATCAAACCCAAATATTGATAAGGGTGATTTTATTTAACTACGAGCGATAAAGTAAATCTAACTACGAAAGCAAGTAAATGGGGAGTTAATTATGTGGTAAGGAGGATTCATAAGCGATTAGTTAAAGCAGATAAATTATGCGGTTGTTAGGTTAGTTATGCAAACAATCCCAGATTTAGTTGTTGTTTATGAGTTCAAATTAGTTAAGTCTCCCTGTCGGTTTGACCTAACTCTACCAATCTACCCAAACTTTCCATCTCTGGATCAATAACGAATATCGCTGTCAACCGATGCTCTAAGGAAAGTCCGAACCCAAAAGAGGATTATAAGGCGTACCGTTGTCACCCGGGACCTATGACTAACCCAAATCCCCGAATAAAGAGAATCTAAGTTATTTGGTGCATTCACGAACGAACCCATTATACAAACACTGATCAAACTAGGTATATGCCTATCCTAGGTTGACATCCACAAACCGTCACTCGCCTAACCTTCAACGTTCTAGGTTGCATTAAAGGTAGATGACCAAAAGTGCGATAAAACAATAAACCCAACAAATCAAACATAATCAAACATCAAACATAACTAATCAAACGATAACAATGACTCGACAATTGATATCTTATGCTCGTGTTTGCTATTCAAGGATTCAATGACGTTTGTATGTATCTTACGATAGCATACAAACCTATCAAATTAAACTATTAATTCAATTTATTCCTAAATGGACTAAAATCTAATCGATGACATTAAACTCAAACCTTAAACGAATATACGACTTAGGTATATGTCTATCCTAGAATCGAATCACAATCCAAATTCATAATCAAATCCTCAAAATCACAATTTCTAGCAATCAAGAATCAATAAATCTCATCTCAAAGTTTGTCAAACCTTAAGATAAATGATAAGCACGGAATCGGATTAACGAACACATATAAGCACCATACTAATCATCAAGACATCATTTAATCAAACAATAACATAAATACTTATAAATTCGGAGAATTCAAATTCACAATCATTGTTCCAAAAAGATAATACAACATCAATCTCCTAATCAAGGACAACTAGGAAATAGAAAAATATCACCTAATCGGAATGAAATCGATAGATGAATTCTCCTCCCCTTAATCACCACCTAATCACTCCCCAAGGGTGGTGACTAACTCACCCCCTTGGTGGAGTCTTCAATACAAGAAAAAGCAAGAAAAACTAAAGAGGGAGTTAAGGGAGGCTTGAGAGGAAAAGGGAGGCCAAGAAAGAGGGAAAGATTGGTGAAAAAAGTTTGAAAGTTGTTCTTTTATCTTGCCCTAATAGCCCCTTTAAGAGAAAACCCGAAAATGCCCTTGAAAACGCGGAGAGTTGGCTGATATTTCGCTCCGCGGTGCAATATAGGCTGAAAGTTTTCTGCTCTGTCACAGTTCCTTCCGTGCGGCATATCTTTTGATTGCGAACTCCGATTTTGGATCCGTAAAGTCCGTAGTGTAGCTAACTCACTCATCTACGACATATCCAAAATTCAGCTTATTTGGATCATCTATGAAATATTTATGCATGTTCTAGTGAGAAGCTATCTACGAACTTCCATGTTTTGACTTCGATTTTTCATTCCTTTGAAGCTCTTTTCTACATCTCCCTACTAAACACACAAAACACAATCAAAACACACAAAAGTCCAACAAAGGACGAAAAGCACCAAAGAACGCAAAAATAAGCAAAAGAACGCAAAACTCGAATCAAAGCAAGATATTTTGGGCTTAAAGAGATAGGTAATAACGACGTTCTCACGACGTTATCACCAAACTCACCCTTAATATAGTACCTTCAAAGTTGGTGCCGACGACGCCACACCAAGAGTGTTATGGTAATGCACCCGTGTATTCGTATCTATGAGTATGGGGATCTCATGCCTATGTTAGGAACAAGAAATGAGATAAATTGGATAGTAGATCTAGTTTGTGCAAATTTGTGGGGTATCCAAAGGAAACCATTGGATACTTGTTCTACGACCCTGAAGAACGAAAGACGTTCGTGTCTAGGAATGTCCACTTCTTATAGGATGACTTCCTCACTAAAAAAAAATGGGATATCCGTAGAACTTGATGAAGTCCAGGAAGTGGACCCACCCCCACAAACAGTGGGAATTGATCCTGAACCCATTGAACCATCTAGTACTCTAGTACTTCGAAGGTCCGGTCGAATTCGTAGAGAACCCGAAGGGTTTTGCTTCATCCACGAGAATGATCAGTTGGATGGTGATCCAAGGACATACGAAGAAGCTATGTCAGACATAGACTCGGGGGCATGGCAGGAAGCTATGCAATCCGAAATGGATTCCATGAACAAGGTATGGGCCTTGGTTGATCCACCTGAGGGAACTGTCCCTGTAGGCTGCAAGTGGATCTTCAAGCAAAATCTTGGAATGAATGGAGAAGTTTTGACTCATAAGGCTCACCTTGTGGCTCTCAAAGGCCTGGTATAGACTATGAGGAAACCTTCTCTCCAGTTGCGATGTCAAAATCGATTCGGATATTGTTAGCCATAGCCGCGTGGTATGACTACGTGATATGGCAAATGGATGTAAAGACCGTCTTTCTCAATGGATACATTGATAAGAAAATATATATGCAACAGCCAAAAGGCTTTACATCCAATGGAATGTGAGCATAAGGTCTGTAAACTTCAAAGGTCAATATATGTCCTAAAACAGGCATCTCGAACCTGGAACAAGCGATTTGATGAGATAGTTAAGGGGTTTGGCTTCATAAAAAAACATGTATGAGTCATGCATGTACAAGAAATTTGATGGTGGTTCGGTATAATTTAATGTGTTCTATGTCAATGACATTCTGTTGATCGGGGACGATATCAGAACGTTAACACAGACGAAATCATGGCTAGCCACTCAATTCTTCATGAAAGATATGGGAGACGCATCTTACGTCTTGTGGATACGTATCTATAGAGATAGATCGAAGAAGATGTTGGGACTCTCCCAATCTCAGTACATTGGCACGATACTGAAACGGTTCGGTATGGAAAAATCCAAGACGGGATTACTTCCAATGAGACATGAGATCTCTCTTTCTAAATCAATGTGCCCTGCAAGTGATGAAACAAAGAAGAGAATGTCTCTCATACCTTATGCATCTGCCATTGACAACATAATGTATGCAATGTTATGTACTAGATCTGACGTAGCACACGCTCTAAGTGTAACGAGCCGCTACCAGTCGAATCCAGGGGAGGAACACTGCACCGCCGTTAAAGCTATCCTCAATAGTAGGAACTACGCCCTGGTGATCTTGAGAGGAAGAATTGCGGTTTCTAGAAGAAGAGGCCATCTCGTTAAAAGAAATAATAGTTCGATAAATATATGGATTATGGATGTCATTGACTTGATTTTTACCACGAGAAAACTGCAGGCGGAAGGTAAAAGTAATTATGAAGATTAAAGACGATAATATATATACAGGGTGGAAAAGACATTTTTGGCCCTTCGCGACGTTTTATTTTTCCCGCCATAAAGAACGACTGAATGGACCCGCACATCTAATAGTCGGCTTTTAAAAGATGCGACCTTGCAACTACTCATGAATAGATGCACTCTTTTTCTTATTCAAATTTTGCCCCACAGGGTTTTTCCGACTAAGGTTTTTAACGAGGCATAATTCATGAATACAACACAATAGCTAAGTACTTCTACGAGCTTCATCTACGATTTCGCTCGAAGAAGTGAGGGAATACTGATGGGGGCTATTTTACACTATAAGAAACATTCCCCAGTTCGGGTGAAATTAGGTCGTTCTAACCTTACAAACAGATCCAAGCACAATCCAAGGATGTAGGTCGTCTCGACTAGGAAAACGTATCTTGTCGACATGGCGCAAGGCCCGAATGCATAAAGGAGATTACTCAAGATCCTAGTCTGATTGGGTTACCTTATGTAACTAGGATTATAGACTCTATATAAGAGCATCACCAACATGGTATTAGGGTTACGCTAAGCATCACATAGGCATATACAATATACAGCACATTGTGATCACTGGATACTTACAATAAATAATATAGCCTTTGCTCTATACACATCGTCTCTTTACATTATTATTATCGTTGTTACTGTTCTTCTTCTACGGAGTAAAGTAACTGATCTTACGCGTTTTTGTAGGTTCTATCAAGACAATATGTGATGCGGTATAAATGCTAAATAATGAAAGGAAAAGATCAATAATATTTGTATCCGAGATGATTGATTACAAATTACAAGTATTGAGAGTCCTATTCGATCATTACTGGATGCCGTACAAGCTAGAGGGTGAAATACATACAAGTTAACCTATGCTATTATTCCCAAGTGAGTCCGAGCAGCAGTCTCGAAGGAAGAGCACCTGGGAAGTTGTGTTATCGTCATAAATGCTTGGGGTATTTATAGCTGAGACCTGGAATCAGGTGAACCACCCACAGGTGTGTATTACTCAGCCCACGGGCCTGGGCCTGAGGTCGGCCCAACAGTGATTTTGGACCCTAAGCTTCCGGAGTAGAATTAGCGTAGGATTCCTGTGCTTTGGGCTCGAATTTATGCTCATGAGATCGAAAATGATGAATTTCGACCTCACAATGCTGTATTAATGTCTGAGTCCAAGTTATGATAGATCGGTAGCAGAATGCGGAATCGACGCCCCGTAAATGCATCTTTCACAATATTGGTATTCAATTTTGTGATATTGGAAAGTATCGGGGTCCTAAGTGAAATTATTGGGAATATGACTTCAAGTTCACCCTGGAGGAGTTTAACCGTCGCGGTTACTCGGGGACCGATTTGCAATTTCCTATTTTGTCCCTATATATATGTATCTCGATTGCGAGCCGCTGCTCAGCACAAATTCTGAGAGAAAACCCCAGATCGGAGCGAATAGATCGATAAGTGAACTTTAGCAATCTCTTTCGACCAATCTTCGTATAATTAACATGTCCAGTTCCATAGATCCGAAAGGTAAGTCCCTGGTAGTGGAAGACCGAGAGAATGATCCTGAGAAGGGACGGATTGAGGGTGTTCGACCATCCGTGATGGGGAACACAGGAGAGCCAAATCCCAGTTTCGAGTCCGACAGAGAGGGGGGAGAATCGGATACTGAATCAGAGGAGACCAGAGATAATAACTCGAGCGAGGCGACAGTCTCCGACGAGGAAGTCGAAGAGGATGACGACCTTCCATTAGGGGAGAATGAACAAAAGAAGTATAGAATAGGCGGAAGTGTTGTGGTTACGATCTATAACTGGGTGGAGCCGTCAACCAGTGCGGGGTTAAATATGACAGAGGATAGGGCAGATGAGATCATTTGTTCTTTTACTGAGAATGATCGGGAGCAATTGGAGACGGAGTTTGGTCAGTATATCGACACCGAATATTCAGTTGTCATTCCGAGCCCCAAACAACGAGTCACCAACCCTCCTGAGGGATGTCAAGCTTTTTATACTAAACATTTCCATTATGGTCTACGCATTCCTCTCCCTCCTTTGATCTGTAGTATTCTGGAAGCGTTTCAGCTAACCCCTTCTCAAATTCTGCCGAACTCGATCAGACTTATAATAGCCTTTTGCGTGCTGATGAAAGCCAAAGGAAAAAAGGCAGCCTTCCAAAATTTATGGAGAATTTTTCAAATGAGCTCTTCTATGGCTTCGAACGCTGGTTACATATATTTTTCTCAGAGATCGAAAACGTCGGTCTTATCATCCAATGTTAGTAGCAATTTGAAAGGTTGGAAACAAGAATTCTTTTTTGTTCGAGGTCCAGATTCTCCGCCTTCTGAGGATAATCCCGAGCCTACTCCGCATGAATGGCCTGGTGCCAAATCATGGATCTATGGCAAACGACGTCTTAAGGGAGACATGATTCATGAGATCTCAGACGAATTCTTGCAATCCCTTCGAGCCGATCCTCATCAGACTCCTTTAATGACCCAGGAGGCGGTTTTGCGATTGGCCGAGCTCAGCACGTGCTCTTTTCCTGCCCTTCCAATCGATTATGGAAAAGCTGCAATCGACCCAGCCAATGCCCCCTCCACATTAGGTGCGTTGAATTACCTTGATTTACCTTTTTACGGCTATAGCTGATTCCCTTTTATTCCTCAGCTGGGATCGTTGATAAGTTCCGAACATCAATAGCTGGTCCAGTCGTTGCTTCGTTTTCGAAGGGTATCCAAGGTCGACCTCATCGCCAAACATCGAAGGTTTCCCGTAAGGTAGTAAAATCCGCTCATGGGGTCGATACCGCCGTGGTTCGGAACGCTATGGTGACCTTTTCTCAAACTGCCATTGCGCGAACTTCCCACCCTTATTCTGCGACCGAGGGAACTTCTGAATCTCGAGCTTTCGATCTCCGGTCCATTTTTCCTACAGGCTCTTCTAATCCGAACGAGGCGGGACTCAGCCATTACACCCTACAAGAGGCCCGAGCTCAGGAGATACTGGAAGCGAGAATGGCTCGTAAGAGAAGTACCGATGCCCCCGAGTCTTCTAGAAGGGTGAAGCCTTTTGGTCGAGGACCGGGTCCGATCCGATGTCGGGCAGGCCATTCCGAGCCTGACCTGGCTGATTTCATAGAGGACCATCTCCAGGGACCAAGGGCCGCTGGATTCCCGGAAAATGGAACCATCGAGTCTGATTTGGGCCCAGACGGGGAACATGCAGTGGATAAATCTCTTCGGATGTTCATGGCCGGGAGATTTAAGGATGATAATACCGCGCTGTTTCTTAAAAACGACTTCGAGCTCGCGGGTGATTATGCCTATGCTCTGCAAAAGGTATATAAGTTTTCCTCAAAATCTTTGCTTCGCCTTTAATGTTTAATTTCTTCTCTAGGTCGGAGACTTGTTTAGTCATCAGGCTTACCGACTGGCCACCTTAAACGAGGAATCTCAGATGGCTCAGAGTGCCCTTCACAATGTCCTTACGGAGGAGGCTACCAAGGCTGATCAGTTGAGGGATACTACGACCAAGTTATCTGAGGTCGAAAAGGAGCTCGAGGAAGTTAGGAAGGGTCTTGACGGAAAGAGGGCCCTCGAGGAAGAGGTAACCAAATTGAGATCAGATCTTGAGCAGGCTAAGGCATTATCCGAACAGGCCTATGCTCGAGGCCGAGAAGAAGGCAGACTTCCCGCCATAAGAGAATTTTTAGAGTCACCCTTTCTTAACGCCTTAGTTCGCTTGCGGTCGGGTGAAATTAATCAAGCCTTCTCTTATAAAGGAATTCAGCATCTCCTCACAGCCGGAAGGATTCAAGGCGCCCTTGACGACTATCTTCCTTACATGGATCCTTATAAGAACATTTTCGGGGAAGATTATAAGGCTTCTTCTCTTCCTCCCAAGCTCGAAGACTTAGCCGACCACGAGTTCGCTCCATTTCTTGATGAATTTGGAGTGCTGATGCCAAATCCTGATGTGCTCGAGGCTCAATCTGAGGATGAAGATGTGGATATTGAAGGGGATTCCCGCGATCAGGGAGAGCAAGGCACTCCGTCTTCCAATTCGAGTAAATCTGCAGCTGACGTGCAAGGTAATGATGAAGAAGAGAGCAGCTCGAGTAGTGATGATTCTGATAGCTCAGAAAGCAATTCTAGTGAAGGGAAAAAACAAGAGAGATCGGGCCATGGTTCTGGCGTGAAGGAATCCAGCTGCTAATGATTATCATGTCATAGGATTTACTTAGCGAACTATTGTAATTGTAAATTTGTTTTACAGTCTCATGTTTTTTTCTATTTGGTGGATGCTTGAATTTACATCTTTTCCTTAGTGCCATGCTTAATCTATTGCCTGTTTGACCATCTTGTTGAACTTTATAACGTCATTCTTGCATACTTGGTTGCGTCATCGAATCTTTCTTGGGAGTGGTGACTTACCAATTATTGTAATTCGCATGATGTCGCGTCTCTTATAAATACTAAGGCCAATTTACCTTGTCTTTACGATAACATCATACACAGTGATCGGAGCTTTGGAAATTGTTACGGTCGAATAATTATCCGAAAACCAAGAGATGAATGAAAATTCGAACGTTTCTGTAAATCCTTCTGTGCCTTTCCCCAAACCCAATGATAGTAGAAACATAATGAAAAAGAGACGAGCTCCGGTTAAGTCCATTACTCCCGTTGAGCAGACCATCCATGGAGGAGGTAAATCTTCGACTGTCGCCCTTTCTTCATGCTTGAAAACCAAAAGCTCAAACAAGAAAATTAAAAAGCTTTCTTTTAGGGAGGATGTATCTGTGCGCGCACCTTTTTCTGTTTGGTCCGGTTCCTCGCCGGCCGGAGAACCTTTATCATTTCCTTCTGATGTCTTCCCGCTTAAAAGAGGTATATTCCATTTTGACAAAGTAACGTCGGAGAAACTCGATCTGATCCTTCTTCGAGCCAATATCTCTATATCCGAGGCGATTTTATCAATGGGAGAATACTCTTCGTTTTTGTTTCAGTCTGGGTCAGATTTCCTTGCCCAGGTAATCCTTGCTAATCTCTTTATCCTGTCTCTATAATCTTCTTATTTTAGGCTTGACGTGTCTTCCTTCAGGCTGGTGAATGCTTTTCTAAGCTCCATGCATTGGCGAAACGTGAGATCGAGCAACGAGCTACTATTACTCTTGAGCTAGCCAGGAAGAAGATTGAGCTAGATCGCGCGCTGGAAGCCAATAGATTCTTTAAGGAGAAATTATCTCAGGAGAAAGTGAGCTCAGAATTAAGGGCCATCAAAGATATCTACGAACGTGAGAAAAGAGACTTCGAGCTTCGTGAGAGAGAAGCCTATATTCGCGGATATGCTGATCGCAGCGCTGAAGTTCGAAAAATACTTTTCGAGAATAATTTTGTTTAGTTGTATTAGGATTTTCTTTTTTTGTAACATAACCTTGTTGTAGTAATATTGTCAAATGTTGTCTTTCAGGAAGTTCTGTCTCCTTCTGTCTCCCCCCCTCTTTTTTTTTTTTTTTTTTTTTTTTTTTTTTTTTTTTTTTAACGTCCCTTATTTCTTGGGAAGTGAAACAGTCAGAGCGTTTAATGCTCGTATCGTGACCATTCAGTTCAAGAGATCTACACCGTTGATACGGAATTCCTTCCCCTATATATAGCACCGAAATTACCTTCATATTTTTACTTGTCTGTAAATGTTTTGCCTCGGATGAATATGGTTGTGTTTTTACTTTCGTCGATCAACTCCCTGTTCCATTTAATGTCAGTAATTAAAGCGTTCGAGATTTTTATTCGAACCTTCTTTTCCAACTTCCTCGGAATTCCCATATGAAAATCTTTCGGCTAGGGTATCGACAGGCGAAAAGAATTGCGACTAGGGTACCGGCAGACGACCTGCTCTCTTTGATTCCAAGTCTTTGAGGCGGGCTCGACTTGCTGTACTCTGTCCTCTATCCAGTCGGGATAGTGGGTCTACTGCTGGAGGGGTTTTTCTACACTCGATCTCCACGTCTTCGAGGCGGCTTCTTGAAGGATGTGGTCTTCAAATTTGCTAGGAGTACTTCCAACTGGAGTTGATTCCCTGTCTCTCGACTTGGTCCTTTGTGGACCATTTTTGCAAGGAAACATTGGATGAAGGGTAGAAGTGTACCAGCCTCACTTTTCTTCTTTGAGCATCCATAGGAATAGTCATTTGTAATAGGATCGTACTAGATGTAAATTTTCAGATTATTTCGATCTCTTTATTGTAATAAAAAAATTTCATGTAAGTTTTACAAATGAAGGAATCTTCTTCCATATTGTTATCGATCTTAATTTCGATCTTCATAATTTGCAACTTCTGTGAGATAATTTTGAAATCCATAAGAGATTTGAATTTCGATCTTTGCAATTTAAACCTTTCATGAGACATCTCCCATAGCTTAGATATTACAGATTTGCGTCTCTTAAAATTGGACGGAATAATCTTCCTTAGCCGAATAGATAGCTGTGAAGAAAGAATAGAATTAGGTCGATCTCGATTATACTTTAGACTTAAGGGGCATAGCAATGCCTTTCACCCTTAGTCGTCTTCGGGGGTCGTAGCAACAGCTTTCACCCATTTAATAATTTCGAATTAAGGGGCATAGCAACGGCTTTCACCCTTGGTCGTTTCAGAGCATTTTTAGCCCGAGGGTCGTAGCAACAGCTTTCGCCCATTCAATAATTTCGAACTAAGGGGCATAGCAACGACTTTCACCCTTAGTCGTTTTCAGAGCATTTTTAGCCCGAGGGTCGTAGCAACAGCTTTCACCCATTCAATAATTTCGAACTAAGGGGCATAGCAACGGCTTTCACCCTTAGTCGTTTTCAGAGCATTTTTAGCCCGAGGGTCGTAGCAACAGCTTTCACCCATTCAATAATTTCGATCTAAGGGGCATAGCATCACCCTTAGTCATTTTAAGAGCATTTTTAGCCCGAGGGTCGTAGCAACAACTTTCACCCATTCAATAACTTCGAACTAAGGGGCAGAGCAACGGCTTTCACCCTTAGTCGTTTTCAGAGCATTTTTAGCCCGAGGGTCGTAGCAACAGCTTTCACCCATTCAATAATTTCGAACTAAGGGGCATAGCAACGGCTTTCACCCTTAGTCGTTTTTAGAGCATTTTTAGCCCGAGGGTCGTAGCAACAACTTTCACCCATTTTATAATTGATGAAGAACAATAGAGATTGATAATAAATGAACGAAGATCGAGAATATCCAGAATATGACGAATAAATGATGATTTTGACGAAATGAACTTCCATTGAATAAACAACTTAATTCGAAATAAACTTTCATTGATCATATAGTTTTCTTAATCGCGAGAAACAAAGAAACAGAACGAGATGACTAAATAGTAATAGCCTGGAATATTAACTACGTCATCTTCATCTTCCATAATATCTCCTCAAATTAACGGCATTCCAAGCTCGAGGTAGGACCTCTCCATTAGGATGAGCAATTTTGTAAGAACCTTTCTTTCCAACCTCAACGACCACAAAGGGGCCATCCCAATTAGGTTGAAGTTTTCCAACATGCTTTGATACTTCTACCTTCTTAAGCACTAAATCTCCCACTTTGAATGTTCGGATTCGAACGTTTCGATTATAGGATTTTTCCATGCTAGACTTGGTGGATTGAATTTTCAACCTTGCTCGGTCCCTCCGACCATCTGCGTGATCAACTTCCATTTCCCTTAGAGATTGGTTTTCCTCGGGATCATAAAATTCGACCCTTGGAGAAGATACAAGGTTCTCAACTGGAATAACAGCTTCCGACCCGTAAACCAGACTGAATGGAGTTTCTCCTGTTGCAACTTTAACAGTAGTTCTATTGGCCCACAATACCCCTGGCAGTTCGTCGAGCCATTTTCCCTTTGCCTCAGATAGACGTTTTTCCAGAGATCGAACGATCTCTCTGTTCACGACTTCAGTTTGTCCATTAGCTTGAGGATGCCCTACTGATGCGAAATTCTGCTGTATTCCAAATTTTTTGCACCATTCTGTGATCCTTTTTCCGGTGAACTGCGTTCCGTTATCAGATATTAAGATCCTGGGAATCCCGAACCTGCAGACAATATTTTTCCACAAGAAATTAATAACTTGGAACTGAGTGATTTTTGTTAGAGCGACGCATTCGACTCATTTGCTAAAATATTCTACCGCAACCAATACGTAATTTTTCCGGGCTCTTGCTGTTGGAAACGGCCCCACAATATCAATGCCCCATTTGTCAAAAGGCCAACAGATCTGAATTGAGTGCATATGTTCGGCCGTTTGATGGATCAAATTCGAATGAATTTGACAATGGTGGCATTTCTTCACATAATCAACCGAATCAGAGAAAAGAGTAGGCCAATAATATCCTGACCTTGAGCATTTAAGAGCTAATGCCCGAGCACCGCAATGATTACATGCCTCTCCCTCGTGAACTTCTTTTAAAATAGCATTATAGTGTATTTCGGAAATACATTTCAATAAAATTCCAGAAGAAGATCTTTTATTGAGTTGATTATCAACTAGAGTGAACGATGGCGCTCGGTATTTGATCCTTCGAGCTTCGTTTGCATTTTCTGGAAGCTTCCCTTCTCTGAGATAAGTAATAAGAGGGTCGATCCAAGAAATCCTAGACTCATCGATTTCCATGATGTCGACTGAGGGAATCACATCTAGTTCGATAGCAGATGTATTCGATAATAACCATGTGATTATCCTTTCATTCTTCCCATCTGCCCAAAGATTTTCCTCCCTTGGTATAGGTTGAATATCAAACTTGTCGAACCCAGAGATCAACTTTTTTGTTTTGTTCAAAATTTTTGATCATATTGAACTCCCTGGCCTCGTAAGTGCCTTTCACCTGTCTATGAACGAGTTCAGAATCTGTTAACACAACAATTGATTTTACCTTTGCCTTCGTAGCCATCTCTAATCCAGCGATCAGGGCTTCATATTCCGCTTCGTTGTTTGTAACGACGAAGTCCAAAGTGATAGCATAACTTAAGTCCTCACCATTGGGTCCTTGAAAATGAATTCCTGCTCCACCTCCTTCCCTGGTCGAGGAACCATCCACGTGCATCAGCCATACCTGATCTTCTGCTTTTTCGACCATTCTTACCTCGGAGATCGCTCCTTCTTCCACAATCGATATGCCTATTGACTCGACTACAAAGTCAGCCAATACATGTGCCTTTATAGCAACTCGCGGTTGATATTCAATTTCGAACTGACCTAGCTCGACTTCCCATTTTATTAACCTGCCGGATGCTTCTGGTTTTGATAGGACCTGTCTTAGAGGTTGATTTGTTAAGATGATGATCTTGTATGTTTGAAAATAGGGTCTTAACCTTCGCGCAGCTATCACCAAGGCAAGCGCGAATTTCTCAATTTCCATGTAATTTCTCTCCGCACCCTGCAATAACTTGCTCAAATAGTACACTGGCTTATGCTCAGATTTGTCGAGCTTTACCAAGACCGAGCTAATAGCCTCCTCTGATACGGCTATGTATAAATATAGAGGTTCTCCATCGGATGGCTTGGCCAACATTGGCGGTGAAGTTAAATATGCTTTTAGGTCTTCGAAAGCCTTATCGCATTCTTCATTCCACTCGAAGTTCTTAGATTTACGTAACAGTTTGAAGAATGGTAAACTCTTGTCGGCAGATCGTGAGATGAATCTATTCAATGAGATAATCTTCCCAATCAGGCTTTGAACATCTGAGAGCTTTCTTGGTGGATGTAAATCTGTAATTGCTCGAATCTTTTTGGGATTGGCTTCGATGCCTCTCTCGTGGACGAGATATCCGAGGAATTTTCCCGATCGCACACCAAAAGTGCACTTGGCGGGATTCAACTTCATTCCAGACTTCCTTAGAATTCCAAAACATCGATCAAGATGGTTGATGTGGTCCTCCTCTGTCATACTCTTTACGAGCATGTCATCTACATAAACTTCCATGATTTCCCCTATCAAATCTTTAAACATCATATTGACTAATCTTTGATAGGTTGCGCCCGCATTCCTTAAGCCAAAAGGCATGACGATGAAGCAGTAGACTCCTCGCTCGGTGATGAATGCTGTTTTATCCTAGTCTCTTTCATTCATAAAGATCTGATAAAATCCTTGGAAATCATCCATCATACTAAAAAACACGAACCCCGCGGTTGAATCTACAAGCATATCGATCCGAGGTAACGGATAAGGATCTCTTGGGCACAATTTGTTTAGATCCGTAAAGTCATTACACATTCTCCATTTGTTTTCGATCTTTTGGCCCTTAGAAACTAGGACCACATTACATAACCATTCTGTGAACTTTATTTCCCTGATCTGACCCGCTGCAAGTAATCTATCGACCTCTGCATTGATTATTTTGTCCTTTTCGCGACCATGATTGCGCTTCTTTTGCCTTACAGGTTTTGCCTTTGGATCGATGTTCAATGAATGTGTTATCAACCGCGGGTCGATTCCAATTATGTCGTCTGAGCTCCAGGCAAAAACGTCCACGTTTTTCTGTAAAAATTCAATGAGCATGGTTTCCATGCCCTCGCTTAACTCTGTTCCAATTTTGGTGAATTTCTCAGGGGATCCTGGAACTAGAGTTACTTTTTTGTGGCCAGGTGCTTGCACACTCATGTCGATATTTTTTCCTTTCTTTCCTTGTAATTTCTCGCAGTCGGGAATTGTGGTTTTTACACCAGGCTCCAATTCAGCTATTTTTCTTTTAATCGGGAGTTCGGGTTCCACTTTCTTTTTAATGCTTAAAGATGAATTATAGCATTCCCAAGCCATGTATTGATCGTTCCTCATTTCTCCTACCCCTGCCACGGTTGGGAATTTTATCTTTTGATGGTAGGTAGATACAACTGCCTTGAAGATATTTAGGGCTAGTCTCCCTAATATGGCGTTATAAGCGAACGATGTGTCTACTACCAGGAATTTGATCATCCTTGTTACGTTTTTTGGTTTGCTTCCTAATGTCGTGCTCAAGAGAATGGTCCCAAGCGGAACGATCTCCGATCCCCCAAAATCGACCAAAGGAGTGGTTACTCGATCCAGACGCGGGTGACAAAGATTCATCCTCGTAAGAGCTTCCGACGAGATAATGTTTGCCGAGCTTCCATTATCGACTAGCACCCTCTTGACCTCAAAATTAGCGATTCGCAATGTCAATACCATGGAAAAATCCGAATCGTCTTCACTTGTGTCCCAATTAACATCCGAAGGTCGATCAGCCTCACTGAGGCTTATAACTTGATTTTCCATGGAGGGAAACTCCAAGGATAGAATCTCCCTCTTTGCGGAGACTCCAGCCTTTATCGACCTCAACGTTCTTTTTCTAGCATTTCTGCTATCTCCTCCTGCTGGTCCGCCAGCAATCATGTTTATCACTCCATTCGACCGTTCTTCTGTTTGATTTCGAGCCTGCCTTTGCTGAGTATTAAACTTTCGTGGGCTTCTTGACCTATAACGATTGTTATGGTTGCCTCCTTTGACAAATTCTTTTAATTTTCCTTGTGCGATTAGCTTTTCTGTCTCAACTTTCAGTTGGTAACAGTTTTCGGTGCTGTGCCCCCGAGCCCGGTGATATCGACAGTATTGGTCATAACCTGGTGCACCTGGCCTAGCCTGAGTGATCCTTTGAGCCTCGGGGATCAAGTTTCCTTCTTCTAATACAGTTAATACTTCTTTCTTTGAACTGTTAAGTTCTGTAAACTGAATTTTTCCTGGTCTTGGAGGTCGAATTCGTTCAAAATGAGGTCCATAGGTATTCGATCCTTGGGGTGGCTTATGTGGCTTATAAGTGTTGATTCTTTGCCAGACAGATCCTTTGTTCGACCCTCCGTAGTCACCAGGTTTTGGGATGGGTGCCCGATCTTGTTTCCTGTTGAGAGGAAGGTTCACAGTGTGCGAACTTTTTAACTTATTCATCTCTTCCTGAATCATGTATTTCTCGACAATTTTCATTATTCGTTCGAAGGATTTTGGTTGTTTTCTGCATAAGGCATTTCCGAACTGAGTGCTCTTTGTTAGTTCAAACATTAGAGATGATAAATATTCGATCTGCGGTGTATCAACTTTGAGGAGTTCAATACTGAACCTTGCTAACCATTGTCTCAAAGTTTCTCCTTCCAATTGTTTTACGGTTCCCAAATGATTTGCTGGTAACCTCGATTTCCTTTGACTAGCAAATTGATGTTTTAATTTATCGCAAAATTACTCGAAGAAAAATATGGAGTTAGGTGGCAACTTTCCGAACCAGTCGAGGGCAATTCCTTCAAAGGTAGTAACCATGATCTTGCAACAAAAGTCCTCAGAATGTCCGTATAAGTTCATCACATTAATAAAGATGTTAATGTGTTCCCCGGGGTCGGTAGTCCCGTTATACCGTGGCAGCCTGGTCTGTACAGTTTCCGCGTTTCGAGCTTCGCGTATTCCTTGACAAAACGGCGAACAACGCATGATACTGTTTGAAACCTCCCTGTCTCATGGATTTTCTCTACTCGGAACATTTCCTGCTCGCCTGGCAGCATGATTGGTATGAGGAATTTCTATCAGCGTACCTTTCTCTTCCAACTTCTTAGCTACTCTCTCCTGCACTATCCTTTCCAGTTCGGATTCAGTAATTCTTTTGTAGGTCGATCTTTGGCCTCTGACAGCACCAGAAGGGTGGCTCTCCCCAACTACTGAATCCTCCACATCATGAACTGATTTTGGTGGGATCTCTGCCCGAGCATTGATTTTCGATGGTGAGGCTCGAGGAGGGTTTAATGCTGGCGCGTGCGATATAGATCGCAGCACACTGTTCTCCCTCTGGATGTTCGAAGATGGTATTTCAGGTCTCCCGTGAACTGCTGGCTGATCTACAGGTGATTGATCAGCCCTTCCCCCATTCAGAAATTCCCGACACATCGTGCCTATGATGGACCTTAGATCTCCAACTGTCGTGTGAATTGGAACATTATCCTGTGGTACAACCGGTGGAGCCTCTGGTTGTTGAGCCGCACGTGACAGATTATCGGGCTCATTATTGACCGAATTCTGCGCTCCTACTGCATGGGAGGGTTCTCCTCGGTTATACGTATTCCTCCTCGTAGTAGGCATATTTCGATCTAATACTCGAATAAGGCCCCTCGGTGGGTGCCAATTGATCTTACGCGTTTTTGTAGGTTCGATCAAGACAATATGTGATGCGGTATAAATGCTAAATAATGAAAGGAAAAGATCAATAATATTTGTATTCGAGATGATTGAGTACAAATTACAAGTATTGAGAGTCCTATTCGAGCATTACTGGATGCCGTACAAGCTAGAGGGTGAAATACATACAAGTTAACCTATGCTATTATTCCCAAGTGAGTCCGAGCAGCAGTCTCGAAGGAAGAGCACCTGGGAAGTTGTGTTATCGTCAGAAATGCTTGGGGTATTTATAGCTGAGACCTGGAATCAGGTGAACCACCCACAGGTGTGTATTACTCAGCCCACGGGCCTGGGCCTGAGGTCGGCCCAACAGTGATTTTGGACCCTAAGCTTCCGGAGTAGAATCAGCGTAGGATTCCTGTGCTTTGGGCTCGAATATATGCTCATGAGATCGAAAATGATGAATTTCGACCTCACAAGGCTGTATTAATGTTTGAGTCCAAGTTACCCCTCATCAGTAACTAAGCCCTTAATCAAACCGGATCAAAGTTGTTCTTATTTTATACTTTATTGATATTACTGAACTATCACCAAATTCGGTAAAATCAGTTACAACAACGGGGCGATCGATCAAGCGTAGGACCCGAAATCACACCACCAATCTAAACACATGATGAGGAAATACCATGTGATCAGGGAGATAATTGGTAGAGGAGGCATTCATATGGATCGTGTCAACTCAGAAGACAACATAGATGACCCACTAACAAAGCCACTTTCGCAAAAAGGGTTCGAGGGACATCTTGAAAAGATGGGTCTTAGAAATGTTTGTGAATGGCTTTAGGGCAAGTGGGAGATTGATAGGATATATAGTGGCCATCAAGCCAATTCACTTTAGCTTGTAATAGTCCTATTCTGTAATAAACAATCTTTGATTCAATGAATAATACGCACGTTTATTTATATCTGTATAGAATAAACAAATGGTCAACTTCATCTCTCGTGAATACATATAAGCGATTGGATTTCATCCTTAGATCACATTTGACTTTGGGACGATTAACTTCAGTTTGAGTGCAATCATGAAACAGACTCTAAGGTCGTGATCTTAAAACAAGTTCCAAGTCATAGATTCCGAACGAGACAGGGTATCAAAGGAATCGCCAAGACTTGTACAAATATGCATGATTCACGTGGAGTGAATTTGTAGATTTTCATGATCAAGACATTTGATGTCAGTACATATGAGTAGGTGGTTCATTAGGGGATCTAATGCATCGAACGACCCGAACAGAAACGCATTATGGAAGCGCATGACGCATATCGGTGATGGGACATTTCTCAAGACTTATAATAGTGTACGATTTAGTCCTTAGACTTGAAGTGCTAGGGCGAATTCGGTGCACGGGTGTACGTACTGATAGGATAGTGTCCAGCAAGCCAGTTCAATAAGCTTGTAATAGGTCTATTCTGTAAATAACAATCTTTGATTTTATAATAATACGCACGTTTATTTATATGAGTATAAGGATAAACAATGGCCAACTCCATCTTGATAGAAATAGTGTTCTGCAAGCCAGCTGTATGGCTAGCATTTATTGTAATAAATGAGGAACTATTCAATTTCGATTAATAAATGCACTTTGTTAAATGGTCATTTTTATCTTATGTAATAATTATCTACGCATAAGGATAGAAGTCCTTAGATCACAGGGCTATGGGACAACCCGTGGACTGATCTCCAAGGCCGTGATCTAGAACATATTCAAGAGTCGTAGAATCCAATCGAGATAGGACATCGTTGGATTCGCCTAGACTCTCACTGTTGTCTATACTCCGATGAACTGGAGGACGCTGGGGTCCACGAGCGTGACTGGGATAGTCGATACACATAAGTGGGTGGCTTGCTGGGATGCCAAGCGCACTGAATACCCCAATTAGGAAATAACTCACCATGGAAACGGTAGTCGCATATCGGGGTTGAAGTTATTCCAAATTTATAATAGTATACGACCAACGATCCCTAACTACTTGAGGTGATAGGGTTTATCTGGTGCGAGAACGTCTATGCTTTGATATGAGTTCCGACTGACTGGGGATCGCCAGAAAGTCTCTGTGGACTCATGTTGGGTATAGAGGAACTCGTGTGCAGATTCATATCATCAACAAAGGATCCATTGACCCGACTTGATAGGTTAGGAAATTCTCCTATGGATTTCTGTGAGAAATTAATTCTGGTAAATCCTTGGCCAATGTATCTGACGACTTTATGTAAGTAGCTCATAAAGATTGAGTCAAAGAGAATTTATTTGGAGATCAGAGTACATAAGGTCAAGACAAAAGAAAAGGGAATCCGGTGAAAGACCATGCCCTTAAGTCTCGACTGGGAGACTGATCGATGGAGAGATGATGTCGTATATGGAAATTATAAATGATAAAAGGTTCACTGAATTAATTCACCGGTGATTGGGCTCCATGGGCTTGTGGCTGGACATCAACCGTGGAGTGTGGGAGAATTCCCAAATTGACAGGGGTGCTAATTTTGGAATGATCAATCGACAGAGTGTTCGATTGATTTAGAGTAAGTCTTACTCGAATAATTAAATGCTATTTAATTATAACCCACGGCCAATTATGTGGTGAACCTGCGGGGGCATACACAATACACATGAAGCGAAAGCGAGGAAATAAGAACGATCGAGTCGACTAGGTGAATAATCGACTGGGTCGATTATATTGGGTGGGTCGACTGGGTCGACCCAATTGGAACAAGATGGGAGCCAATTGGAATTGGATCAGGATCATAAATTAAATTGGAATTTAATTTGTGAATTAATTAATTAAGTTGGATTTAATTAATTAGAAAAGATTTTAATTAAATAGACTTAGAGTCTGATTTAATTAAATGGGAGATTAAGTTAATTAATTGAGCTATTTAATTGGGAGACTAGATAAAGTCTGGTCAAATTAATTAACTGGGCCATGAATTAATTAGAAGACTTGGTCTTCTAATTAAAGAGGACCATGGCCCATGTAGGAGAGAAGAACCTTAGTCCTAATAGGAGTTGTTTTAGAATTTCTAATTATCAAAAAAAAGTTTGGTAAAATAAAACTTGGGTCAAGATTTAGCCGATACTATTAATTAAAATGATATATATATATATATATATATATATACACACACGGTCTCTTTTTAATTTGTCATTATTGTAGAATTTTATAATGTAAATTGATTACAATATTTATCAAGGTTACATCAAGTGTTATTCCATTACAATATATACATATATATATATATTTATTAGGAGGGAATTGGTACAGTGCTAGAATTCTTCTAGCGTTAATTTCAGTCTGATATAAAAACAAGTTCCTCAATCCTTCTCTCGCCTTAGGGTTATTTTTATTTAGCGAATCTCTATACTCTCTACAGCGTAAAAGCAGTTGAATTCCTTTTTACCGCAGCAAAAATGGTAAGCATGTAGTTAATATTGCAGATTCTAGGGTTTATTTTTGTGTGTTTTGAGACTAGGTTAGAGAGATAACTATAAGTAGCTTACTTGTAGTTATTTTTCAAACAACTCCTTAAGCAAAAATTGAGCAAGAGCAAAATTCTCTCCCCCTCTCCCAAGCTAAAGTCGACCGAACCATGTCTTCCTTTTGGAAGAATTTTTCGTTTTCGATTTTGTTCCTAAATCGTTCCTAATTCCTAGATGTTAATATATCTTGTGTTCTAGTCGATCAAGATATATTATTTTCGTGATATTGTGGTGTATCAACTCGTAGAGGCGCAACACGTGGGGCGTGTTGGGATTCGGTAAGATAAACAGCCCTAGGCACAGCGGAATATAAAAAAAATTTAGGACCTCTTACGGAATCTTGCCAGGATATTCTCTAGTTGTATAAATATGAATATAAATAAAAACGATAGTATAAGTTCACACGTTATACCTATCTCCTTGCAAATCCTCGGCTAGCAAAACGAACTCTGATTTCTCCTCCAGCAAGATCGACCCAGGCTTTTCAAGGAGCGCCCCACGTGTTGCGCCTCTACGAGTTGATACACCACAATATCACGAAAATAATATATCTTGATCGACTAGAAAACAAGATATATTAAGATCTAGGAATTAGGAACGATTTAGGAACAAAATCGAAAACGAAAAATTCTTCCAAAAGGAAGACAAGGTTCGGTCGACTTTAGCTTGGGAGAGGGGGAGAGAATTTTGCTTTTGCTCAATTTTGCTTATGGAGTTGTGTGAAAAATAACTACAAGATAGCTACTTATAGTTATCTCCCTAACCTAGTCCTATTAGGACTAGGGTACTTCTCTCCTACATGGGCCATGGCCCTCTTTAATTAGAAGACCAAGTCTTCTAATTAATACATGGTCCAGTTAATTAATTTTGACCAGGCTTTATTTAATCTCCCAATTAAATAGCCCAATTAATTAACTTAATCTCCCATTTAATTAAATCAGGCTCTAAGTCTATTTAATTAAAATCCTTTCTAATTAATTAAATCCAACTCAATTAATTAATCCATAAATTAAATTCCAATTTAATTTATAATCCTGATCCAATTCCAATTGGATCCCATTTTGTTCCATTTAGGTCGACCCAGTCGACCCACCCATCATAATCGACCCAGTCGATTATTCACCCAGTCGACCCAGTTGACTCGGTCGTTCTTATTTCCTCGCTTTCGCTTCATGTGTATTGTGTATGCCCCCGCAGGTTCACCACATAATTGGCTGTGGGTTATAGTTAAATATTATTTAATTATTCGAGTA
The DNA here is from genome assembly GCA_038501285.1 of Penstemon eatonii. Lineage (NCBI taxonomy): Eukaryota > Viridiplantae > Streptophyta > Magnoliopsida > Lamiales > Plantaginaceae > Penstemon > Penstemon eatonii. Next base: position 43,091,498 of record CM076711.1, on the reverse strand, counting down.
AGACTTACTCTAAATCAATCGAACACTCTGTCGATTGATCATTCCAAAATTAGCACCCCTGCCAATTTGGGAATTCTCCCACACTCTACGGTCGATGTCCAGCCACAAGCCCATGGAGCCCAATCACTGGTGAATTAATTCAGTGAACCTTTTATCATTTATAATTTCCATATACGACATAATCTCTCCATCGATCAATCTCCCAGTCGAGACTTAAGGGTATGGTCTTTCATCGGATTCCCTTTTCTTTTGTCTTGACCTTATGTACTCTGATCTCGAAATAAATTCTCTTTGACTTAATCTTTATGAGCTACTTACATAAAGTCGTCAGATACCTTGGCCAAGGATTTACCAGAATTAATTTCTCACAGAAATCCATAGTAGAATTTTCCAACCTATCAAGTCGGGTCAATGGATCCTTTGTTGATGATATGAATCTGCATACGAGTTCCTCTATACCCAATATGAGTCCACAGAGACTTTCTGGCGATCCCTAGTCAGTCGGAACTCATATCAAAGCATAGACGTTCTCGCACTAGATAAACCCTATCACCTCAAGTAGTTAGGGATGGTTCCTCGTATACTATTATAAATTTGGAATAACTTCAACCCCGATATGCGACTACCGCTTCCATGGTGAGTTATTTCCTAATTGGGGTATTCAGTGCGCTTGCCATTCCAGCAAGCCACCCACTTATGTGTTTCGACTATCCCAGTCACGCTCGTGGACCCCAGCGTCCTCCAGTTCATCGGAGTATACACAACAGTGAGAGTCTAGCCGAATCCAACGATGTCCTATCTCAATTGGATCCTACGACTCTTGAATATGTTCTAGATCACGGCCTTAGAGATCAGTCCACGGGTTGTCCCATAGCCCTGTGATCTAAGGACTTCTATCCTTATCCGTAGATAATTATTACATAAGATAAAGATGACCATTTAATAAAGTGCATTTATTAATCGAAATTGAATAGTTACTCATTTATTACAATAAATGCTAGCCATACAGCTGGCTTGCAGGACACTATTTCTATCAATCTCCCACTTGTCCTAAAGCCTGTCTTTTATGTTCTTGAGTCCCATCTTATGCAGATGTTTCTCAAATGCCTTTTGAGGCAGAGGCTTCGTTAGCGGGTCCGCCGTATTATCTTCTGAGTCGACACGTTCCATCTTAATGTCTCCTCTACCAATGATATCTCTTATCACATGGTATCGTCTTTGTACGTGCTTGGATTTCTGATGAGATCTCGGCTCCTTTGCTTGCGCTATTGCCCCATTATTATTGCAGAAGATAGTAATGGGCTCAGCGATGCTAGGTATCACATCCAATTCCTGGATGAAGTTCCTAATCCAAACACCTTCCTTTGCTGCGTCACTCGCGGCAATGTATTCTTCTTCGGTGGTTGAATCCGCGGTTGTTTCCTGCTTGGAGCTCTTCCAGCTAACCGCACCACCATTGAGGCAGAAAACGTATCCTGATGTCGACTTGAAGTCGTCTTCATCACATTGGAAGCTCGAGTCTGTATAGCCTTCCAATCTCAATTCTCCTCCACCGTATACCAAGACCAATTCCTTAGTCCTTCTCAGGTACTTCAGAATTACCTTTACGGCTATCCAGTGCTGCTCACCTGGATCAGACTGGTAGCGACTTGTAACGCTTAGAGCGTACGCTACGTCTGGTCTCGTACATAACATACCATACATTATGCTTCCTATCGCGGATGCATACGGTACTCGAGACATATTGCTTCTCTCTTCAGGCGTCTTCGGGCCATAGACTTAGAGAGTGTAATTCCATGTCTCATTGGAAGCAATCCTCTCTTGGATTCTTCCATACTAAATCTTTTCAAGATTTTATCTATGTACTGGGATTGGGAGAGGCCCAGCAGTCCTTTTGATCTATCTCGGTAGATCCTTATACCTAGTACAAAGGATGCTTCTCCCAAATCCTTCATTGAGAATTGTGTAGATAACCATGCTTTAGTCTCAGACAATGCTTTTACATTGTTTCCAATGAGAAGAATGTCGTCAACGTAAAGCACCAAAAATTCAATTGTACTCCCACTGATCTTCTTGTACACGCAAGGTTCGAACATGTTTTTGATGAATCCAAAGGTTTGGATTGTCTTATCGAAACGAATGTTCCAACTTCGTGAAGCTAGCTTCAGTCCATAAATGGACCTCTGGAGTTTGCACACCTTGTGTTCATCTCCTTTGGATGCATATCCTTTTGGTTGCTCCATGTAGATCTCCTTGTCAATGTCCCCATTGAGAAAGGCAGTCTTTACATCCATCTGCCATATCTCGTAGTTATACTACGCAGCTATGGCCAGCAAGATTCGAATGGATTTAGGCATTGCGACGGGCGAGAAGGTCTCCTCAAAGTCGATACCTGGTCTTTGAGTGTATCCTTTTGCCACTAGTCGCGCCTTGTAGGTTATTACCTCTCCGTTCACTCCAAGATTTCGCTTATAGATCCACTTGCAACCCACGGGAGCTACTCCCACTGGTGGATCTACCAAGGCCCAGACCTTGTTTGAGTGCATGGAGTCCAATTCGGATTCCATGGCTTCGCGCCACCTTCCCGAGTCTATGTCTAGCATAGCCTCTTCGTAAGTCCTTGGGTCGGTTAGAGACTGTCCAGTCTCATGCAGCAGACCGTAGTACCTCACAGGTTCTCTACGTTGTCTTTCTGACCTACGAAGAATCGGTGTACCTTCTGGTGCACTTTCATGCTCATGTTCTCCCACTGCCTGTGGCGACGGGTCAGCTTGATTGACCTCTTCGGCCTTTTCAGCTTCAGTAACCTCATCCAGTTCTACGTTATTTTTCTTCTTGTCAACCAAGAAATCCTTCTCCAAGAAGTGAGCGTTCCTCGAGATAAACGTAGTTTTTCTTGTAGGATCGTAGAACTCGTATCCTATTGAGTTTTCCGGATACCCCACGAATTTGCACAAAGTGGATTTAGTTTCCAATTTATCTCCCACTAGCTTTTTAACGTAAGCGGGAGATCCCCATAAGCGCATGAATGCGTATGACGGTGCCTTGCCAAACCATAATTCGTATGGTGTCTTTTATAAGGATTTAGAAGGTACCATGTTTAGTATCTTCGTTGCCGTAAGGAGGGAATGTCCCCAAAATGAAAGAGGTAGGTCAGTGGCACTCATCATGGATCGAACCATGTCCATCAAGGTTCGATTCCTTCTCTCTGCTACTCCATTTAGTTGGGGTGGTGCAGGAGGAGTCCACTGCGATAATATTCCATGCTCTACAAGATAATTCAGAAATTCGTTACTAAGAAATTCTCCACCTCGGTCAGAACGAAGAGCCTTTATCGTATGACCAAGTTGATTCTCTACTTCCATCTTGAATTAAATGAATCGCTCAAAGGCTTCAGACTTGTGTTTCAACAAGAACACATAACCATAACGACTAAAGTCGTCAGTGAAAGTGATGAAGTAGTCATAGCCACCTCGGGCGCTTTTTCTTAGTGGTCCACATACGTCAGTATGTATTAAGTCCAATGTTTGCTTGGCTCGCTCAGGGTTTCCCTTAAATGGCAACTTAGCAATTTTACCCTTTAAACATGGTTCACATGTTGGCATTTCATCAATGCGATTGATTTCAATCGCGCCAGAAGATGCTAACTTCTGAATCCTTGACTTAGATATATGTCCATGTCGAGCGTGCCACAATTGGACAGATATTTCATTATCTTGTTTCCTTTTGTTTTGTTGTACGTGCATAACTAACTTAGGTGGTTCAATGGTATATAGTCCATCTTTTAATGTAACAGTGAAAAACAAATTATCATTCATGAACAATGAAAAGGAACCTTTATTAATTGCAAAATTAAAACCTTCATTATCCAAAATAGGAATGGAAATAATGTTTTTCACTAAACCAGGTACATAAAGAACGTTCCTAAGGACTAGCTTATTACCACCTAAATCTAACTCCACTTCGCCAATGGCCTCGGCAGCAGCTCTAGCTCCATTGCCAAATCTCAGGATCCAATCCCCTGGCCTAAGTGGCCTTGTTGCTCCCATCTCCTGTAAATCATTACACAGATGAGAACCACAAGCAGTGTCTAGCACCCATGATGCACAGTTAATTGATAAATTAACTTCAACAAGGAATATACCTTTCGAGCTCTCCAAGAACTCTTTGCAGTTCCTCTTCCAGTGTCCAGGTTTCTTGCATTAGAAACATTTCTGTTCACCAGACGAAGCTTTACGCTTCTTTCCCTTCCCTATGGGCCCAGATGGTCCTTTGCCTTTGCTTGAAGAAGCATTTCCTTTCCCTTTCCCTTTCTTAGTCCTTTTGGACTTGGATTGGGTCGAGGTAGCAACCATCACTGGCTTCTCTCTTTTCATGGAAGCCTCGGCAGTGGCGAGCATATTAGCCAACTCGTGAAGTTCAACATCCATCTTGTGCATGTTGTAGTTCACTACGAATTGCTCGAATGATCATTGTTGGTCCCAAGTGGTCAGAAGAGGTTTAGAGGGGGGGGTGAATAAACCTCTTTAAAAATTTTCTTTTAATTTAACTTTAAAACTTTACTTTAATTGAACAGACTAAGCTGATCAGATTAGTAAGTTACAATTCTGTTCGCGAACAAATCTTTGAACAGGTTTGTCGACCACTCGTCTGATAGTTACTTAGCTGATTGTGTTAAAATCAGTTTTAATACTTAGAGTACTTGCAGCGGATTTTCAAAGTGTTTTTCACAAGTAATCTAGCAGTTTGAAAAATGTTTCCCCAGTTTTGTAAACTCCTTTTGAATCTTTTTCAAACAGTTAACTTAATGTGTTTTTATATAATCAGCAAATATGCAAGTTTGAAAAAACAATGTAAAAACACAAGTAATTTTTATAGTGGTTATATGGATCAAAGTCCTTTAGTCCACTCTTCCAAGTCACGAAGATCTTGGGTTATACTATAATCACAAAGTTTACAGTATACTCTGCTTACGCCGAACAACAAATGAACTGGCCGTAAGTTCGCAATAGGAGATCACATAGAAAACCTATTCTACAGAGTGTTATCACTTCACAAAGATGGATAACAGCTCCTCGAAACTCTCAGTATAGGAAATCACTCAGAAGACCTACACTACGAAGTTATATCACTCACAAAGATGGATATAAGCTTCTTCTCTTTACAGTTGAATGTCACTCAGACAAACAAGAGCTTGAGCTCTGTTCTTCAACGATTTCAGCTCCGTCAACAAATGACTTCGCTTGTGATCAGACGACTCAACTGATGGATCTTGCTCTATAGATGTGATCTTGAATTGTGCAAGTCTCTGTTTTCGATCTTCAGTTAGTCTTCTATTTATACTCTTGGATTTGAATTTCTGCCCGTTGAAGATTAGACAGAATTCTACAGTCCTCGAGTTATGGTCCCCATTTTCTGGAACGGCTCCCTGCAACTGCTACAGTACAGTCTGCTGTACTTTCTGTCAGTCGCATTTAGTGCACTCAGCATGTTACCGTTGGACAGCTTGCTGACCGTCTTCACTTGGCTGATGGGAGTACTAAGCTGATGGCTACTCTGCTGATTCAAGAATGAACATACCTATCTTGACTCGGCTGATGATCACCAATCTGATCTTCACTGATCTGATATCCCACTTGGCTGATTCGGTCAAATAGCTTCCAGACCTTGAGATAGGTTTCACTAAGCTGTTCTTAGTTGATGACTAATCCTTTTGATCTTCAAAACCATTATGGCCTTTTTGTCATCTTCAAAACCTTCTCCAATATTAACCAACAATTTCCCCCTTTTTGATGATGACAAAACCATCAACTATGAACGTCGTCTAAGTCTTCAGATTTGGTCTTCATACCTTGAGATGGAAATTTATTGATCTGATACAACTTTCAAAAACTACCAATAGTTGGTTCTTTTCCCTTTTTTGATCTTCTGTTTAAAGGGTTCTTAGTTGCATCTTTTGTCTTCCCCCTTTTTGTCATCAACAATAATACTTGAGTTGCATCTTTCCTTCCCCTTTTTCTCTTTATAGGATTGCAAACTTAGTTTGCTGAAGACAATTGGGTGAGTACTAGACTAATTTAGGTAGTCTTCGTTGCTGTTTATCACTCCAGCTAGAAAATTCCCTCTAACTTCAAGAATTGATACCACTTGTTGGTATTTGTGGTCTGATTCCACTTGTAGTCTGATGCTACTTGTAGTCTGATACTACTTGTATAAATGTAAATCAGATCAGTCAGCTGATATCACTTGTTGGTGTGATAACACTTGCTGATACCACTTGATGTAGTACATTCTTGAATAACACTTGGCTGTTGAGTTCCAGTCGGCTGATAAGAAACAATCTTCTGATAGCTTCATTTTGACTTATTGACAATTTCATCTTTATTTAGGAGTACCGCTAGTCGTACGCGTTCCCCCTAAGTTCAAGAATCCGTGGTCAAGTAGTCTGATGAGAGTTTCTCTTCAAGACACTCAACTGTTGAATTTCAGTAAGCTGTTCTGGGTTAGTCTTCTGATAAGTTCACCCTCAACTTATGAATCCAAAATCAATAAACCATTTTTCTTTGTCACATGGTTGACTTGTTGGTTTCTGATGGTCTTTATACCACTTGTAATCCTTTGATAGGCTTCAGCTTTCCAACAATCTTGCTTCCTTGAAATCTCCAAATGTAGCGTCTACCACTCGTTGATTTATACCACTTGTTTGTTTATACTAATTGTCTGAAACCACTTGTCTGATATCACTTGATGGTTTGGAATAATCTGATAAAAGCAGCTTGATAGTACAATTTTCCTGATGCACACTTGATGGTAAGATCACTTGTTGAATTAAATCTGTAAGTAATCGAAGAAACAAAAAAAAAATTTATTGGATCCAACCCGCGGTGGCACGCGGCGGTACGCGACCACCGCGAGCCGCGGCCTGCGGCAGCGTGCGAACAGCACGCTGTCTGCGCGCGCTGCGCACAGCAGCAGCCCACCGGCTGCTGTCTACGCGCAGCTGTGGTCGCGCGTGGGTTGTGATAGAAATAGTGTCCTGCAAGCCAGCTGTATGGCTAATATTTATTGTAATAAATGCGGAACTATTCAATTTCGATTAATAAATGCACATTATTAAAATGGTCATCTTTATCTTATGTAATAATTATCTACGCATAAGGATAGAAGTCCTTAGATCACAGGGCTATGGGACAACCCGTGGACTGATCTCCAAGGCCGTGATCTAGAACATATTCAAGAGTCGTAGAATCTAATCGAGATAGGACATCGTTGGATTCGGTTAGACTCTCACTATTATGTGTACTCCGATGAACTGGAGAACGCTGGGATCCACGAGCGTGACTGGGATGGTCGACACACATAAGTGGGTGGCTTGCTGGGATGGCAAGCGCACTGAATACCCCAATTAGGAAATAACTCACCATGGAAGCGGTAGTCGAATATCGGGGTTGAAGTTATTCCAAATTTATAATAGTATACGAGCAACGATCCCTAACTACTTGAGGTGATAGGGTTTATCTGGTGCGAGAACGTTTATGCTTTGATATGAGTTCCGACTGACTGGGGATCGCCAGAAAGTCTCTGTGGACTCATGTTGGGTATAGAGGAACTCGTGTGCAGATTCATATCATCAACAAAGGATCCATTGACCCGACTTGATAGGTTAGGAAATTCTCCTATGGATTTCTGTGAGAAATTAATTCTGGTAAATCCTTGGCCAAGGTATCTGACGACTTTATGTAAGTAGCTCATAAAGATTGAGTCAAAGAGAATTTATTTCGAGATCAGAGTACATAAGGTCATGACAAAAGAAAAGGGAATCCGGTGAAAGACCATGCCCTTAAGTCTCGACTGGGAGATTGATCGATGGAGAGATGATGTCGTATATGAAAATTATAAATGATAAAAGGTTCACTGAATTAATTCACCGGTGATTGGGCTCCATGGGCTTGTGGCTGGACATCAACCGTGGAGTGTGGGAGAATTCCCAAATTGACAGGGGTGCTAATTTTGGAATGATCAATCGACAGAGTGTTCGATTGATTTAGAGTAAGTCTTACTCGAATAATTAAATGCTATTTAATTATAACCCACGGCAAATTATGTGGTGAACCTGCGGGGGCATACACAATACACATGAAGCGAAAGCGAGGAAATAAGAACGATCGAGTCGACTAGGTGAATAATCGACTGGGTCGATTATATTGGGTGGGTCGACTGGGTCGACCCAATTGGAACAAGATGGGATCCTATTGGAATTGGATCAGGATCATAAATTAAATTGGAATTTAATTTGTGAATTAATTAATTAAGTTGGATTTAATTAATTAGAAAAGATTTTAATTAAATAGACTTAGAGTCTGATTTAATTAAATGGGAGATTAAGTTAATTAATTGAGCTATTTAATTGGGAGACTAAATAAAGTCTGATCAAATTAATTAACTGGGCCATGAATTAATTAGAAGACTTGGTCTTCTAATTAAAGAGGGCCATGGCCCATGTAGGAGAGAAGAACCTTAGTCCTAATAGGAGTTGTTTTAGAATTTCTAATTATCAAAAAAAAGTTTGGTAAAATAAAACTTGGGTCAAGATTTAGCCGATACTATTAATTAAAATGATATATATATATATATATATATATATATATATACACACGGTCTCTTTTTAATTTGTCATTATTGAAGAATTTTATAATGTAAATTGATTACAATATTTATCAAGGTTACATGAAGTGTTATTCCATTACAATATATACATATATATATATTTATTAGGAGGGAAATGGTACAGTGCTAGAATTCTTCTAGCGTTAATTTCAGTCTGATATAAAAACAAGTTCCTCAATCCTTCTCTCGCCTTAGGGTTATTTTTATTTAGCGAATCTCTATACTCTCTACAGCGTAAAAGCAGTTGAATTCCTTTTTACCGCAGCAAAAATGGTAAGCATGTAGTTAATATTGCAGATTCTAGGGTTTATTTTTGTGTGTTTTGAGACTAGGTTAGAGAGATAACTATAAGTAGCTTACTTGTAGTTATTTTTCAAATAACTCCTTAAGCAAAAATTGAGCAAGAGCAAAATTCTCTCCCACTCTCCCAAGCTAAAGTCGACCGAACCCTGTCTTCCTTTTGGAAGAATTTTTCGTTTTCGATTTTGTTCCTAAATCGTTCCTAATTCCTAGATGTTAATATATCTTGTGTTCTAGTCGATCAAGATATATTATTTTCGTGATATTGTGGTGTATCAACTCGTAGAGGCGCAACACGTGGGGCGTGTTGGGATTCGGTAAGATAAACAGCCCTAGGCACAGCGGAATATAAAAAAATTTTAGGACCTCTTACGGAATCTTGCCAGGATATTCTCTAGTTGTATAAATATGAATATAAATAAAAACGATAGTATAAGTTCACACGTTATACCTATCTCCTTGCAAATCCTCGGCTAGCAAAACGAACTCTGATTTCTCCTCCAGCAAGATCGACCCAGGCTTTTCAAGGAGCGCCCCACGTGTTGCGCCTCTACGAGTTGATACACCACAATATCACGAAAATAATATATCTTGATCGACTAGAAAACAAGATATATTAAGATCTAGGAATTAGGAACGATTTAGGAACAAAATCGAAAACGAAAAATTCTTCCAAAAGGAAGACAAGTTTCGGTCGACTTTAGCTTGGGAGAGGGGGAGAGAATTTTGCTTTTGCTCAATTTTGCTTATGGAGTTGTGTGAAAAATAACTACAAGATAGCTACTTATAGTTATCTCCCTAACCTAGTCCTATTAGGACTAGGGTACTTCTCTCCTACATGGGCCATGGCCCTCTTTAATTAGAAGACCAAGTCTTCTAATTAATACATGGTCCAGTTAATTAATTTTGACCAGGCTTTATTTAATCTCCCAATTAAATAGCCCAATTAATTAACTTAATCTCCCATTTAATTAAATCAGGCTCTAAGTCTATTTAATTAAAATCCTTTCTAATTAATTAAATCCAACTCAATTAATTAATCCATAAATTAAATTCCAATTTAATTTATAATCCTGATCCAATTCCAATTGGATCCCATTTTGTTCCATTTAGGTCGACCCAGTCGACCCACCCATCATAATCGACCCAGTCGATTATTCACCCAGTCGACCCAGTTGACTCGGTCGTTCTTATTTCCTCGCTTTCGCTTCATGTGTATTGTGTATGCCCCCGCAGGTTCACCACATAATTGGCTGTGGGTTATAGTTAAATATTATTTAATTATTCGAGTAAGACTTACTCTAAATCAATCGAACACTCTGTCGATTGATCATTCCAAAATTAGCACCCCTGCCAATTTGGGAATTCTCCCACACTCTACGGTCGATGTCCAGCCACAAGCCCATGGAGCCCAATCACTGGTGAATTAATTCAGTGAACCTTTTATCATTTATAATTTCCATATACGACATAATCTCTCCATCGATCAATCTCCCAGTCGAGACTTAAGGGTATGGTCTTTCATCGGATTCCCTTTTCTTTTGTCTTGACCTTATGTACTCTGATCTCGAAATAAATTCTCTTTGACTTAATCTTTATGAGCTACTTACATAAAGTCGTCAGATACCTTGGCCAAGGATTTACCAGAATTAATTTCTCACAGAAATCCATAGTAGAATTTTCCAACCTATCAAGTCGGGTCAATGGATCCTTTGTTGATGATATGAATCTGCATACGAGTTCCTCTATACCCAATATGAGTCCACAGAGACTTTCTGGCGATCCCTAGTCAGTCGGAACTCATATCAAAGCATAGACGTTCTCGCACTAGATAAACCCTATCACCTCAAGTAGTTAGGGATGGTTCCTCGTATACTATTATAAATTTGGAATAACTTCAACCCCGATATTCGACTACCGCTTCCATGGTGAGTTATTTCCTAATTGGGGTATTCAGTGCGCTTGCCATCCCAGCAAGCCACCCACTTATGTGTGTCGACCATCCCAGTCACGCTCGTGGATCCCAGCGTTCTCCAGTTCATCGGAGTACACATAATAGTGAGAGTCTAACCGAATCCAACGATGTCCTATCTCGATTAGATTCTACGACTCTTGAATATGTTCTAGATCACGGCCTTAGAGATCAGTCCACGGGTTGTCCCATAGCCCTGTGATCTAAGGACTTCTATCCTTATCCGTAGATAATTATTACATAAGATAAAGATGACCATTTAATAAAGTGCATTTATTAATCGAAATTGAATAGTTACTCATTTATTACAATAAATGCTAGCCATACAGCTGGCTTGCAGGACACTATTTCTATCAATCTCCCACTTGTCCTAAAGCCTGTCTTTTATGTTCTTGAGTCCCATCTTATGCAGATGTTTCTCAAATGCCTTTTGAGGCAGAGGCTTCGTTAGCGGGTCCGCCGTATTATCTTCTGAGTCGACACGTTCCATCTTAATGTCTCCTCTACCAATGATATCTCTTATCACATGGTATCGTCTTTGTACGTGCTTGGATTTCTGATGAGATCTCGGCTCCTTTGCTTGCGCTATTGCCCCATTATTATTGCAGAAGATAGTAATGGGCTCAGCGATGCTAGGTATCACATCCAATTCCTGGATGAAGTTCCTAATCCAAACACCTTCCTTTGCTGCGTCACTCGCGGCAATGTATTCTTCTTCGGTGGTTGAATCCGCGGTTGTTTCCTGCTTGGAGCTCTTCCAGCTAACCGCACCACCATTGAGGCAGAAAACGTATCCTGATGTCGACTTGAAGTCGTCTTCATCACATTGGAAGCTCGAGTCTGTATAGCCTTCCAATCTCAATTCTCCTCCACCGTATACCAAGACCAATTCCTTAGTCCTTCTCAGGTACTTCAGAATTACCTTTACGGCTATCCAGTGCTGCTCACCTGGATCAGACTGGTAGCGACTTGTAACGCTTAGAGCGTACGCTACGTCTGGTCTCGTACATAACATACCATACATTATGCTTCCTATCGCGGATGCATACGGTACTCGAGACATATTGCTTCTCTCTTCAGGCGTCTTCGGGCCATAGACTTAGAGAGTGTAATTCCATGTCTCATTGGAAGCAATCCTCTCTTGGATTCTTCCATACTAAATCTTTTCAAGATTTTATCTATGTACTGGGATTGGGAGAGGCCCAGCAGTCCTTTTGATCTATCTCGGTAGATCCTTATACCTAGTACAAAGGATGCTTCTCCCAAATCCTTCATTGAGAATTGTGTAGATAACCATGCTTTAGTCTCAGACAATGCTTTTACATTGTTTCCAATGAGAAGAATGTCGTCAACGTAAAGCACCAAAAATTCAATTGTACTCCCACTGATCTTCTTGTACACGCAAGGTTCGAACATGTTTTTGATGAATCCAAAGGTTTGGATTGTCTTATCGAAACGAATGTTCCAACTTCGTGAAGCTAGCTTCAGTCCATAAATGGACCTCTGGAGTTTGCACACCTTGTGTTCATCTCCTTTGGATGCATATCCTTTTGGTTGCTCCATGTAGATCTCCTTGTCAATGTCCCCATTGAGAAAGGCAGTCTTTACATCCATCTGCCATATCTCGTAGTTATACTACGCAGCTATGGCCAGCAAGATTCGAATGGATTTAGGCATTGCGACGGGCGAGAAGGTCTCCTCAAAGTCGATACCTGGTCTTTGAGTGTATCCTTTTGCCACTAGTCGCGCCTTGTAGGTTATTACCTCTCCGTTCACTCCAAGATTTCGCTTATAGATCCACTTGCAACCCACGGGAGCTACTCCCACTGGTGGATCTACCAAGGCCCAGACCTTGTTTGAGTGCATGGAGTCCAATTCGGATTCCATGGCTTCGCGCCACCTTCCCGAGTCTATGTCTAGCATAGCCTCTTCGTAAGTCCTTGGGTCGGTTAGAGACTGTCCAGTCTCATGCAGCAGACCGTAGTACCTCACAGGTTCTCTACGTTGTCTTTCTGACCTACGAAGAATCGGTGTACCTTCTGGTGCACTTTCATGCTCATGTTCTCCCACTGCCTGTGGCGACGGGTCAGCTTGATTGACCTCTTCGGCCTTTTCAGCTTCAGTAACCTCATCCAGTTCTACGTTATTTTTCTTCTTGTCAACCAAGAAATCCTTCTCCAAGAAGTGAGCGTTCCTCGAGATAAACGTAGTTTTTCTTGTAGGATCGTAGAACTCGTATCCTATTGAGTTTTCCGGATACCCCACGAATTTGCACAAAGTGGATTTAGTTTCCAATTTATCTCCCACTAGCTTTTTAACGTAAGCGGGAGATCCCCATAAGCGCATGAATGCGTATGACGGTGCCTTGCCAAACCATAATTCGTATGGTGTCTTTTATAAGGATTTAGAAGGTACCATGTTTAGTATCTTCGTTGCCGTAAGGAGGGAATGTCCCCAAAATGAAAGAGGTAGGTCAGTGGCACTCATCATGGATCGAACCATGTCCATCAAGGTTCGATTCCTTCTCTCTGCTACTCCATTTAGTTGGGGTGGTGCAGGAGGAGTCCACTGCGATAATATTCCATGCTCTACAAGATAATTCAGAAATTCGTTACTAAGAAATTCTCCACCTCGGTCAGAACGAAGAGCCTTTATCGTATGACCAAGTTGATTCTCTACTTCCATCTTGAATTAAATGAATCGCTCAAAGGCTTCAGACTTGTGTTTCAACAAGAACACATAACCATAACGACTAAAGTCGTCAGTGAAAGTGATGAAGTAGTCATAGCCACCTCGGGCGCTTTTTCTTAGTGGTCCACATACGTCAGTATGTATTAAGTCCAATGTTTGCTTGGCTCGCTCAGGGTTTCCCTTAAATGGCAACTTAGCAATTTTACCCTTTAAACATGGTTCACATGTTGGCATTTCATCAATGCGATTGATTTCAATCGCGCCAGAAGATGCTAACTTCTGAATCCTTGACTTAGATATATGTCCATGTCGAGCGTGCCACAATTGGACAGATATTTCATTATCTTGTTTCCTTTTGTTTTGTTGTACGTGCATAACTAACTTAGGTGGTTCAATGGTATATAGTCCATCTTTTAATGTAACAGTGAAAAACAAATTATCATTCATGAACAATGAAAAGGAACCTTTATTAATTGCAAAATTAAAACCTTCATTATCCAAAATAGGAATGGAAATAATGTTTTTCACTAAACCAGGTACATAAAGAACGTTCCTAAGGACTAGCTTATTACCACCTAAATCTAACTCCACTTCGCCAATGGCCTCGGCAGCAGCTCTAGCTCCATTGCCAAATCTCAGGATCCAATCCCCTGGCCTAAGTGGCCTTGTTGCTCCCATCTCCTGTAAATCATTACACAGATGAGAACCACAAGCAGTGTCTAGCACCCATGATGCACAGTTAATTGATAAATTAACTTCAACAAGGAATATACCTTTCGAGCTCTCCAAGAACTCTTTGCAGTTCCTCTTCCAGTGTCCAGGTTTCTTGCATTAGAAACATTTCTGTTCACCAGACGAAGCTTTACGCTTCTTTCCCTTCCCTATGGGCCCAGATGGTCCTTTGCCTTTGCTTGAAGAAGCATTTCCTTTCCCTTTCCCTTTCTTAGTCCTTTTGGACTTGGATTGGGTCGAGGTAGCAACCATCACTGGCTTCTCTCTTTTCATGGAAGCCTCGGCAGTGGCGAGCATATTAGCCAACTCGTGAAGTTCAACATCCATCTTGTGCATGTTGTAGTTCACTACGAATTGCTCGAATGATCATTGTTGGTCCCAAGTGGTCAGAAGAGGTTTAGAGGGGGGGGTGAATAAACCTCTTTAAAAATTTTCTTTTAATTTAACTTTAAAACTTTACTTTAATTGAACAGACTAAGCTGATCAGATTAGTAAGTTACAATTCTGTTCGCGAACAAATCTTTGAACAGGTTTGTCGACCACTCGTCTGATAGTTACTTAGCTGATTGTGTTAAAATCAGTTTTAATACTTAGAGTACTTGCAGCGGATTTTCAAAGTGTTTTTCACAAGTAATCTAGCAGTTTGAAAAATGTTTCCCCAGTTTTGTAAACTCCTTTTGAATCTTTTTCAAACAGTTAACTTAATGTGTTTTTATATAATCAGCAAATATGCAAGTTTGAAAAAACAATGTAAAAACACAAGTAATTTTTATAGTGGTTATATGGATCAAAGTCCTTTAGTCCACTCTTCCAAGTCACGAAGATCTTGGGTTATACTATAATCACAAAGTTTACAGTATACTCTGCTTACGCCGAACAACAAATGAACTGGCCGTAAGTTCGCAATAGGAGATCACATAGAAAACCTATTCTACAGAGTGTTATCACTTCACAAAGATGGATAACAGCTCCTCGAAACTCTCAGTATAGGAAATCACTCAGAAGACCTACACTACGAAGTTATATCACTCACAAAGATGGATATAAGCTTCTTCTCTTTACAGTTGAATGTCACTCAGACAAACAAGAGCTTGAGCTCTGTTCTTCAACGATTTCAGCTCCGTCAACAAATGACTTCGCTTGTGATCAGACGACTCAACTGATGGATCTTGCTCTATAGATGTGATCTTGAATTGTGCAAGTCTCTGTTTTCGATCTTCAGTTAGTCTTCTATTTATACTCTTGGATTTGAATTTCTGCCCGTTGAAGATTAGACAGAATTCTACAGTCCTCGAGTTATGGTCCCCATTTTCTGGAACGGCTCCCTGCAACTGCTACAGTACAGTCTGCTGTACTTTCTGTCAGTCGCATTTAGTGCACTCAGCATGTTACCGTTGGACAGCTTGCTGACCGTCTTCACTTGGCTGATGGGAGTACTAAGCTGATGGCTACTCTGCTGATTCAAGAATGAACATACCTATCTTGACTCGGCTGATGATCACCAATCTGATCTTCACTGATCTGATATCCCACTTGGCTGATTCGGTCAAATAGCTTCCAGACCTTGAGATAGGTTTCACTAAGCTGTTCTTAGTTGATGACTAATCCTTTTGATCTTCAAAACCATTATGGCCTTTTTGTCATCTTCAAAACCTTCTCCAATATTAACCAACAATTTCCCCCTTTTTGATGATGACAAAACCATCAACTATGAACGTCGTCTAAGTCTTCAGATTTGGTCTTCATACCTTGAGATGGAAATTTATTGATCTGATACAACTTTCAAAAACTACCAATAGTTGGTTCTTTTCCCTTTTTTGATCTTCTGTTTAAAGGGTTCTTAGTTGCATCTTTTGTCTTCCCCCTTTTTGTCATCAACAATAATACTTGAGTTGCATCTTTCCTTCCCCTTTTTCTCTTTATAGGATTGCAAACTTAGTTTGCTGAAGACAATTGGGTGAGTACTAGACTAATTTAGGTAGTCTTCGTTGCTGTTTATCACTCCAGCTAGAAAATTCCCTCTAACTTCAAGAATTGATACCACTTGTTGGTATTTGTGGTCTGATTCCACTTGTAGTCTGATGCTACTTGTAGTCTGATACTACTTGTATAAATGTAAATCAGATCAGTCAGCTGATATCACTTGTTGGTGTGATAACACTTGCTGATACCACTTGATGTAGTACATTCTTGAATAACACTTGGCTGTTGAGTTCCAGTCGGCTGATAAGAAACAATCTTCTGATAGCTTCATTTTGACTTATTGACAATTTCATCTTTATTTAGGAGTACCGCTAGTCGTACGCGTTCCCCCTAAGTTCAAGAATCCGTGGTCAAGTAGTCTGATGAGAGTTTCTCTTCAAGACACTCAACTGTTGAATTTCAGTAAGCTGTTCTGGGTTAGTCTTCTGATAAGTTCCCCCTCAACTTATGAATCCAAAATCAATAAACCATTTTTCTTTGTCACATGGTTGACTTGTTGGTTTCTGATGGTCTTTATACCACTTGTAATCCTTTGATAGGCTTCAGCTTTCCAACAATCTTGCTTCCTTGAAATCTCCAAATGTAGCGTCTACCACTCGTTGATTTATACCACTTGTTTGTTTATACTAATTGTCTGAAACCACTTGTCTGATATCACTTGATGGTTTGGAATAATCTGATAAAAGCAGCTTGATAGTACAATTTTCCTGATGCACACTTGATGGTAAGATCACTTGTTGAATTAAATCTGTAAGTAATCGAAGAAACAAAAAAAAAATTTATTGGATCCAACCCGCGGTGGCACGCGGCGGTACGCGACCACCGCGAGCCGCGGCCTGCGGCAGCGTGCGAACAGCACGCTGTCTGCGCGCGCTGCGCACAGCAGCAGCCCACCGGCTGCTGTCTACGCGCAGCTGTGGTCGCGCGTGGGTTGTGATAGAAATAGTGTCCTGCAAGCCAGCTGTATGGCTAATATTTATTGTAATAAATGCGGAACTATTCAATTTCGATTAATAAATGCACATTATTAAAATGGTCATCTTTATCTTATGTAATAATTATCTACGCATAAGGATAGAAGTCCTTAGATCACAGGGCTATGGGACAACCCGTGGACTGATCTCCAAGGCCGTGATCTAGAACATATTCAAGAGTCGTAGAATCTAATCGAGATAGGACATCGTTGGATTCGGTTAGACTCTCACTATTATGTGTACTCCGATGAACTGGAGAACGCTGGGATCCACGAGCGTGACTGGGATGGTCGACACACATAAGTGGGTGGCTTGCTGGGATGGCAAGCGCACTGAATACCCCAATTAGGAAATAACTCACCATGGAAGCGGTAGTCGAATATCGGGGTTGAAGTTATTCCAAATTTATAATAGTATACGAGCAACGATCCCTAACTACTTGAGGTGATAGGGTTTATCTGGTGCGAGAACGTTTATGCTTTGATATGAGTTCCGACTGACTGGGGATCGCCAGAAAGTCTCTGTGGACTCATGTTGGGTATAGAGGAACTCGTGTGCAGATTCATATCATCAACAAAGGATCCATTGACCCGACTTGATAGGTTAGGAAATTCTCCTATGGATTTCTGTGAGAAATTAATTCTGGTAAATCCTTGGCCAAGGTATCTGACGACTTTATGTAAGTAGCTCATAAAGATTGAGTCAAAGAGAATTTATTTCGAGATCAGAGTACATAAGGTCATGACAAAAGAAAAGGGAATCCGGTGAAAGACCATGCCCTTAAGTCTCGACTGGGAGATTGATCGATGGAGAGATGATGTCGTATATGAAAATTATAAATGATAAAAGGTTCACTGAATTAATTCACCGGTGATTGGGCTCCATGGGCTTGTGGCTGGACATCAACCGTGGAGTGTGGGAGAATTCCCAAATTGACAGGGGTGCTAATTTTGGAATGATCAATCGACAGAGTGTTCGATTGATTTAGAGTAAGTCTTACTCGAATAATTAAATGCTATTTAATTATAACCCACGGCAAATTATGTGGTGAACCTGCGGGGGCATACACAATACACATGAAGCGAAAGCGAGGAAATAAGAACGATCGAGTCGACTAGGTGAATAATCGACTGGGTCGATTATATTGGGTGGGTCGACTGGGTCGACCCAATTGGAACAAGATGGGATCCTATTGGAATTGGATCAGGATCATAAATTAAATTGGAATTTAATTTGTGAATTAATTAATTAAGTTGGATTTAATTAATTAGAAAAGATTTTAATTAAATAGACTTAGAGTCTGATTTAATTAAATGGGAGATTAAGTTAATTAATTGAGCTATTTAATTGGGAGACTAAATAAAGTCTGATCAAATTAATTAACTGGGCCATGAATTAATTAGAAGACTTGGTCTTCTAATTAAAGAGGGCCATGGCCCATGTAGGAGAGAAGAACCTTAGTCCTAATAGGAGTTGTTTTAGAATTTCTAATTATCAAAAAAAAGTTTGGTAAAATAAAACTTGGGTCAAGATTTAGCCGATACTATTAATTAAAATGATATATATATATATATATATATATATATATATATATATACACACACGGTCTCTTTTTAATTTGTCATTATTGTAGAATTTTATAATGTAAATTGATTACAATATTTATCAAGGTTACATGAAGTGTTATTCCATTACAATATATACATATATATATATTTATTAGGAGGGAAATGGTACAGTGCTAGAATTCTTCTAGCGTTAATTTCAGTCTGATATAAAAACAAGTTCCTCAATCCTTCTCTCGCCTTAGGGTTATTTTTATTTAGCGAATCTCTATACTCTCTACAGCGTAAAAGCAGTTGAATTCCTTTTTACCGCAGCAAAAATGGTAAGCATGTAGTTAATATTGCAGATTCTAGGGTTTATTTTTGTGTGTTTTGAGACTAGGTTAGAGAGATAACTATAAGTAGCTTACTTGTAGTTATTTTTCAAATAACTCCTTAAGCAAAAATTGAGCAAGAGCAAAATTCTCTCCCCCTCTCCCAAGCTAAAGTCGACCGAACCCTGTCTTCCTTTTGGAAGAATTTTTCGTTTTCGATTTTGTTCCTAAATCGTTCCTAATTCCTAGATGTTAATATATCTTGTGTTCTAGTCGATCAAGATATATTATTTTCGTGATATTGTGGTGTATCAACTCGTAGAGGCGCAACACGTGGGGCGTGTTGGGATTCGGTAAGATAAACAGCCCTAGGCACAGCGGAATATAAAAAAATTTTAGGACCTCTTACGGAATCTTGCCAGGATATTCTCTAGTTGTATAAATATGAATATAAATAAAAACGATAGTATAAGTTCACACGTTATACCTATCTCCTTGCAAATCCTCGGCTAGCAAAACGAACTCTGATTTCTCCTCCAGCAAGATCGACCCAGGCTTTTCAAGGAGCGCCCCACGTGTTGCGCCTCTACGAGTTGATACACCACAATATCACGAAAATAATATATCTTGATCGACTAGAAAACAAGATATATTAAGATCTAGGAATTAGGAACGATTTAGGAACAAAATCGAAAACGAAAAATTCTTCCAAAAGGAAGACAAGTTTCGGTCGACTTTAGCTTGGGAGAGGGGGAGAGAATTTTGCTTTTGCTCAATTTTGCTTATGGAGTTGTGTGAAAAATAACTACAAGATAGCTACTTATAGTTATCTCCCTAACCTAGTCCTATTAGGACTAGGGTACTTCTCTCCTACATGGGCCATGGCCCTCTTTAATTAGAAGACCAAGTCTTCTAATTAATACATGGTCCAGTTAATTAATTTTGACCAGGCTTTATTTAATCTCCCAATTAAATAGCCCAATTAATTAACTTAATCTCCCATTTAATTAAATCAGGCTCTAAGTCTATTTAATTAAAATCCTTTCTAATTAATTAAATCCAACTCAATTAATTAATCCATAAATTAAATTCCAATTTAATTTATAATCCTGATCCAATTCCAATTGGATCCCATTTTGTTCCATTTAGGTCGACCCAGTCGACCCACCCATCATAATCGACCCAGTCGATTATTCACCCAGTCGACCCAGTTGACTCGGTCGTTCTTATTTCCTCGCTTTCGCTTCATGTGTATTGTGTATGCCCCCGCAGGTTCACCACATAATTGGCTGTGGGTTATAGTTAAATATTATTTAATTATTCGAGTAAGACTTACTCTAAATCAATCGAACACTCTGTCGATTGATCATTCCAAAATTAGCACCCCTGCCAATTTGGGAATTCTCCCACACTCTACGGTCGATGTCCAGCCACAAGCCCATGGAGCCCAATCACTGGTGAATTAATTCAGTGAACCTTTTATCATTTATAATTTCCATATACGACATAATCTCTCCATCGATCAATCTCCCAGTCGAGACTTAAGGGTATGGTCTTTCATCGGATTCCCTTTTCTTTTGTCTTGACCTTATGTACTCTGATCTCGAAATAAATTCTCTTTGACTTAATCTTTATGAGCTACTTACATAAAGTCGTCAGATACCTTGGCCAAGGATTTACCAGAATTAATTTCTCACAGAAATCCATAGTAGAATTTTCCAACCTATCAAGTCGGGTCAATGGATCCTTTGTTGATGATATGAATCTGCATACGAGTTCCTCTATACCCAATATGAGTCCACAGAGACTTTCTGGCGATCCCTAGTCAGTCGGAACTCATATCAAAGCATAGACGTTCTCGCACTAGATAAACCCTATCACCTCAAGTAGTTAGGGATGGTTCCTCGTATACTATTATAAATTTGGAATAACTTCAACCCCGATATGCGACTACCGCTTCCATGGTGAGTTATTTCCTAATTGGGGTATTCAGTGCGCTTGCCATTCCAGCAAGCCACCCACTTATGTGTTTCGACTATCCCAGTCACGCTCGTGGACCCCAGCGTCCTCCAGTTCATCGGAGTATACACAACAGTGAGAGTCTAGCCGAATCCAACGATGTCCTATCTCAATTGGATCCTACGACTCTTGAATATGTTCTAGATCACGGCCTTAGAGATCAGTCCACGGGTTGTCCCATAGCCCTGTGATCTAAGGACTTCTATCCTTATCCGTAGATAATTATTACATAAGATAAAGATGACCATTTAATAAAGTGCATTTATTAATCGAAATTGAATAGTTACTCATTTATTACAATAAATGCTAGCCATACAGCTGGCTTGCAGGACACTATTTCTATCAATCTCCCACTTGTCCTAAAGCCTGTCTTTTATGTTCTTGAGTCCCATCTTATGCAGATGTTTCTCAAATGCCTTTTGAGGCAGAGGCTTCGTTAGCGGGTCCGCCGTATTATCTTCTGAGTCGACACGTTCCATCTTAATGTCTCCTCTACCAATGATATCTCTTATCACATGGTATCGTCTTTGTACGTGCTTGGATTTCTGATGAGATCTCGGCTCCTTTGCTTGCGCTATTGCCCCATTATTATTGCAGAAGATAGTAATGGGCTCAGCGATGCTAGGTATCACATCCAATTCCTGGATGAAGTTCCTAATCCAAACACCTTCCTTTGCTGCGTCACTCGCGGCAATGTATTCTTCTTCGGTGGTTGAATCCGCGGTTGTTTCCTGCTTGGAGCTCTTCCAGCTAACCGCACCACCATTGAGGCAGAAAACGTATCCTGATGTCGACTTGAAGTCGTCTTCATCACATTGGAAGCTCGAGTCTGTATAGCCTTCCAATCTCAATTCTCCTCCACCGTATACCAAGACCAATTCCTTAGTCCTTCTCAGGTACTTCAGAATTACCTTTACGGCTATCCAGTGCTGCTCACCTGGATCAGACTGGTAGCGACTTGTAACGCTTAGAGCGTACGCTACGTCTGGTCTCGTACATAACATACCATACATTATGCTTCCTATCGCGGATGCATACGGTACTCGAGACATATTGCTTCTCTCTTCAGGCGTCTTCGGGCCATAGACTTAGAGAGTGTAATTCCATGTCTCATTGGAAGCAATCCTCTCTTGGATTCTTCCATACTAAATCTTTTCAAGATTTTATCTATGTACTGGGATTGGGAGAGGCCCAGCAGTCCTTTTGATCTATCTCGGTAGATCCTTATACCTAGTACAAAGGATGCTTCTCCCAAATCCTTCATTGAGAATTGTGTAGATAACCATGCTTTAGTCTCAGACAATGCTTTTACATTGTTTCCAATGAGAAGAATGTCGTCAACGTAAAGCACCAAAAATTCAATTGTACTCCCACTGATCTTCTTGTACACGCAAGGTTCGAACATGTTTTTGATGAATCCAAAGGTTTGGATTGTCTTATCGAAACGAATGTTCCAACTTCGTGAAGCTAGCTTCAGTCCATAAATGGACCTCTGGAGTTTGCACACCTTGTGTTCATCTCCTTTGGATGCATATCCTTTTGGTTGCTCCATGTAGATCTCCTTGTCAATGTCCCCATTGAGAAAGGCAGTCTTTACATCCATCTGCCATATCTCGTAGTTATACTACGCAGCTATGGCCAGCAAGATTCGAATGGATTTAGGCATTGCGACGGGCGAGAAGGTCTCCTCAAAGTCGATACCTGGTCTTTGAGTGTATCCTTTTGCCACTAGTCGCGCCTTGTAGGTTATTACCTCTCCGTTCACTCCAAGATTTCGCTTATAGATCCACTTGCAACCCACGGGAGCTACTCCCACTGGTGGATCTACCAAGGCCCAGACCTTGTTTGAGTGCATGGAGTCCAATTCGGATTCCATGGCTTCGCGCCACCTTCCCGAGTCTATGTCTAGCATAGCCTCTTCGTAAGTCCTTGGGTCGGTTAGAGACTGTCCAGTCTCATGCAGCAGACCGTAGTACCTCACAGGTTCTCTACGTTGTCTTTCTGACCTACGAAGAATCGGTGTACCTTTTGGTGCACTTTCATGCTCATGTTCTCCCACTGCCTGTGGCGACGGGTCAGCTTGATTGACCTCTTCAGCCTTTTCAGCTTCAGTAACCTCATCCAGTTCTACGTTATTTTTCTTCTTGTCAACCAAGAAATCCTTCTCCAAGAAGTGAGCGTTCCTCGAGATAAACGTAGTTTTTCTTGTAGGATCGTAGAACTCGTATCCTATTGAGTTTTCCGGATACCCCACGAATTTGCACAAAGTGGATTTAGTTTCCAATTTATCTCCCACTAGCTTTTTAACGTAAGCGGGAGATCCCCATATGCGCATGAATGCGTATGACGGTGCCTTGCCAAACCATAATTCGTATGGTGTCTTTTCTAAGGATTTAGAAGGTACCATGTTTAGTCTCTTCGTTGCCGTAAGGAGGGAATGTCCCCAAAATGAAAGAGGTAGGTCATTGGCACTCATCATGGATCGAACCATGTCCATCAAGGTTCGATTCCTTCTCTCTGCTACTCCATTTAGTTGGGGTGGTGCAGGAGGAGTCCACTGCGATAATATTCCATGCTCTACAAGATAATTCAGAAATTCGTTACTAAGAAATTCTCCACCTCGGTCAGAACGAAGAGCCTTTATCGTATGACCAAGTTGATTCTCTACTTCCATCTTGAATTAAATGAATCGCTCAAAGGCTTCAGACTTGTGTTTCAACAACAACACATAACCATAACGACTAAAGTCGTCAGTGAAAGTGATGAAGTAGTCATAGCCACCTCGGGCGCTTTTTCTTAGTGGTCCACATACGTCAGTATGTATTAAGTCCAATGTTTTCTTGGCTCGCTCAGGGTTTCCCTTAAATGGCAACTTAGCAATTTTACCCTTTAAACATGGTTCACATGTTGGCATTTCATCAATGCGATTGATTTCAATCGCGCCAGAAGATGCTAACTTCTGAATCCTTGACTTAGATATATGTCCATGTCGAGCGTGCCACAATTGGACAGATATTTCATTATCTTGTTTCCTTTTGTTTTGTTGTACGTGCATAACTAACTTAGGTGGTTCAATGGTATATAGTCCATCTTTTAATGTACCAGTGAAAAACAAATTATCATTCATGAACAATGAAAAGGAACCTTTATTAATTGCAAAATTAAAAACTTCATTATCCAAAATAGGAATGGAAATAATGTTTTTCACTAAACCAGGTACATAAAGAACGTTCCTAAGGACTAGCTTATTACCACCTAAATCTAACTCCACTTCGCCAATGGCCTCGGCAGCAGCTCTAGCTCCATTGCCAAATCTCAGGATCCAATCCCCTGGCCTAAGTGGCCTTGTTGCTCCCATCTCCTGTAAATCATTACACAGATGAGAACCACAAGCAGTGTCTAGCACCCATGATGCACAGTTAATTGATAAATTAACTTCAACAAGGAATATACCTTTCGAGCTCTCCAAGAACTCTTTGCAGTTCCTCTTCCAGTGTTCAGGTTTCTTGCAGTAGAAACATTTCTGTTCACCAGACGAAGCTTTACTTTCTTTCCCTTCCCTATGGGCCCAGATGGTCCTTTGCCTTTGCTTGAAGAAGCATTTCCTTTCCCTTTCCCTTTCTTAGTCCTTTTGGACTTGGATTGGGTCGAGGTAGCAACCATCACTGGCTTCTCTCTTTTCATGGAAGCCTCGGCAGTGGCGAGCATATTAGCCAACTCGTGAAGTTCAACATCCATCTTGTGCATGTTGTAGTTCACTACGAATTGCTCGAATGATCATTGTTGGTCCCAAGTGGTCAGAAGAGGTTTAGAGGGGGGGTGAATAAACCTCTTTAAAAATTTTCTTTTAATTTAACTTTAAAACTTTACTTTAATTGAACAGACTAAGCTGATCAGATTAGTAAGTTACAATTCTGTTCGCGAACAAATCTTTGAACAGGTTTGTCGACCACTCGTCTGATAGTTACTTAGCTGATTGTGTTAAAATCAGTTTTAATACTTAGAGTACTTGCAGCGGATTTTCAAAGTGTTTTTCACAAGTAATCTTAGCAGTTTGAAAAATGTTTCCCCAGTTTTGTAAACTCCTTTTGAATCTTTTTCAAACAGTTAACTTAATGTGTTTTTATATAATCAGCAAATATGCAAGTTTGAAAAAACAATGTAAAAACACAAGTAATTTTTATAGTGGTTATATGGATCAAAGTCCTTTAGTCCACTCTTCCAAGTCACGAAGATCTTGGGTTATACTATAATCACAAAGTTTACAGTATACTCTGCTTACGCCGAACAACAAATGAACTGGCCGTAAGTTCGCAATAGGAGATCACATAGAAAACCTATTCTACAGAGTGTTATCACTTCACAAAGATGGATAACAGCTCCTCGAAACTCTCAGTATAGGAAATCACTCAGAAGACCTACACTACGAAGTTATATCACTCACAAAGATGGATATAAGCTTCTTCTCTTTACAGTTGAATGTCACTCAGACAAACAAGAGCTTGAGCTCTGTTCTTCAACGATTTCAGCTCCGTCAACAAATGACTTCGCTTGTGATCAGACGACTCAACTGATGGATCTTGCTCTATAGATGTGATCTTGAATTGTGCAAGTCTCTGTTTTCGATCTTCAGTTAGTCTTCTATTTATACTCTTGGATTTGAATTTCTGCCCGTTGAAGATTAGACAGAATTCTACAGTCCTCGAGTTATGGTCCCCATTTTCTGGAACGGCTCCCTGCAACTGCTACAGTACAGTCTGCTGTACTTTCTGTCAGTCGCATTTAGTGCACTCAGCATGTTACCGTTGGACAGCTTGCTGACCGTCTTCACTTGGCTGATGGGAGTACTAAGCTGATGGCTACTCTGCTGATTCAAGAATGAACATATCTATCTTGACTCGGCTGATGATCACCAATCTGATCTTCACTGATCTGATATCCCACTTGGCTGATTCGGTCACATAGCTTCCAGACCTTGAGATAGGTTTCACTAAGCTGTTCTTAGTTGATGACTAATCCTTTTGATCTTCAAAACCATTATGGCCTTTTTGTCATCTTCAAAACCTTCTTCAATATTAACCAACAATTTCCCCCTTTTTGATGATGACAAAACCATCAACTAAGAACGTCTTCTAAGTCTTCAGATTTGGTCTTCATACCTTGAGATGGAAATTTATTGATCTGATACAACTTTCAAAAACTACCAATAGTTGGTTCTTTTCCCTTTTTTGATCTTCTGTTTAAAGGGTTCTTAGTTACATCTTTTATCTTCCCCCTTTTTGTCATCAACAATAATACTTGAGTTGCATCTTTCCTTCCCCTTTTTCTCTTTATAGGATTGCAAACTTAGTATGCTGAAGACAATTGGGTGAGTACTAGACTAATTTAGGTAGTCTTCGTTGCTGTTTATCACTCCAGCTAGAAAATTCCCTCTAACTTCAAGAATTGATACCACTTGTTGGTATTTGTGGTCTGATTCCACTTGTAGTCTGATGCTACTTGTAGTCTGATACTACTTGTATAAATGTAAATCAGATCAGTCAGCTGATATCACTTGTTGGTGTGATAACACTTGCTGATACCACTTGATGTAGTACATTCTTGAATAACACTTGGCTGTTGAGTTCCAGTCGGCTGATAAGAAACAGTCTTCTGATAGCTTCATTTTGACTTATTGACAATTTCATCTTTATTTAGGAGTACCGCTAGTCGTACACGTTCCCCCTAAGTTCAAGAATCCGTGGTCAAGTAGTCTGATGAGAGTTTCTCTTCAAGACACTCAACTGTTGAATTTCAGTAAGCTGTTCTGGGTTAGTCTTCTGATAAGTTCCCCCTCAACTTATGAATCCAAAATCAACAAACCATTTTTCTTTGTCACATGGTTGACTTGTTGGTTTCTGATGGTCTTTATACCACTTGTAATCCTTTGATAGGCTTCAGCTTTCCAACAATCTTGCTTCCTTGAAATCTCCAAATGTAGCGTCTACCACTCGTTGATTTGTACCACTTGTTGGTTTATACTAATTGTCTGACACCACTTGTCTGATATCACTTGATGGTTTGGAGCAATCTGATAAAAGCAGCTTGATAGTACAATTTTCCTGATGCACACTTGATAGTACAAGTAATCGAAGAAACAAAAAAAAAAATTATTGGATCCAACCCGCGGTGGCACGTGGCGGTACGCGACCACCGCGAGCCGCGGCCTGCGGCAGCGTGCGAACAGCACGCTGTCTGCGCGCGCTGCGCACAGCAGCAGCCCACCGGCTGCTGTCTACGCGCAGCTGTGGTCGCGCGTGGGTTGTGATAGAAATAGTGTCCTGCAAGCCAGCTGTATGGCTAATATTTATTGTAATAAATGCGGAACTATTCAATTTCGATTAATAAATGCACATTATTAAAATGGTCATCTTTATCTTATGTAATAATTATCTACGCATAAGGATAGAAGTCCTTAGATCACAGGGCTATGGGACAACCCGTGGACTGATCTCCAAGGCCGTGATCTAGAACATATTCAAGAGTCGTAGAATCCAATCGAGATAGGACATCGTTGGATTCGGTTAGACTCTCACTATTATGCGTACTCCGATGAACTGGAGAACGCTGGGATCCACGAGCGTGACTGGGATGGTCGACACACATAAGTGGGTGGCTTGCTGGGATGGCAAGCGCACTGAATACCCCAATTAGGAAATAACTCACCATGGAAGCGGTAGTCGAATATCGGGGTTGAAGTTATTCCAAATTTATAATAGTATACGAGGAACGATCCCTAACTACTTGAGGTGATAGGGTTTATCTGGTGCGAGAACGTCTATTCTTTGATATGGGTCCCGACTGACTGGGGATCGCCAGAAAGTCTATGTGGACTCACATTGGGTATAGAGGAACTCGTATGCAGATTCATATCATCAACAAAGGATCCATTGACCCGACTTGATAGGTTGGGAAATTCTCCTATGGATTTCTGTGAGAAATTAATTCTGGTAAATCCTTGGCCAAGGTATCTGACGACTTTATGTAAGTAGCTCATAAAGATTAAGTCAAAGAGAATTTATTTCGAGATCAGAGTACATAAGGTCAAGACAAAAGAAAAGGGAATCCGATGAAAGACCATACCCTTAAGTCTTGACTGGGAGATTGTTCGATGGAGAGATTATGTCGTATATGGAAATTTTAAATGATAAAAGGTTCACTGAATTAATTCACCAGTGATTGGGCTCCATGGGCTTGTGGCTGGACATTGACCGTGGAGTGTGGGAGAATTCCCAAATTGGCAGGGGTGCTAATTTTGGAATGATCAATCGACAGAGTGTTCGATTGATTTAGAGTAAGTCTTACTCGAATAATTAAATTATATTTAATTATAACCCACGGCCAATTATGTGGTGAACCTACGGGGGCATACACAATACACATGAAGCGAAAGCGAGGAAATAAGAACGACCGAGTCGACTGGGTCGACTGGGTGAATAATCGACTAGGTCGATTATTATTGGTGGGTCGACTGGGTCGACCCAATTGGAACAAAATGGGATCCAACTGGAATTGGATCAGGATCATAAATTAAATTGGAATTTAATTTGTGAATTAATTAATTAAGTTGGATTTAATTAATTAGAAAAGATTTTAATTAAATAGACTTAGAGTCTGATTTAATTAAATGGGAGATTAAGTTAATTAATTGGGCTATTTAATTGGAAGATTAAATAAAGCCTGGTCAAATTAATTAACTGGGCCATGAATTAATTAGAAGACTTGGTCTTCTAATTAAAGAGGGCCATGGCCCATGTAGGAGAGATGAAACCTAGTCCTATTAGGACTAGGTTAGGGAGATAACTATATGTAGCTATCTTTTAGTTATTTTCACATAACTCAACAAGCAAAATTTGAGCAAGAGCAAAAATTCTCTCCCTCTCCCTGTGTGATCGGCCGAACCCCTTCCTGTGCAAGGAAGAATTTTTCGTTTTCGATCTCGTTCCTAAGTTTTGTGGTGTATTATTTTCAAGATATATTATTTTCGTGATATTGTGGTGTATCAACTCGTAGAGGCGCAACACGTGGGGCGCTCCTGGAAAGGCCTGGATCGATTTTGCTGGAGCAGAAATCAGAGTTCGTTTTGCTAACTGCCAACTTGGATTTGCAAGGAGATAGGTATAACGTGTAAACTTATACTATCGTTTTAATTAATATTTATATATATACACCTAGAGTAGTATCCTGGCAAGATTCCGTAAGAGGTCCTAAAATTTTTATATTCCGCTGTGCCTAGGGCTGTTTATCTTACCGAAACCCAACAGTGGTATCAGAGCCAACTCTAGGTTTTGTATATATATGAATTTGCAAATTATGTGTTATAAATCATATGTTTGATTTATGTGGCTAGTTCTTTAACTTTGCATGTTTTAGGACGTTTGATATTTAACTTGGAGTTAATGGATAATTTTAGATTCGAATTTTTTTATCATGTTGATGTTATTTTGGATTGGGATTTAATTAACTGGGTTTGTTGAATTAAATCTGTAAGTAATCGAAGAAACAAAAAAAATATTTTTATTGGATCCAACCAGCGGTGGCACGCGGCGGTGCGCGGCGGTGCACCGCGGCTGGGCGGCCACCGCGAGCCGCGACCTGAACAACACGCTGTCCGCGCACGCTGTGCACAGCAGCAGCCTACGGGCTGCTGTCTGCGTGCAGCTGTGCGCGGCAGTTTGCTGCCGCACGCAGCCCACGCGCCGCGGCTGCTGCCGCTGGCAGCTCACGCGCACCTGGTGGTCGCGCGTGGGTTGTCCACGTGGCAGCCCATGATTGGTCTCGACTGGTCATGTTTGGGTTGGACTCTAATTCTGCCTATTTTGAAAAATTCTGAAAATTTAGAATTTTAGGAGATTAGGAAACTTGGAGTTTTTGGATAAGGTAGTTATCTTGTTAGATGTAAACACTACCTTAATTAAACTAATCTAGACAAAATAGGATTATCTTGAAAATCTTGAAGATTTGGGAATATTTGGGAAACTTAGAGTTTTGGATAAGGTAAGAATCTTAGAGATTTAGATTTCCTTAATTAACCAATTTAATCAAGATAAGTTTGTAGATTAGTTAGAGCTCAAGTAAGAGCTAAATTAATCTTAGAGGTTAATTGTTAATTCAAAATAAATTAACTTGGATAATTTTTTAGAATTAAAATTAATGGAGCCGGTAAATTTACATTTATGCCCTTATGTGAATTTATGCATGTTCTTGAGTGAATGTACGGATTGATCGATTTTGCCCTTAAGCCCTGTGTAGTTTTTGATTTATTTATTTTTGGTTTGTAATTAAATGGGCCTGATTGGTGCCCTTGCTTGCGCAAACAAATGTAATAGAATAGGACCATTTAAATTATGTAAGCTAGGCTTAGATTAGGCTTGGAGCCAAGAAGACCTCATGAAGACTTGGAGATCCGCATGGAGGCCCATTTACCTTGGAGGACATGGAGGCCCAATTCATTACATGGAGGCCCAATCAAGATGGATATTACAAGAAGGCCCATGATGTATGGGTTTGAAAATTGTAATAGTTAGGACATTTAATTTCCACCCTAGACTGACCAATTGATTCATCACTTGGCTCGTGATGAATCGCATAGGATGGACATTCGATCAATCATATCCTGCTAGGTGATGTATGTTTACTTATATTCTTTGATGTATGTTATGCATGCTTAGAATAGATCACGTAAACAAGATAAGCATAATCTGATGAGACCTCGCACTAGAAAACTTAAAACCTCCAATTGAACATTAAAATTCAATTAGAATATTAAATCAAATAACGGGCGCATATGAATAGTCTCTATGGTCCGAGCCTATCCATTTACTAGGTCTTAGGCATATTGTACGAATATATCTCGATGTCTCACGAGTCGTGGGTCGAGCTATAGGAAGATAATATGTCTATTGCCTCGATGCACGAGTTTAGTGCCAAGGGAGGGGATAGCATGGTTTTAGGCGCTGTCTCACGAGTCGTGGGGCGTCTAGGATTGAACTATTTCTCTCCACGAGTATTGGACATGATTTAACGCTAGTAAGTATGGATGTCTCACGAGTCGTGGGTCCATATCGAAAAACGAGGCTAAATGAACTTAAGGGTTAGCTGCGATGGTTAACCGTCGACGTAATCGACCACCAAGTGAATCAAATAGTATGGCCAACGAGTCGTGGGTACTAGGAGATTGCATTTGGGCCTTAAGCCTGCTAGGATATTTTAATTTCCCGAAACTTATGTGGGGGCATAAGATTTTGATTAAAATAGTGGGAGTAATTTACAAATAAACACCATGTTTGTAAATTGTGCATTTTAAATTAATCTTTCGCGTATTTATTTCATCTCTCGTCATTTTATAGATATGATGTCAAAAGAGCTTAGAGCACTTAGAGATTTGTCCATCTCATCATTTGAACGTAATATTTTAACTGGACCCAACTTGCATTTCTGGACGCATCATTTGAATGGATTATTTGAAGCTGGAAACATATCATATGTTTTGTCTGTGCCACCACCCATTACTATTTCACATGACGTTCCTGACGAGCTCCGTAAAAGCATCACCAAATGGAAACTGGATGATGGCTTACCTCGTGAATACATGTTGGAATATATGTCACTTGATATGCGTTTGCAACATGAACATATGGCATCCGCGAAAGAGATTCTCTCAAATCTCAAATTCCTTTATGGGATTAGAGATGGTCGTCGCAGATTCGCGATCACGAGAGAACTCTTGCAAGCAAGAAAGAGAAGGGAAACTCCTGTCGGAATCCACGTACACAAGATGATTCGACTTCTGTCTGAACTCGATGATATGGGTGTCGTGATGGACAATGATTTCCGAGTAGATCTCATTCTACAATCTCTTCCTGGATCATATGACAGATTTATCACGGACTTGAATCTCCAGAGGCGAGAGATCACTGTGCATGTCCTGCGACAAATGCTCGAGGAACACGAAGCTTCTTTTGGAAAGAAAGCGAGGGTTGGCGAAAAGACTGGGCGGCGTTCAAAGCCAAGACAAATGGAAACCAGAGCTCCTTACTGCACAAGGTCAAGGGAAAGGATTAAATTCGAACCTATGGAGAGTTCGAACAGATATATTCCTTGTTGAAGTTAATTTTACAATTAACTGTGCATATTTGGTGTTAGACACTGACTGGAGTTCTCATCCTTGTAGGTGATGGGAGCATTAAAGAAACTGGAGCCTGAGGATTGGATCCTTGAATAAGGCAATGGAGCTGGAGCTTCTACCAAGGCCGTAGGCAAAAGTAGATTTAGGCGGTTTGATAAAGTCATTAGGAAACTTTCATTTATGTACCTAGTTATTAATGAAAAACTTTTATTCATGTTAATGAATAATGATGATTTTAATAAAAGCTCCTGTTTTCGTTTTTCATTTGGTACATTGAATTATTGACTTTACATTATAAAACCACCTAAGTTAGTTATGCACGT
Source organism: Penstemon eatonii (assembly GCA_038501285.1). NCBI lineage: Eukaryota > Viridiplantae > Streptophyta > Magnoliopsida > Lamiales > Plantaginaceae > Penstemon > Penstemon eatonii. Next base: position 43,058,791 of record CM076711.1, on the reverse strand, counting down.
ACAACAAAACAAAAGGAAACAAGACAATGAAATATCTGCCCAATTATGGCACGCTCGACTTGGACATATATATAAGTCAAGGATTCAAAAGTTAGCATCATCTGGCGCGATTGAAATCAATCGCATTGAAGAAATGCCAACATGTGAACCATGTCTAAAGGGTAAAATGGCTAAGTTGCCATTTAAGGGAAACCCTGAGCGAGCCAAGCAAACATTGGACTTGATACATACTGACGTATGTGGACCACTGAGAAAAATCGCCCGAGGTGGCTATGACTACTTCATCACTTTCACTGACGACTTTAGTCGTTATGGATATGTGTTCTTGTTGAAACACAAGTCTGAAGCCTTTGAGCGATTCAAAGAATTCAAGATGGACATGGAATATTGTAGAGCATGGAATATTGTCACAGTGGACTCCTCCTGCAACACCCCAACTAAATGGAGTAGCAGAGAGAAGGAATCGAACCTTGATGGACATGGTTCGATCCATGATGAGTGCCACTGACCTTCCTCTTTCATTTTGGGGACATGCCCTCCTCACGGCAACGAAGATACTGAACATGGTACCTTCTAAATCCGTAGAAAAGACACCATACGAATTATGGTTTGGCAAGGCACCCTCATACGAATTCATGCGCATATGGGGATCTCCCGCTTACGTTAAAAAGCTAGTGGGAGATAAATTGGAAACTAAATCCACTTTGTGCAAATTCGTGGGGTATCCGGAAAACTCGATAGGATACGAGTTCTATGATCCTACAAGACAAACTACGTTTGTCTCGAGGAACGCTCACTTCTTGGAGAAGGATTTCTTGGTTGACAAGAAGGAAAATAACGTAGAACTGGATGAGGTCACTGAAGCTGAAAAGGCCGAAAAGGTCAATCAAGCTGACCCGTCGCCATAGGCAGTGGGAGAACATGAGCATGAAAGTGCACCAGAAAGTACACCAATTCTTCGTAGGTCAGAGAGACAACGTAGAGAACCCGAGAGGTACTACGGTCTGCTGCATGAGACTGGATAGTCTCTAACCGACCCAAGGACTTACGAAGAGGCTATGCTAGACACAGACTCGGGAAAGTGGTGCGAAGCCATGAAATCCGAATTGGACTCCATGCACTCAAACAAGGTCTGGGCCTTGGTAGATCCACCAGTGGGAGTAGCTACCGTGGGTTGCAAGTGGATCTATAAGCGAAAACTTGGAGTGAACGGAGAGGTAATAACCTACAAGGCGCAACTAGTGGCAAAATGATACACTCAAAGACCAGGTATCGACTTTGAGGAGACCTTCTCGCCCGTCGCAATGCCTAAATCCATTCGAATCTTGCTGGCCATAGCTGCGTGGTATAACTACGAGATATGTCAGATGGATGTAAAGACTGCCTTTCTCAATGGGGACATTGATAAGGAGATCTACATGGAGCAACCAAAAGGATATGCATCCAAAGGAGATGAACACAAGGTGTGCAAACTCCAGAGGTCCATTTATGGACTGAAGCAAGCTTCCCGAAGTTGGAACATTCCTTTCGATGAGACAATCCCAACTTTTGGATTCATCAAAAACATGTTCGAACCTTGCGTGTACAAGAAGATCAGTGGGAGTACAGTTAAATTTTTGGTGCTTTACGTTGACGACATTCTTCTCATTTGAAACAATGTGAAAGCACTGTCCGAAACGAAAGCATGGTTATCTACACAATTCTCAATGAAGGATATGGGAGAAGCATCCTTTGTACTAGGTATAAGGATCTACCGAGATAGATCAAAAGGACTGCTGGGCCTCTCCCAATCCCAGTACATAGATAAAATCTTGAAAAGATTTAGTATGGAAGAATCCAAGAGAGGATTGCTTCCAATGAGACATGGAATTGCACTCTCTAAGTCTATGGCCCCGAAGACGCCTGAAGAGAGAAGCAATATGTCTCGAGTACCATATGCATCCGCGATAGGAAGCATAATTGTATGGTATGTTATGTACAAGACCAGACGTAGCGTACGCTCTAAGCGTTACAAGTCGCTACCAGTCTGATCCAGATGAGCATCACTGGATAGCCGTAAAGGCAATTCTGATGTACCTGAGAAGGACTAAGGAATTGTTCTTGGTATACGGTGGAGGAGAATTGAAATTGGAAGGCTTTACAGACTCGAGCTTCCAATGTGATGTAGACGACTTCAAGTCGACATTAGGATACGTTTTCTGCCTCAATGGTGGTGCGGTTAGCTGGAAGAGCTCCAAGCAGGAAACAACCGCGGATTCAACCACCGAAGCAGAATACATTGCCGCGAGTGACGCAGCAAAGGAAGGTGTTTAGATGAGAAACTTCATCCAGGAATTGGATGTGATACCTAGCATCGCTAAGCCCATTACTATCTTATGTGATAACAATGGGGCAATAGCGCAAGCAAAGGAGCCGAGATCTCATCAGAAATCCAAGCACGTACAAAGACGATACCATGTGATAAGAGATATCATTGGTAGAGGAGACATTAAAATGGAACGTGTCGACTCAGAAGATAATACGGTGGACCCGCTAACGAAGCCTCTGCCTCAAAAGGCATTTGAGAAACATCTGCTAAAGATGGGACTCAAGAACATAAAAGACTGGCTATAGGACAAGTGGGAGATTGATAGAAATAGTGTCCTGCAAGCCAGCTGTATGGCTAGTATTTATTGTAATAAATGCGGAACTATTCAATTTCGATTAATAAATGCACTTTATTAAAGTGGTCATCTTTATCTTATGTAATAATTATCTACGCATAAGGATAGAAATCCTTAGATCACAGGGCTATGGGACAACCCGTGGACTGATCTCCAAGGCCGTGATCTAGAACATATTCAAGAGTCGTAGAATCCAATCGAGATAGGACATCGTTGGATTCGGTTAGACTCTCACTATTGTACGTACTCCGATGAACTGGAGAACGCTGGGGTCCACGAGCGTGACTGGTATGGTCGACACACATAAGTGGGTGGCTTGCTAGGATGGCAAGCGCACTGAATACCCCAATTAGGAAATAACTCACCATGGAAGCGGTAGTCGCATATCGGGGTTGAAGTTATTCCAAATTTATAATAGTATACGAGGAACGATCCCTAACGATCCCTAAAGATATCGGGGTCGCATATCTGTGGACTCACATTGGGTATAGAGGAACTCGTATGCAGATTCATATCATCAACAAAGGATCCATTGACCCGACTTGATAGGTTGGGAAATTCTCCTATGGATTTCTGTGAGAAATTAATTCTGGTAAATCCTTGGCCAAGGTATCTGACGACTTTATGTAAGTAGCTCATAAAGATTAAGTCAAAGAGAATTTATTTCGAGATCAGAGTACATAAGGTCAAGACTAAAGAAAAGGGAATCCGATGAAAGACCATACCCTTAAGTCTCGACTGGGAGATTGTTCGATGGAGAGATTATGTCGTATATGGAAATTATAAATGATAAAAGGTTCACTGAATTAATTCACCAGTGATTTGGCTCCATGGGCTTGTGGCTGGACATCGACCATGGACTGTGGGAGAATTCCCAAATTGGTAGGGGTGCTAATTTTGGAATGATCAATCGATAGAGTGTTCGATTGATTTAGAGTAAGTCTTACTCGAATAATTAAATTATATTTAATTATAACCCACGACCAATTATGTGGTGAACCTACGGGGGCATACACAATACACATGAAGCGAAAGCGAGGAAATAAGAACGACCGAGTCGACTGGGTCTACTGGGTGAATAATCGACTGGGTCGATTATTATGGGTGGGCGACTGGGTCGACCCAATTGGAACAAAATGGGATCCAATTGGAATTGGATCAGGATCATAAATTAAATTGGAATTTAATTTGTGAATTAATTAATTAAGTTGGATTTAATTAATTAGAAAAGATTTTAATTAAATAGACTTAGAGTCTGATTTAATTAAATGGGAGATTAAGTTAATTAATTGGGCTATTTAATTGGAAGATTAAATAAAGCCTGGTCAAATTAATTAACTGGGCCATGAATTAATTAGAAGACTTGGTCTTTTAATTAAAGAGGGTCTAGGCCTATGTAGGAGAGAGGAATACGACTAGGTTAGGGAGATAACTATAAGTAGCTATCTTGTAGTTATTTTCACATAACTCAAGAAGCAAAATTTGAGCAAGAGCAAAAATTCTCTCCCTCTCCCTGTGTGATCGGCCGAACCCCTTCCTGTGCAAGGAAGAATTTTTCGTTTTCGATCTTGTTCCTAAATCGTTCCTAATTTAATATATCTTGTGTTCTAGCTGATCAAGATATATTATTTTCGTGATATTGTGGTGTATCAACTCGTAGAGGCGCAACACGTGGGGCGCTCCTGGAAAGGCCTGGATCGATTTTGCTGGAGCAGAAATCAGAGTTCGTTTTGCTAACTGCCAACTTGGATTTGCAAGGAGATAGGTATAACGTGTAAACTTATACTATCGTTTTAATTAATATTTATATATATACACCTAGAGTAGTATCCTGGCAAGATTCCTTAAGAGTACCTAAAATTTTTATATTTCGCTGTGCCTAGGGCTGTTTATCTTACCGAATCCCAACAGGTTGTCCATGTGGCAGCCCATGATTGGTCTCGACTGGTCATGTTTGGGTTGGACTCTAATTCTGCCTATTTTGAAAATTCTGAAAATCTTGGAGAATTTTGGAAGATTAGGAAACTTGGTGTTTTTGGATAAGGTAGTTATTTTGTTAGACCTAAACACTACCTTAATTAAACTAACCTAAACAAAATATGGTTATCTTGAAAATCTTGGAGATTGGGAATATTTGGGAAACTTAAAGTTTTGGATAAGGTAAGAATCTTAGAGATTTAGATTACCTTAATTAACCAATTTAATCAAGATAAGTTTGTGGATTACTTAGAGCTCAAGTAAGAGCTAATTAATCTTAGAGGTTAATTGTTAATTCAAAATTAATTAACTTGGATGAATTTTTGCGAATTAAAATTAATGGAGCCGGTAAATTTACATTTTTGCCCTTATGTGAATTTATGCATGTTCTTGAGTGAATGTGTGGATTGATCGATTTTGCCTTTAAGCCCTGTGTAGTTTTTGGTTTATTTATTTTTGGGTTGTAATTAAATGGGCCTGATTAGTGCCCTTGCTTGCGCAAACAAATGTAATAGAGTAGGGCCATTTATGTTTAATAAGCTAGGCTTAGATTAGGCTTGGAGCCGAGAAGACCTCATGAAGACTTGGAGATCCGCATGGAGGCCCATTACCTTGGAGGACATGGAGGCCTAATTCATTACATGGAGGCCCAATCAAGCTGGATATTACAAGAAGGCCCATGATGTATGGGTGGGTTTGAAAATTGTAATAGTTAGGACATTTGATTTCCACCCTAGACTGACCAATTGATTCATCACTTGGCTCGTGATGAATCGCATAGGATGGGCAATCGATCAATCATATCCTGCTAGGTAATGTATGTTTACTATTATTCTTTGATGTATGTTATGCATGCTTAGAATAGATCACGTAAACAAGATAAAGCATAATCTGATGAGACCTCGCACAAGAAAACTTAAAACCTCCAATTGAACTTGAAATTCAATTAGAATATTAAATCGAACGTAAGGGCGCATATGAATAGTCTCTATGGTCCGAGCCTATCCAATTACTAGGTCTTAGGCATATTGTACGAATATATCTCGATGTCTCACGAGTCGTGGGTCGAGCTATAGGAAGATGATATGTCTATTGCCTCGATGCACGAGTTTAGTGCCAAGGGAGGGGATAGCAAGGTTTTAGGCACTGTCTCACGAGTCGTGGGGCGTCTAGGATTGAACTATTTCTCTCCACGAGTATTGGACATGATTTAATGCTAGTAAGTATGGATGTCTCACGAGTCGTGGGTCCATACCGAAAAACGAGGCTAAATGAACTTAAGGGTTAGCTGCGATGGTTAACCGTCGACGTAATCGACCACCATGTGAATCAAATAGTATGTCCAACGAGTCGTGGGTACTAGGAGATTGCATTTGGGCCTTAAGCCCACTAGGATATTTTAATTTCCCGAAACATATGTGGGGGCATGATTTAACCGGATTTGGTCGGGTTAAAGGTATCAGTAAAATTGTAATATTGGGGTTCTCAATATATAGTATATAGGGCTCTGTTACTTTATTCAGGATGGATCAATCTCAAGGAAGAGCAATTTCGTAAGAACAAGAAGTAAATATCGTAACCAACGCAAGAATAACACAAATATGAAGAGAGAGCTCTTTTCTTTTATTAACTAATAGTGAGTTATGCTGTTTATGCAGAATTCAATGGCGTATTAGCCTTATGATTCAGAGTTGTTTAATACAATGATTGACTAGGTATTTATATCATACTAAACCTAGTGTTATAAGGAAATATAGTCCTAATAGGACTCGGCCCAAATATCCTTCTTGGGTCCGGAGTGTAGTCTTCTTGTCGAAGAGAGCTATATTCGGCCGGGTCGATAAGATGATCCCGAATTGTCTGATTTGGTCGAACCGATCTTATGTTCTTTAGTCGATCCGCACATTATGTGGGGTGCGAAATAGCCCCCATCAGTACTCCCTCACTTCTTCGAGCGTATAGATAATAGAAGCTCGTAGAAGTAGATAATTTTATACGACTGTTTATCTTCTATGAATGGTGCCTCGTTAAAAACCTTTCTTAAGAAAAAACCCTGTGGGAAAAAATCTTAAGTAAGGAAAAGAGTGCTACGCATCATAGATAGTCGTTTTCTCTCTCCAATTACGAATCGCCACGCGTCCTTTCGGAAGGCTTTTAATCTTCTTCTGTTTTTGAAGGGAATGTGATTAGTTGTGACGAGTTCGAAACGTCTTTTCTCTTCTCAGTATAAATAGGTGACCTTTGAGTTCGTCATTTTTCCTTTATACTTGCTTATAGTTCGTAGTCATTTTCTTGCTTAGTCGTTCATCATATAAAGTTTTCCTTTTATTGACATATATCCTCCGAGAATCTGAAAACATGGCTTCTCTAAGAAAATCTTCTTCTTCCTCTAGGGAGAATGTCGCTCCTAATAACGAGGAGGAGTTGCATTCTAATTTTTTGGGCGAACAAACTGCAGTTCCTGAATTTGTCGTTCCTGTTGAAGACACTTTTAAGGTACAAATCCTTTCCGATACAGATGTCGCTGCCCGAGCCAAAGGGCAAAGGTACTGCTCCTCAAATTTCTGAACCAATTGAGGACCTAGCCTGTGCTTATACGGTGGACACTTTTCCGGAGGTTGTGAATAATTACGCCAAATATTTCCCGGAGGGCTCTGAGATAATTCTCCCTTCTCCTTCTGATAGGGTTACATCTCCACCGGAAGTATGTCGAGCCTTTTACACGGCCCACTTCAATAGCGGTCTGCGTCTTCCGTTGTCTCCCCTCTTTCTTGATATTCTAAGAATATTCAGTGTGTCCTTGACACAATTAGTTCCTAATTCTGTGGCTTTCGTGTTTTGTTTTTCTGTCTTAATGATCGCAAAGGGGTTCAAACCTTCCTTTCGTAATTTTACACAGCTCTTTCGGTTCAACATTTCCAGTTCTTCCAATCGTGGATATTTCTTCGCTAGTCAGAGGCCTAGTCGAGCAATTTTCGATTCCCCCGTTTCTAGCAACCCTTTCTGGAAATCTCATTTTTTCTTTGTTCGCCCCCCACCTCATCTTCGTTTGGCGGACGGTTCGACTATACCCTTCTCGTGGGATCACGGCTCCAAATGGGTTTACGGAGGTCGCCTGCCGACCGGTGAATTCATTCCTGATGATGCTCAGTTTATTGGTGAAATCCCCGCTATGCGTGCTAACAAATATCAGAGTGCTCTTCTGATTGGGGAGGCTTTCCTCCGTAAAGCGGGATTGAGAACTCATCATTTTCCAATCAGTTCATCGTCTGAACCTCTTGGTAAGTACTTCATTTTAGCTTAGGGTTGTGATGATACCTTCTATACAGAGAAACTGACTTTTATCTTGTTTCTTTCTCAGCCCGTATGGTAGAAAACTCCCGACATTCTTCAAAGGGAAAAATGGTATTATCTAAATCCTCCAAATCCATTGAGAATGTCCCTATCGAGCAGAGAACGTCTCGGAAGAGAAAGCTAGAGTTGAGTCATGATTCCGAGGAGAATGGAGAGGAGTCTCCAGATTCTTCGCAAGATTCCCCTATTCGTCAAGGGACTGGATCCGGTTATCCCCCTCTTCAGCTTAGGACATCCTTAGGTATTCGTGGATGTCGCAGCTGGTCGATGCCTCATCCTAACGATAATCCGGTGGGGAGAAAGAGGAGTTGCTACGGTCGTTCTGGTAACGATCTCTCTTTTCCTTACGACAATCATCCAAAGCCTACTTTGGTCGAAATGATTGAGGATCATTTAGAAGGAAAAAGGGCTGCAGGTTATTCTGAGAAAGATTCTCTTATTCATGACAAGAGTGAGAACGCGGTTGATAAGGCGACTCGTGTTCTTTTGTCCGGTGTTTTTACTCGCGATCTGAATAAGCTTCTTCGAAAGGATCCTCTGGAGAAATTTCAGCGAGCTTCTCTTTATGCTGAAAAGGTAACGTCTTTTTTAAGTTTGCTTTATAAAATATTTCATTTCGAAGGTCTTTCTAATTTGCTTACTTATTTTTGTTTTACTCCTTTACTTTTTTCAGACTAAGACTTGTTTAGCCACATACGCTTATGAAACTGCTCTCTGGAAACAAAATGTGAGTTTCTGGAGGAGAAATACAAAGCTTTACTCCATAAGTCCTCTGGTTCAGAGGTAGGCCCCTCAACGTCTTCTTCCGTTTCGGTCGTAAAGACTAGGGCTACGGGGACTGAAGACCAGGAGATCATGAACAGGGTCTTAGAGACTTCCCGTGCTCAAGAGCAAGCCGATCAAATAACTAAAAAGTTAGAGGAATTCCAGTTTCGGAGTACTGCTCGGATTAGTGAGCTAGAATCTCAAGTATCGAGTCTTCAAGCTTCATTAGAGGAGTACGAGAAGGACATTCCTCTTAGTGGACTCAAGGATCGTTATGGTCGTAATTATGATGAAAAAGTGATTCGTGAATTCCTTAATTCTCCCGTTCATACTGCGTTGGTAAATCAAATGGTCGGTCCGCTCTTAGAAAATACATTCAAGAAGGCAATCCATCAGTTGGTCGCTTTCGACTTGATAGATGATCGTCGAAAGGAATACTTTAAAGCGGCACATGTTCGGTTGAATTGCTATGGCGAAGTATATTCTCCTTCCGAGCTTCCAGATGTTGTTTATCACAATTTTCCTTTGGCACACCTCGTCAAAGAGTTCGGAAAACCATTGCCGATTTCTCGTTCCGATATCAATGATGAGCTCGACAATACCTTCATCGATCTAGAAGATGAAGAAGAAGAAGAAGAAGATATTGGCATAGCCGAGAAAGAGAACGTCAGTAGCGAATAGAAAATTCCAGATAGCGACCAAGCTATATGATATATTGATCTTTTGAAATAATCTTTGTAATTATTTACCCGTAGGTTTAATTGTAAATTTACCCTTTCATCCCTTTGAAATAAATGTTTCGTATTCTGACAGTCGCGTCCTTCCGTGTTCTTATGTAATGATTCAGACAAGTCATTAACTTCGCCGTAATCATTATGCGTATGTCGTTTCAAATTCTATTGTTTATTCCAAGGCTATCTTCAGTATTTCGCGCCCTTTCTTTAGGTCTGTCGCGTCTTTTCGTGTAGTATAAATACAAAAGGTAAAAACTTGGCTTGATATTTACCGTTATACTCGCCTCTTCTAATAGAATACTTTTTCTTTGGCTAGTCGATAAACCTTCTCGATATTTACTTTGTACTTTTCAACAATCCGATCATGAGTAATCTTTTTGGCAATACTTCGAAGTGACCCTCCCGTGAGAGCGCTAGGGATAACAGACCTAAAAAATCTCGAAGAGAGGGGCCCTCGATGGAGCCTCCTCGTTCGTCTTCAATAACTAGGTCGGTGATCGACACTCCTGTTATCCCTTCTGAACCTTTTTCTGTAATTAGTTCGTCTTTTGTAGAACCAAATTTTTCTTCTTCTACGGAAGTAGGAAATAGGCCTTCCCCTGGTAGGGTGGCTTTTGGTGATTCATCCAATGAGGATCAGTTTTTCGATATACCTGTTTCTTCAGGTGTTTCTTCTTTTGAGCATGGGTTTCATGGAGGGGATTTTGTCAGTACCCTTCCTTTTTCTACCTCTGCTGCCCCGGTCGTTAGCGGGGGCCAAACTGGAGAAGGCTCCTTTGTAAATCCCTCTTCAACACAGCCTATTTCTCAAGATTTTCCTGATTACTTGTTTCATGATACTACTGTGATGACTACTTCCTTCGAATCTGGCGGGCCTTCTGGAGGTCGAAGTGAGTCAAGGTCTGGTCGCCGAACTGTTATTTCTGCTTCAGGGAAGGAAACCTCGGTTAGTCCTAATGAGAGGGAATCTCCTCGTCCGTTAGACGATCGTTGCATCCTTGAGCAGGTTAAGGATATTTTGCGGTCAGTGAGTCCCCGCCCTGACAATGTCCCTCTTCTTAGTGAACTGCCGGGCTCTGTTGAGCCTGATGCTTTGTCCTGGGATTTGGGCTTGAGCACTATTTTGCCCGGTGAATTGAGGAAGCTTGAGAATACTTCCAATGTGCGCCTTGTTCAGTCGCTAGTGAAGTTGTGCGAGCAGGTAGACCTGTCTTTTCATTATTTTTCTTGTTTTCATTTTGATTGCCTTGTTACATAAGGAGTGTTTTCTCTTTCCAGGCTAAGTACTTTGCACTCCAGCTGGGTGTGCAAAATGACGATCTGTGGATAAGCAGAAATGCTTATCAACGTCGTTTGGAATCGGAGTCGGCCAAGGTCAGTGGGCAGAGTCTCCAACTGCAGATTGCCAATGATGATTTGAAAAAATTGGAAGAAGAAAAGTCTGTATGGGAGAAAGAGAAAGGTGACTTGGTTCAGGCTGCTGCCCTAGCAGAGGAGTCTCGACGGCGGTCTTATGAGGAAGGTTATGATGCCGGTTATCTAAAGCGTCAAGAGGAGTTGATGGCGTTTGCTGGTAACTTGACTCCTCGGAAGACTGTTTCCGCTAGTCGGCCTGTTGATAACAACCCTTCTCAGTGATTTGTTTTACCTGGCAGGCCTTGGACTGGCTCTTTTTTTTTTTTTTTTTTTTTTTTTTTTAGTGCCCAACTTTTTGTGTAGTTTTTTGGGCTGAATTTTTATATTGGGAGAACGACTAAATTGGAAATTATGATATTTTGTAGGCAGATCCTTGCCTTGATCAATTTTATTCTGTAGATATATTTTGTTATGCACATTTTGCTGTTATGCATAAATATAACATCATGAAATAATCAGCATAGATTGGCATACTTATATGATATTGATCCTTGCGGAGGATACCGAGAATAGAGAAAAAGGTAGCTTAATCTTGCTCGGTTACTATATAAGTAACTGAATGATATACTGTTTGCTCTGCAAAATAAATTTTTTGTTGATCAACCCAGTATAGTCCCTTGGGTTATACCCAAAACCACGTTGTTCATCAAAGTGTAGATAGTAGGTCATTCGTATCGATAATCGATTGAATAGCAATTTAAGGAACGCTCAGCATCTTGTTCGATGTTCAATCCATGCCTTGTAAATTTGTCTTTTTGTGACGTATAAAAGGAGGCTATTATTCCTTCTGTTGAACTCTACTTTTCTTTTCATAAGACTAAGAGAAGATATCCCTTTCAGTATCTTCCTAAACTTTATGTTTCTCTGCATTAACTGTGAACTATATGTTCCTCAACCAGTGTATCATTATATCATTTCTTTGATATGGGAGGAATTGGAAAATGTAGAATTATTAGCCAGATCTGGCCTGCTCAGACCTCCTTCAGCAATTCTTTGGAATTTTAGGCAGTGACGACTTTGCAGTCTCGCATGGTCGTATTAATCGTTCCAGTACCGACGTCAGATTTCTTGGACCCCAATGGAGTTCTTGTATGGCTAATTTAATAGTTCCCCCTATGATGTATTAGGCAGTGACGACCCTCGTATGGTGGAAGGTTTGGTCTTTTCTCTAGGCGAGTAAGTATCCTTTGTACAACGGTTTAAACTTGCATGCCTTCGCTGAGGATCTTTCAGTTTTTCTGTTAAGCGACTATCATATGTGAGCATTCAGAGCTTTCTGGTCTGGAGTTTCTTTAAGTCTGCTTGAATTATCTTGTTGATCGCTTCGATCTACGGCTTCTTTTGTTATCGACTGGTTGAGTCGATTAGATAGTGCCGTTCCAACTTACTTGCATTAATTGTAGGAAGTCAGACGGTCGCGTTTCCGTCCCTTGATCAAATACTTTTTAAGCCGTTTGATTGCTTAGATCTCTCCCTATAAATAGGGAGGTGGTTTGCATACTTCATTTGCAATTTCTCAAAAAGGATGGAGATCTTAGTTTCCTTAAATTTTATTTTACCTTCAGATCCCATAATATTCAAAAAGTCACATTATCGTGATTCATACCATAATAGCTTAATGTTCTTCTGCCTTGTACTGACGGGTCCCATGGAAGCCCTACCTTGTACTAACGGGTCCCATGAGGCCTCAATCTTAGTTTTCATAGATTTGAGGTCCGTGGTTTCTGTTTGCACATGGCGGGTTCATACTTGCCAGTCACCCCCGCTCTCCGATGTTACTTCCGGATTGATAGACTACCTGGGTGTGCTGGTAAATGAGTATATTGCGATGGTCCTCGCGAGATGCTGCTTCAGAGTAAAATGCCAACTCCTAATGTAAAAGCAGTATCTTGTTGTGGGTGAATGAGTATTGCCGGTTATCTGGCTGGTAATGCTCATTTCGTCTGGAGGACCATTTGATCTTCAGAGCCTGGCCGTCGAACCAAAGAAGTCGACCATCCTGAGCAGCATGCTTCTTAGGTGGTTTATCATAATCGACGAGGTACTAGGGAGGAGATTGGTGTTTCCGTGGACATTGTCGTGAAGATCGCTGATCTATAGGATCATTTTATCTAAACCATTGTAACGATGTTTAAGTAGTATGTATACCTCTGTAATTTAGGACGTTTGTATGAAATTGATTTGATGAATAAAATATTACTTTCATCCCTTGCATTCTCCTTTTTTGTTGATGTTGTCATAATTTTATTTACGATGAGCATTTTTCGAGCAGATGGATTCATACTCAATTCGTTTTCACGACTTAGGTGTATTAGCAGATCTTTTTAGATCGTTAGGAATAGGTTGAGGAGTGTTTATTGAGCGGATCAATGTATACTCAACTCTTTGTAATCTAGACTTAGGTTCTCATACCAAAAAGCCTTCTAGTCGTTGTAGCAGGTCGAGGAGGGTTTATTGAGCGGATCAATGTATTCTCAACTCTTTTATAATTTAGACTTAGGTTTTTATAACAAAAGTCTTTTAGATCATTGAAAACAGATCGTGGAGTGTTTATTGAGAGGATCAGTGTATACTCAACTCGTTATAATTTAGACTTAGGTTTTTAATACCAGAAGTCTTTTAGATCTTTGAAAACAGATCGAGGAGTGTTTATTGAGCGGATCCATGTATACTCAACTCTTTTATAATTTAGACTTAGGTTTTTATAACAAAAGCCTTTTAGATCGTTGAAAACAGATCGTGGAGTGTTTATTGAGCGGATCAATGTATACTCAACTCCTTATAATTTAGACTTAGGTTTTTAATACCAAAAGTCTATTAATCGTTGAAAAATTGATCGAGGAGTGTTTATTGAGCGGATCAATGTATACTCGACTCGTTTTGTTTAGACTTAGGTTTTTAATACCAAAAGTCTATTAATCGTTGAAAAATTGATCGAGGAGTGTTTATTGAGAGGATCAATGTATACTCGACTCGTTTTGTTTAGACTTAGGTTTTTAATACCAGAAGTCTATTAATTGTTGAAAAATTGATCGAGGAGTGTTTATTGAGCGGATCAACGTATACTAGACTCGTTTTGTTTAGACTTAGGTTATTAATACCAGAAGTCTATTAATTGTTGAAAAATTGATCGAGGAGTGTTTATTGAGCGGATCAATGTATACTCGACTCGTTATGTTTAGACTTAGGTTTTTAATACCAGAAGTCTGTTAATCGTTGAAAAATTGATCGAGGAGTGTTTATTGAGCGGATCAATGTATACTCGACTCGTTTTGTTTAGACTTAGGTTTTAATACCTAAAGTCTTCTAATCGTTGTAAATATATCGAGGAGTGTTTATTGAGCGGATCAATGTATACTCGACTCGTGTATTGTTTAGACTTAGGTTTTAATACCTAAAGTCTTCTAATCGTTGTAAATATATCAGGGAGTGTTTATTGAGCGGATCAATGTATACTCGACTCGTGTATTGTTTAGACTTAGGTTTTAATACCCAAAGTCTTCTAATCGTTGTAAATATATCGAGGAGTGTTTATTGAGCGGATCAATGTATACTCGACTCTTTATTGTTTAGACTTAGGTTTTAATACCTAAAGTCTTCTAATCGTTGTAAATATATCGAGGAGTGTTTATTGAGCGGATCAATGTATACTCGACTCGTTTATTGTTTAGACTTAGGTTTTAAATACCAAAAGTCTTTTAATCGTCATAAGTAGATCGAGGAGTTTTTATTGAGCGGATCAATGTATACTCGACTCGTTGTTTGGACTTAGGCTTTTAATACCAAAAGTCTTTTGATTGTTGAAAAAATTGACCGAGGAGTTTTTATTGAGCGGATCAATGTATACTCGACTTGATTGTATGGTTGGATCGAGGAGTGTTATTGAGCGGATCAATGTATACTTAACTCCTTTTGTCCCGATCTCAACCAATATGATAGTAGAATTCCAAGGAGTGTTTATCGAAACAATCGATTTATACCCAATCTTGACTTAATATTTAAAATTGCTAAAATCTTTAATAATTGAACTGTAGGCTAAGGCCTTTATTACAAAGATTAAAACTTAATAAAATAAAATAAGGCAGCATAATCTTCTAAAATTTATTTACCATAGTATTTCCTAAGGTTGACTGCATTCCAGGTTCTTGGTAAGGCTGTTCCATCCAAGTGTGCGATTTTGTATGAACCTTTCTTTCCTACGCCAATGACAACGTAAGGTCCATCCCAATTTTGTTGTAATTTTCCCACATGCTTTGATACTTCTACCTTTTTCAAGACCAGGTCTCCTTCTTTGAAGGTTCGGATGCGTACCTTTTGATTGTATGCCTTTTCCATATTTGTTTTAGTGGCTTGCAAGCGTACAGCGGCTTTTTCTCTTAAAGCTTCTGTTAATTCGATGTCACTTTCTCTTGTCTTTTCATTTTCCTGATCATCGTACATTTCAATTCTTGGTGTTGGGATTAGAGTTTCAACAGGAATAACAGCTTCCGAACCATATACCAAGCTAAAAGGGGTTTCTCCGGTTCAGCTCCTGACAGTGGTTCGATTAGCCCAAAGTACTCCTGGGAGTTCATCGAGCCATTTTCCTTTGGCCGTTCCTAATCTTTTTTCCAAGGATTTTATTATTTCTCGGTTTGCGACTTCAGTCTGTCCGTTCGCTCTAGGATGCCCGACCGAAGTGAAATTTTGTTGAATCCCAAGTTTCGAACACCATTCTATTACCTGTTTTCCCGCAAATTGGGTTCCATTATCAGAGATTAGGATCCTTGGGATGCCAAATCGACAAACTATGAATTTCCATAGGAAGTTGATCACTTGGAATTGAGTTATTCGTGCAAGGGCGATGCATTCTATCCATTTGCTGAAGTATTCTACAGCGACCAGGACATAAGCTTTCTTGGATCTAGCCGCTGGGAACGGTCCCACGATGTCCATTCCCCATTGGTCGAAAGCCAACATACCGGTATAGGGTGCATATTTTCTGCTGGTCGATGACATATATTAGCCTGGACTTGGCAGTGATGACATTTTTGGACATACTGAGCGGCATCATTGTTGATGGTAGGCCAATAATAACCTGTTCGGAGGCATTTTAAAGCCAATGCCCTTGCTCCGCTGTGATTCCCTGCATTTCCTTCATGTACCTCTCGTAGAATATCAGTGGTTTGTGATTCAGAGACGCATTTCAGAAGAATTCCTGACACTGATCTCCGGTAGAGTTTTTCTCCCACTAATGTATATTTTGGAGCCCGATATTTTATTTTTCGAGCTTCATTCTGGTCAAGCGGCAATTTTCCTTCTCGAAGATAGTCTATCATTGGAGTCATCCAATTTTCTTCTGCTTCTTCGATTTCCATTATATCGACCACCGGTACCTCATCGATGTCGATGGCCGGTGTACTAGAGATTAACCAATTGATCACCCTTTCAGTTTTTCCGTCATGGGCTCCTGTGAACCTAGATAGTTGATCGGCCCATTTATTTTCCGAACGTGGAATGTTCGGTATACCGAAGCTTTCGAATTTTTCCGATAGTGTTTTCACTTTGGTAAGGTATTTAACCATATTAAATTCCTTAGCCTCATATAGGCCTTCTATTTGTCTTTGCACTAACTCTGAATCGGTTAATACTTTAAGGCTTCTAATGTTTGCCTTGATCGCCATTTCCATTCCTGCGATTAACGCTTCATATTCTGCTTCATTGTTTGTTACGACGAAGTCCAATGTTATTGCATAATTTAAATCCTCTTTATTCGGTCCGGTGAAGTTGATTACAGCGCCTCCTCCTTCTCGGCACGAAGCACCGTCAACATGCATTAACCAAGTTTGATCTTCTATGATCAAGATATCGTCGTTGAGGCTGCTCGATAGTTCGGTTGCTTGTGTGGGAGTTTCCAGTAGGAAATCAGCTAACACTTGGGCCTTAATTACAATTCTCGGTTTGTAGTCGATTTCGAATTGACCGAGTTCGATCGCCCAATTTATTAGTCTTCCGGAAGCTTTTGGCTTTGCTAAGACTTGTCTTAGCGGTTGGTTTGTTAAAACCACGATTTTGTAGGTTAAAAAGTAAGGTCGAAGTTTTCGTGCTGCCACTACTAAGGCCAAAGCGAATTTCTCAATTTCCAAGTAATTCTTCTCCGCCCCTTGTAGTAATTTGCTTAAATAATAGACAGGCTTATGTTCTGATCCTTCTATTTTGATCAGTACTGAACTAACGGCCGCATCGGAGATCGAGATGTAGATATACAATGGTTTCCCTTCGGTCGGTTTGGCCAACAACGGGGATGTTGTTAAATATTATTTGAGTTGGTTGAAGGCCTGATCGCATTCTTCAGTCCAAACGAAGGTTTTTGCTTTTCGAAGCGTTTGGAAGAAGGGCAAACTTCTGTCTGCTGATTTTGATATGAATCTGTTCAGCGCTACGATTTTTCCTACCAAGCTTTGTACTTAGGAGATGGTTTTGGGAGGCTTCATTTCGGCTATGGCTCGAATTTTTCTGGGTTGGCTTCGATTCCTTGTTGATGTACCAAATAGCCCAAGAATTTTCCTGACTTAACACCGAAAGTGCATTTCGGGGGATTTAACTTCATGCGGTATTTTCTCAATATTCGGAAACATCGATCAAGATGTTTTACATGATCTGCTTCGTTCATGCTTTTGACTAACATGTCGTCTACATAGACTTCCATTATCTCTCCGATTAATTCTTTGAACATTAGGTTTACTAACCTTTGGTAAGTAGCCCCGGCGTTCCTTAAGCCGAATGGCATTACAATAAAGCAATATACTCCCTGCTCGGTTATGAACGCAGTCTTCTCTTGGTCCCGCTCATCCATATATATTTGATAAAACCCTTGAAAGGCATCCATCATGCTAAAAATCGTGAAGCCAGCGGTTGAGTCAACTAATAAGTCGATCCTTGGGAGGGGATATGGATCACGTGGGCATAATTTATTAAGGTCGGTAAAATCATTACACATTCTCCATTTGTTGTCCTTTTTATCCCCTTTTGCTACTAGAACAACATTACATAGCCATTCTGAGAAGTGTATTTCTCGGATTTGTTTTGCTTCAAGTAGCCTTTCTACTTCGGCTTTGATGATTTTATCTTTTACTGGCCCGTGATTTCTCTTCTTTTGTCTAGCGGGTTTTGCCAAGGGATCAATTTTTAGCGAATGCTTGATTATTCGAGGATCAATTCCTTCAATGTCATTCGCGCTCCAAGCGAAGACGTCGACATTATCTCTGAGAAAGTCAATCAACATTACTTCCCCTTCTTTGCTCAATTCAGTACCTATTCTTGTTGTTTTTGACGAGTCCCCTTGCACTAGAATTACATCCTTATGTTCAGGTGGCTTCAAAGCTAAATCTAGCGGTTCTTTTCCCTTTTTATCTATTCGATCAGTATTAGGGATTTGAACCTCGTTTCCAACGTCATCGTCTACGAGCTTTCTTTTGCTCGGGGTAATTGATTCGGGGTGGTTTTTCAAAGTTAATGAGGTGCTGTAGCAATCCCATGCCATACAGTGATCATTCATTATTTCCCCGATACCTCTGTCGGTCGGAAATTTTATCTTCTGATGATAAGTAGAGACAACAGCTCGGAATAGGTTGAGGGCTGGTCGTCCTAATATTGCGTTATAAGCGAACGGTGTTTCTACCACTAGAAATTTTACTAGCTTCACTGTCCGGTGCGGTTTTTTCCCGAGTGATACACTTAAGGTTATTGTTCCGCTGGGGACGATTTCGGATCCTCCAAACCCTACTAATGGCGTAGCTAATTTCTGTAGGTTTATCTGTCCCAAGTTCATCTGGGCTAAAACCTCCCGGGAGATGATATTCGCCGAGCTCCCATTATCGATTAGGATCCTTTTGATATTATAATCGCTATTTCTAGCGACACTACCATCGGGAAATCGGGGTTATCCTCTTTTGTGTCCCAAACAATGTTTTTGGGTACTTCGCCTTCGTTAAAGCTGATCAGCTGGTCGTTTGTTGGTTTGTTTTCTAGAGTCCATATTTCTTTTGGGTATTTTAAGCTTCCAATTATGGATCTAGCGGTCCTTCGTCGAGCGTTATGACTATCCCCGCCTGCGGGTCCTCCGAAAATTGTATGGATGGTACCATTGATCTGGTCATGGTTCAACTCCTGTGTAGGACCGTGCTCGGGTGACCTTCGACGAGAACTCCTTCTTTAATTATTATTCCGAGGGCTTCTACTTCTTCCCCTCTTGCGGTTATCTCGCCCTAGATAGTCGTCTAGTTTTCCCTGTTCGATTAGTTTTTCAATTTCTTTTTTAAGGTGAAAACAATTTTCGGTTCGATGTCCATGTGCCCGATGGTACTTGCAGTATAACTCATAGTTTCATGATCCTGGTCTGGGCTGAGCGATTTTCTTCGCTTCAGGGATCCAATTATTCCTTTCCAATACTTCCAATATCTCTTCTAACGGAGCATTTAGCCTTGGGTGTTCTACTTGATTAACCCTGCCTCTGATCGCTAGTTCGGGGTTTCTTGATCTTTGATAGAAATTAGGTTGTCTGTCTTGGTCGGTTTTATTGTATTCCAACCGCTGGAAAACGTTGCCTTTTCTAAAAGATCGTTCATAATCCATGGATCTTTGGGCAGGAATCCTATCTTGCCGTTTGGAGCCTAAGGTTGTGACTTTGTTTTTGTTTTTATCTTTAAAGGAATTCATCTCTTCTTGGGTCATATATTTAGATGCCAAGCTCATGATGTCGGCGAACGTTCTTGGTTGTTTTCGACTGAGAGTATTTCCGAACTGCCTATTTTTTGTGAGGTCGAAGAGAATAGAGATTATGTAATCGATATTTGGGGAATCGATTTTAAGTAATTCTACGTTAAATCTTGCCAACCAGCTTCTTAAGGATTCTCCCTCTTGTTGGTGTATAGTTCCTAAGTAGCTCATCGGAAGTTTTTGCCTTTTCTGACTGGCAAACTGCTGTGTCAATTTGTTGCATAATTCCCGAAAACTGAATATGGAGTTGGCAGGTTGCTTGGCGAACCAGTCCAAAGCGAGTCCTTCAAATGTGGTCACCATTAATTTGGCGGTGAATTCCGCCGAGTGAGCGTATAAGTTCATTATATTCGTGAAGCTAAAAATATAGTCATCTGGATCAGTGGTTCCGTCGTATCGGGGTAGTCTACCCGGGACCTGTCCGATTGACTGTGCCTCTTTTATTTCTCTGCAGAAGGGAGAACAGGCCGCAAGGTTCTCCTGGAGTTCCGTGGTTCGGGCCCACGGGTTTTGAACAGATCGTAGGCGTTGTTCGAGTCGTTCCTGTACCATCCTTTCGATTTCTCTTTCCGAGAATCGCATTGTTCGTGGTCGATCTGGGATTGCATCATCTATGTCATCCTCGATAGGGATTATCGTACGTTCCTTGGACCCGCTGCGTCCCGGCTGTGGTTTTCTTTGTCCTGGTTTCCTTCGGGGATGGTTATCGGAGGGTTTTGAATAGCCCTGCTGCGGACTGTGTAGCGAGCGCCGCTCGCTTGCCGGGCTGTCAGTTTTTGAGAGGTTTGATCGTTTTGCCTTGGCGCTCTTTGAGCGGGATTTGCCCTAGCAGTCCTATCGTTTCGAGGAACTTGTTCAAGTACGAGTAATTCCTCTGGGGAGAGTGATTTAACGAGCATAGCAATCTGTCGCAATTTTTCCTGAGCGCCCGGGAGAGGAACGGGAATCGCAGGGACTTTTGGTTCTTCCGGTATGGTACGGGAAGATCTCCTTGGGGTTCCTGCTGATGAGGAAGAGGACCCTGCAAATTCTCGTTGGTGTCGTGGGCATTATTATCATTATTATCCTGCGGATCTTCAGATGTGTTATGACCGGTGGTTGTGTTACTTCTTGCTCCAATACGAGCGCTTTTCCTTGGGCGAGCCATATGTCGATCGAATAATTAACCTAGCCCCACGGTGGGCGCCAACTGATTTAACCGGATTTGGTCGGGTTAAAGGTATCAGTAAAATTGTAATATTGGGGTTCTCAATATATAGTATATAGGGCTCTGTTACTTTATTCAGGATGGATCAATCTCAAGGAAGAGCAATTTCGTAAGAACAATAAGTAAATATCGTAACCAACGCAAGAATAACACAAATATGAAGAGAGAGCTCTTTTCTTTTATTAACTAATAGTGAGTTATGCTGTTTATGCAGAATTCAATGGCGTATTAGCCTTATGATTCAGAGTTGTTTAATACAATAATTGACTAGGTATTTATATCATACTAAACCTAGTGTTATAAGGAAATATAGTCCTAATAGGACTCGGCCCAAAATATCCTTCTTGGGTCCGGAGTGTAGTCTTCTTGTCGAAGAGAGCTATATTCGGCCGGGTCGATAAGATGATCCCGAATTGTCTGATTTGGTCGAACCGATCTTATGTTCTTTAGTCGATCCGCACAT
Source organism: Penstemon eatonii (assembly GCA_038501285.1). Taxonomy (NCBI): domain Eukaryota; kingdom Viridiplantae; phylum Streptophyta; class Magnoliopsida; order Lamiales; family Plantaginaceae; genus Penstemon; species Penstemon eatonii. The sequence goes on along the minus strand of CM076711.1, from coordinate 43,037,455 downwards.
TATGTGGGGTGCGAAATAGCCCCCATCAGGGCATAAGATTTTGATTAAAATAGTGGGAGTAATTTACAAATAAAAACCATGTTTGTAAATTGTGCATTTTGAATTAATCTTTCGCGTATTTATTTCTTCTCTCGTCGTTTTATAGATATGATGTCAAAAGAGCTTAGAGCACTTAGAGATTTGTCCATCTCATCACTTGAACGTAGTATTTTAACTGGACCCAACTTGCATTTCTGGACGCATCATTTGAATGGACTGTTTGAAGCTGAAAACATATCATATGTTTTGTCTGTGCCACCACCCATTACTATTTCACAAGATGTTCCTGATGAGCTCCAAAAAAGCATCACCAAATGGAAATTGGATGATGGCTTAACTCGTGAATATATGTTGGAATATATGTCACTTGATCTGCGTTTGCAACATGACCATATGGCATCCGCGAAAGAGATTCTCTCGAATCTCAAATTCCTTTATGGGATTAGAGATGGTCGTCGTAGATTTACGATCACGAGGGAACTCATGCAAGCAAGAAAGAGAAGGGAAACTCCTGTCGGAATCCACGTACACAAGATGATTCGACTTCTGTCTGAACTCGATGATATAGGTGTCGTGATGGACAATGATTTCCGAGTAGATCTCATTCTACAATCTCTTCCTAGATCATATGACCGATTTATCGCGGACTTGAATCTCCAGAGGCGAGAGATCACTGTACATGTCCTGCGACAAATGCTCGAGGAACACGAAGCTTCTTTTGGAAAGAAAGCAAGAGTTGGATAAGTTTCTATCTCAGAAAATTTTGAGGATCACAATCTTTAGCTTAAGTTTTAACAGGTACTTGGCTGAAGTTTTGTCATCATCAAAAAGGGGGAAATTGTTGGATAAGGATGAAGATGAAGACACTGAAGACAAAATTATAAGGGAGGTTTTGATGCATTCCAAAACTTCAAAATCCGCTAAGTATGGAGTAACTAAGCTGATGATCCCTTTGGAAGGAATTTTGACTAAGTATAAGAAGACATCAGAAGAGTCAAAATTTCAAGGTCCAAGACTTCTGATCTGCTAGCAGCTCACGTTCGTTTGCGCTGTGCGTTCCCGCTGGACTGAAGGAAAGATATCAGACTGATGAAGATCAGCCGACTCAAATCAGATTTGTTCAAGTTTGAGATCAGCCTAGTTTGCCATTAGACTTGCACTTTCGTCAGCCAAGTGGAAAGGATCATAAAGTCTTCGCAACGGTAATAAATGTCCCTGGAAGTAATAAATGCTGAAGTACAAGGTTATTAAAGACAAATGATTGAAGAAATGCTTCGCATCAGCTGGGTGCATTTAATGCTGCCTGCAGAATAGTACTGTTGATAGTACGGACAGACTGCAAAAGAGCCGTTCGCGGATTTTAAGGACCAATACTCGAGGAATTTGAATCTTGTCTCTCTTCAACGGACATCTTTCAAACCTCAAGTATAAATAGCTGGAAGAGACAAAGAGAAGATGAACAATACACTTTCTGAGAGAATTTTCGAATTAGAACTCTTTAAGTCTCAAGAACAGCTCACTCATCAGCTTAGTCATTTGTTGACGAAAAGCGAAGTTGAAGAACAAAGCTAAATACATCTTCTGAGTGATTTTGTAAAACTGAGTGTTGTGAGAAGTAGATATCCATCTTAGTGAGTGATATTAATTCATAGAGTAGGATTTCTTTGTGATTTCTTACTGCGCACTTACGGCCTGTTCATTTGTTGTTAGGCGTAAGCAGAGTGTACTGGTTACTTTGTGTTTCTAGTATAACCCAAGATCTAAGTGACTTGGAAGAGTGGACTAAAGGATATTCAAATCCATATAACCACTATAAAAATCCGTGTGTTTTATCTGCATTTTTACTTGCATATTTCAAGTTTGCATAAAACCATTTTAGTTAACTGTTTGAAAAAGATTTAAAAGGAGTTTGCATAACTGGGGAAACATTTTTCAAACTACTAAGGATACTTGTGAAAAACACTTTGAAAATCCGCTGCAAGTACTCTAAATATTAAAACTGATTTTAACAAAATCAGCTAAGTAATTATCAGACGAGTGGTCATCAAACCTGTTCAAAGATTTGTTCGCGAACAGACTTGTAATTCATTACTCTGATCAGCTTAGTCTGCTCACAGTTAGAGAAAAGTTTTAAAGTTAAAATTGGAAGAAAATTTTAAAGAGGTTTATTCACCCCCCCCCTCTAAACCTCATCTGACCACTTGGGACCAACAAGTGGTATCAGAGCATGTGGTTCATTTGAATCAGCTGCTTGATCAACGAGCTTGATCCAAGTGTTTTTCAAAGGTTTTCAAAATTTTTCAAAAGAGCATCTTTTTGAAAAACTAAAACTTTTTGAAAAATGGACTGTATCAGCCATGTTCCCCACATTGCTGGTATGTCGCTTGAAGACTGGAAAATCAGAATGGAGATTTTCCTGGCTGCTTATAATGATAACATGTACACATGTATCATAAAAGGTCCATTCAAATTCACCAAGACTATCATAGTTGATGAAGCTGAAATAGTGGTGGAAAAGGATTTAACATAGATGACAGCCGAAGAAATAAAGCTGTTTAATCTGGATAAAGTTGGCCGTTTCATCATGACCAAAGCCCTGGATAATGATCGGTTTGATAAAGTCAAACATTGCAAAACTGCAAAGGAGATGTGGGATAAGGTTCGTGACATGAGCGAAGGAAACGACGCCACCAAAGAGCATCAGCTCAGTGTTGCATTGGAGAAGCTGGATAACTTCAAAATGAAATTTGGAGAAACTATTGATCAGATGGAGACTAGATTCACCGGAACCCTCAATGAAGTTCTAAAGCTGGGAAAGACCTTCACTGACAAGGAGATCACCGTCAGAGTACTGAAGGCCCTGCCTCCCAAGTTCAACATGAAGGTGACAGCCATGGAAGAATCAAGAGATCTGGGGAAGATTTCTCTTACAGAGCTGTTCTCCGTACTCAAGGCGTATGAGTATAAACTGCCAAGAATGGGTGTTGAAGAAACCTCAACTTCAAGTCCCACAGCTGCACTAGTCGCTGCTGAAAATCCATGAAGGCCAGCCTACAAAAGCAAAGATGTGGACTCATCTGATGAAGCCACAATACTCAACAAAAAGGAGTACACTGCTGGAGACGTAGCATTGCTGATGAACAACCTCAAAAAGTTCTACAGACGAAAAATGAAGAACAAATATAACAATGCTTCTACTTCTAACCCTACTTCTTCTTCTCAAGATAAGGATTATGATAAATCCAAAATGATGTGTTATAATTGCAGGAAACTGGGACATTTCATCAGAGATTGCCCGTATCCTAAAGCTGAGAAGTACACGGAAGAAGAAAAGAGAATCAGAAAAGAAAGAAAGCATCAGAAAGGAAAGGCGATGTTAGCAGAAGCGGAAAAGCGAGCTGTTGTCTACTCATCTGATTCAGATTCAGACACTTCTGATGAAGAGAGTCCTGCTCTTCTCTGCCTGATGGCTAAAGAATCTGATGACTCTGAGGATGATGAGGTAACTCCTCTTGATAATGAATTATTTAATTCATTTGAACATATGATGCTCAACAATACTAGCATTGCTGATGCATTTAAATGGCTTAAGGAAGAGATGATATTGCTAAAAGAGCAAAACAGTTCACTGAAACTTAAAGCTGAAAAGCCAAAAGAATCAGCTGAATAAAAACTGCTTGAGCAAGAGAATGAATCTCTGAAAGCTGAATGTGAAGTTTTAAAGGGTAAAATCATTGAGCTTGAGAAAGTCATTGAGTCTCATGAGAAGTCATCTGTTGCATCCACTCACATGTCTAGTAAACAGAAGACACCTTTAGATCAGGAAAAGTTAGAACTGAACCATACTGAAAAATTCATATTAGCTGACAATAGTAAGGTCATATTGTATGTTCAGACTACTAAATCTGCTTCACCTGAGAAAGTGGTAAAGGAGACGAAAACTCCTAAGGCTAAAAAGATCAAAGAACCTAGTGTAGGAAAACAGACTAGTAAGCCTAAACAGAAGAGTCCTAGGAAGTCATCTGACAAGGCTAAAACTAATCAGACTATTGATAAAACTAAGTCGTCTGTTAATGAGCAAGCGTTTAGTAAACCAAAGAAGCATAAAAACAAGAAAAATCAAAATGCTTGGTATGGAAATGAGTCTTATTATGTGCAACCTGCTGCATATCATCCTATGTATCATGCACCTCAATTTCCAACTTACTATGCACCATACCCTGCTCATCCAATGCATGCATATCCTCCTTATCATGCATCTTACTCTGCATTTGAACATTATCCTTATCATAATGATCATCAACAATATGACAAATCTGATGAACGTGGTAAAGGCAAAGTTGTTCATACTCCTGTTGAAACTCAGAAGCCTAAGAAGCCTAAGACTTCATCATCTTGGGTTGTCAAAGGTGGAACTAATCCTTCAGGACCCTCTCAATAAGGGTACCTAAAACAATTTTATTTTGTTTTGTAGGTTAGGATTAGGAGTAGGAGTAAAGTAGAGAAAATCTGGTACTTGGACAGTGGTTGTTCAAGACACATGTGTGGAAACATACATGAGCTGACGGATGCAGTTGTTGTGGATGGTCCAAAGGTTACTTTTGGGGACAGCGAAGAAGGCAAGAATAAAGCTAAAGGAAAATTGGTCAGAGGAAACATAGAGCTATCTGACGTCTCATATGTTAAAGGCCTCAAATATAATCTGCTGAGCATAAGTCAATTTTGTGACAAAGGATATTCAGTTATCTTCTCAACAGATAAGTGCTATATTGCACAGATAGGTACAAAAAAGGTAATTTTATCTGGAAGACGACAAGGAAATATCTACATAGTCGACTGGAATTCTGCTGACAAGAATTCAAACGTTTGTTTGGTGGCATCAACACCAAGTGAAGTTAGTTGGCTGTGGCACAAAAGAATGAATCATTTAAACTTCAAGACCATCAACAGATTGATAAAGAATGAACTGGTAGAAGGGATTCCAAAAACATTCATGAGCAAAGATAAGCTCTGTGACGCATGTCAGAAGGGTAAACAAATCAAGTCATCATTCAAAAGCAAGAAGCACCAATCTTCTGGAAGAATATTGGAGCTGCTACATATGGACTTATTTGGACCCATTGATCCTGTCAGCAATGGCGGAAAGAAATACCGCCTAGCTGTTGTGGATGACTATTCAAGATATACTTGGGTGATATTCATGAAAAAGAAAAGTGAAACCAAGGAACATCTTACTAATCTGATGGAACTGATCCAGAATGAGAAAAGCATAAAGATATTAAAGATCAGATCAGATAGAGGGACAGAGTTTACAAACTCTGCTGTTGAAGAGTATTGTAACATCAAAGGAATACATCATGAGTATTCAGCTGCTAGAACCCCTCAACAGAATGGTGTTGCTGAAAGGAGACAGAACACTAAAAGAAGCTGCCAGAACCATGATAGCTGAAGCTAAACTGCCACAAAGATTTTGGGCAGAAGCAACAAACACAGCATATTTTACCCAAAACAGATGCATGATCAACAAGCACCAAAACAAGACTCCATATGAAGTTTGGAACAACAGGAAGCCAAACATTCATTATTTTAAGATATTTGGTTGTAAATGCTATGTTTTAAATAATGGGAAAAATCACCTTACTGCATTTGCAGAAAAGGCTGATGAAGCTGTTTTTGTAGGATACTCTACTGTTAGTAAAGCCTATAGAGTTTTTAACAAAAGAACATTACTAATAGAAGAATCCATTCATGTAGTATTTGATGAACCAAGTCAATCTTCTGAAAAGAATCAAAGTGTTAATCAAGATCTGTCTACTGATTTACAGAAGTTGAATGTTGGAAAGAATGAAGAATATGTTCCCATCATACTACCTGATCTCAACCTAGCTGATAACTCAAGTGATGTTCAAAATCACAGTGCGGATTGTCTAACAGACGAGTTGCAAACAGCTGATAGACCAGAGACTGTTCAACAGACAAGAAATGTTCAACAGACTACTACTGGAACTCCAACAGTAGTGTTGCAAGATCAAAACAAAGGACAACATTATGATTTGCAACCTGATCTTAGATGGCTCAAGAATCACCCACCGGAATTGGGGATTGGTGATCCTTTGGATAAAGTGAAGACAAGGAGAGCTGCTGCAAGTGATGCAATGTTTGCCAGCTTTCTATCTCAAATTGAGCCCAAACAGATTGAAGAAGCTCTTAGTGATTCCAATTGGATTGAAGCTATGCAAGAAGAGTTAAATCAATTTGAAAGGAATGAAGTCTGGTACTTAGTTCCTAGACCAAATCATCAAAGAGTCATTGGCACTAAATGGGTATTCAGGAATAAGATGAATGAAGATGGTGAAGTCACCAGAAACAAAGCAAGATTAGTGGCCAAGGGTTACTGCCAAGAAGAAGGCATTGACTTTGATGAAACGTTTGCACCAGTAGCAAGACTAGAGGCAATCAGACTCTTTCTTGCCTATGCTGCTCACAAGAATTTCACCGTCTATCAGATGGATGTGAAATCAGCTTTTCTCAATGGAGAATTGCAAGAAGAAGTTTATGTTGAACAACCACCTGGATTTGAAGCCTATCAAGAAGGAGACAAAGTATATCGTCTAAAGAAAGCCCTCTATGGACTGAAACAGGCTCCAAGAGCATGGTATGATACCTTATCTGATTTTCTTTTAATTAAAGGATTTCGCAAAGGTAAAGTTGACAAGACCCTGTTCACTATTGAATGGGAAGAACATATTTTGCTTGTGCAAATTTATGTGGACGATATTATTTTTGGTTCAACTAACCAACAGATGTGTGACAAGTTCTCAAAGCTGATGCATAACAAGTTTGAAATGAGCATGATGGGAGAACTTAATTATTTTCTTGGTTTGCAAGTTAGACAGTTGTCTGATGGAATATTCATCAGCCAAGCAAAATACACAAAGGATCTGTTCAAGAAATTTGGTATGGAAACTAGCTCTACTGCTACTATTCCTATGTCTACAAGTCTTCGTTTGGATAAAGATGAAGATGGAAAATCAGTGGACATAACCAAATACAGAGGCATTATTTGGTCACTGTTATATCTAACAGCCAGCAGACCTGATATCATGTACTCTGTTGGGGTTTGTGCGAGATTTCAATCAAATCCTAAGGAATCTCATCTCTTAGCTGCCAAGAGAATATTGAAATATATCAAGGGCACTCAAGAATTGGGATTATGGTACCCTAGGGAATCTAGATTTGAACTTATTGGATATTCAGATTCTGACCTTGCTGGATGCAAAATTGATAGAAAAAGCACAACAGGTGCCTGTCAATTTTTAGGCAGTCGTTTGATCTCATGGATGAGTAAGAAACAGACTTCAGTATCCATATCAACTGCTGAAGCTGAGTACATAGCTGCTGGAGCTTGCTGTGCACAAATCTTATGATTGAAGCATCAACTGGAAGACTACAATATCAAAATCAGTGGAATACCAATCTACCGTGACAATACAAGTGCAATCTCACTTACTCAGAATACTACAAGTCATTCAAGGACTAAGCATATTGAGATCAAGCATCACTTTATTAGAGATCATGTGGAGAAAGGAAATGTCATGATAGAATATGTGTTTACTGAAAATCAGATTGCTGACATCTTCACAAAACCTTTAAGTGAGACAAGGTTTTCAACTCTAAGAGCTGAACTAGGTTTATTAAAATTGGATGCATAAGTTGAGGGGGAACTCATCAGAAGACTAGAGTTCAACAGCTTACTCATCTCATTTATCTTCAAGGATTAACTCTCAACAGACTAGTTAACTTATGAATTCTTAAAGTTAGGGGGAACGTGTAAGACTAGTGGTACTTCTGATTAAAAGATGAAATCTGTTGATGACAGTTAGTTGGAGTTATGGTTTCAACAGAAGATTAAAGTTTTGAAGATTGAAGATTTATTATCTAGCTGGATTGACAAACAGCTGAGGAAGGTTATCAGCTATTGGCTTTCACTGATAACAACTGTGTCATCAAGACAGTAGTCCATCAGATAAGTATTTATTTTACTCATTTGATCGCTTATGTAAAAGCTTACTGTTTAGAAACGTTTTATTTCAAAACACGCTTTTACAAGTGACAGAAGGGCGGTACAAATTCCCGCTCCTCATTTAATGCGATTTGAATTTGAAAGGTCGTAACTGACGCCGCACTATCAGCACTGACAAGAAACGGATCTAACGGTTAGCTGGTATCACGGAAACCAAGATACCCTAACTCTATAAATCCAGATCTGATCAGCCGTGTAGTTCTTTACGCACCATAAATATTCAAAGCATACTTGAGAGAAAAACTACTTGCAATTTTCTGCAAAATTTCTTCCTGTTTCTCTAATTTTCAACAGATCACAATGGCTGCTGAAGGTATGTTCCTCGTTTATGAGTCCTACTATCAATCTGGTACGGATTTAATGAAGGAACTGTTGGCAAAATTCAAGTCTGCCTCATTGGTGAACTTCATGGAATACAACGAAGGTGTAATCTGGACCGACCAGGTTCTGGAGTATTACAAGACTGCAACTGTTGATTACAGTAAACTGGAGATCAAAGCTACAGTGGGAGGTAAATCCATAGTTATTACTCCTGCCGTTCTTCATGAAACCTTTGGGCTTCCTAACAGTGGACGACATGACGTCACTGTACTGACGGAGGACAAACACCAACAATTCTGGGCGATCTGCGCCAAGGAAGGAGAAGTGTTGTCTGGCAACATAAGGAAGAAACAGCTGAAAGATGAATATCAGCGGATGGCTGATATGGTTGCAAAGTTAATAGAGAATTGTACTTTTTCTCTGATGCTGTTACCATGAAAAGGTTCAGCATAATGGCTGCCATCTACTATGGGCTAGAAGTCAACTGGTCTATAATAGTTTGGTACATCTTGGCTGATTTTCTTGAGGTAAAGAAAGGAAAAGGCCCTCATACCAACCACAGGATCACGCTCAGTTACCTACTGTTCAAACTGGAGTGTCCTATGCTGAATGGTAAAGAGATCCACAAGTCAAAGGCAATGACCAAATAGTTGCCTGTTCAAAAGAGGAAGGCTGATGAGCCTGAAGAAGATGAAGATGAGGAACCAAAGGAGGTTCCTGCCAAGAGGCAAAAGAGACTAGTCAAAACAGCTGAATTAGTTGTTGAGACTAAGAAAAAGAAGGCTACTGAAAAGCCAAAGGAGAAGAAAATGAAGAAAGTGGAGGATGCTGAAGGCAACAAGGTTGTTGACCTAACCACCACTGATGACAGGAACGTGTCCCCTGCATCATCTTCAAGAACACAATCTGTTCAAGCTCCTGATGAGAATGTTTCTCATAGAACAAGGAGTTAAATAAAAGACACTGCTGCTTCAAGACCTACTCAGGGAATATTGAAGAAAACAGCAAAGAAGCAGATAACATTTAAGAGCCTGCTAACTTAGCAAATGTGGTGAGGCAAATTCTTCAAACTGCTGAAAGACCTGTTGGAGCTGATGAGGCTTCTGCTGCTAACAAATCTGATGAGAAACAGATGACTCAAGCTAAACCAACAGTTGAGGCTGCCAAACCTCAGAATGATCCAGATGTCATAATCATTCATCCTATAGCTGCAGCTCCCATCTCATCTGCTGGTCCAGCCCCTGCTCCAGCTGATAAAGGAAAAAGAAAGATAGTGCTTAAGAGGAAGAAGATCTCCAAAGCTGATAAAAAGAAGAGGGAAGAAGCTGAACAGAGAAAACAAGATGAGTTGGAAGAAAAGAAGGCACTTGAGAAAAGCAAAGCTCAGGTTGCAAAGGATGAAGCCAGAAGGAAGATGTGTGAAGCAGAAAGAAAAGCTGCTGAAGATGCAGAAATGGCATTGGTCATTGAAATGAGCAAAACTGATGCCTATGGACCTATCCATGGAGAAGGCATTAAAATTGGTGAAGGCAAGGATGGAGACAACAAGAAAAAGCCTAAGATGCCTGCTGCAGAGGCCAAACCCAAAGAGAAATTTGAAGTCAGAAGAGCCTTCAACATAGTATATGCTGATAAGGAACTCTTCAAGAGATTTGAGAAGTCCTTAGCTTACTATGATCAGAAGCTAATGTTAAAGACGCTGTTCAATCAAGAAAAGCCAAGGTACATCAGTTGGAGAGACAAACAGGATGAATAAGTCTATAACAGAACTTCAAAACTCAAAGGAGTTAGCTGATGAAGAACAATGGGTTCTTAATTGGCTAAGAACAGATTCCATTCAAAAGGCCCTGGATCCCAGCTATGTCAGAGATATCATGCATCAGTATGCAAAGGAATTTGCACTGGAGGAGGCCAAGAAAATTGATAACTCCCTGCCAGCCAAGAAAAGAAAGACTGATAATGCTGAAGAGAGAGCAATAAACATTGCTGTTATGACCGCCCTGAAGAGATGGGCAGAGATGTCAAGATATCAGCAGGGACACTCAAGTGAGTTGCCTCAGCTGCCAAGTATTCAGCAAATAGTTTTTGGCAAGGAAGTGAAGGAATACAGTGAAGTGCCCAAGGGAAACAATGCCCCTGTCAACCCTTGGATCATTGTTAGGCAAATACGTCAAACTACATGCTTCAATGATGATGGGACTATCACAAATCCGTTCTATGATGATGTCACTGATGAACACAAAACTGCTGACAAGTCCTTAGCCATTGAGTGGAAAGCTAAGGATTCTGACGGTCATCAGGAGACTGAAATGGAAGATGTCCCTGTCCTCCAGGAGACTGAAGAAAAGGAAGCTGCTGCTTCTGCTTCATCAGGTGATGAACACTCATCACTGATGGAAGCTTTCCAGATGCTTATGGAGAGTTTAATGAAGGAACTGGAAGAGAAGCATAGCCAACAGCTGATGAAGTTGAAAGAGGAGCTGAAGAATGAACTCAAAGCAGAGTTGGCAGAGTCCAACAAACTTCAGCTGGAAACTATTCAACAGTCAACTAAGAAGATCATCAAATCTGAAATTGATAGTTTCCCTGTACCTCAAGACAACTCTTTGCAGTTAGTGAACAGCTTTACTGAAATGAACAGAAATGTGGAAGATGTGAAGGCTGATGTAAATCACCTTCATACTGCATTACAAAGAGCTGAGCACAAGATAGATGACTTAACTGCTACCTTCATCAAGATCAGTGACGAAGAGAAGTCTATCAATGTTGGTCTGTTGCAGGAACTTCACAAAGCTGGAGACGTTATTCATACAGAACTCTCAACTATGCAACTCAATATTGACTGCTTCAATGATCAAACTGACAACATCAGCACCACTTTGACTCATCTGACTGCAAGTCATGATGTAGTAAACCAGAATTTGAAAGCTTTATGTGCTACCATGAAGATTCCAACTGTTGCACTCAACCCTGCTGCTCAACCTCAAGATGCCATCAAGCCTGATGATGACAAAAAGGGGGAAGATAAAGGGGACGATTCAACTAAGGAAACTTATGCTGTTGTTGAAGCCAAGAAGACTGATGAAGCTACTTAAATGACCAAGACTGATGAAGAACTTGGAAATGGACAAGGTGAAGAAAAGTCTAAAGAAGAGACTAAGGATAAAGCCAAGACTGATGAAGAAATGGCTCAAACCAAAGAATCTGTTGAGGATCAAACAGAACCTTTGACCAAGTACAAAAATACAGAATCAGCCAGGAAGGCAATGGAACTTCTGAAGGAGCAGCAACTTAAAGAAAAGATGGAGGCTGCCAAAGAAGTTATCCTTCAAGGTGAAGAAGCTGATGAAGATGATGAAGAAGAAGATGATGAAGAGTCATCTTATGAATATGAAGAAGTGCTTGAAGGATCTGATGAAGAAGCTGATAGTTAGAACTTATAAAATCCTTGTAATCAGTTTACTTTATCTATTCTTCAGACATCTCATCTGATGAACTTGTACTTGTAATATTTTCATTATCAATAAAAAGACAAGTTCAATCCAATATATCTTTTCTATCTCAGAAAATTTTGAGGATCACAATCTTTAGCTTAAGTTTTAACAGGTACTTGGCTGAAGTTTTGTCATCATCAAAAAGGGGGAAATTGTTGGATAAGGATGAAGATGAAGACACTGAAGACAAAATTATAAGGGAGGTTTTGATGCATTCCAAAACTTCAAAATCCGCTAAGTATGGAGTAACTTAGCAGATGATCCCTTTGGAAGGAATTTTGACTAAGTATAAGAAGACATCAGAAGAGTCAAAATTTCAAGGTCCAAGACTTCTGATCTGCTGAAGGAAAGATATCAGACTGATGAAGATCAGCCGACTCAAATCAGATTTGTTCAAGTTTGAGATCAGCCTAGTTCGCCATCAGACTTGCACTTTCATCAGCCAAGTGGAAAGGATCATAAAGTCTTCCCAACGGTAATAAATGCCCCTGGAAGTAATAAATGCTGAAGTACAAGGTTATTAAAGACAAATTATTGAAGAAATGATTCGCATCAGCTGGGTGCATTTAATGCTGCCTGCAGAATAGTACTGTTGATAGTACGGACAGACTGCAAAAGAGCCGTTCGCGGATTTTAAGGACCAATACTCGAGGAATTTGAATCTTGTCTCTCTTCAATGGACATCTTTCAAACCTCAAGTATAAATAGCTGGAAGAGACAAAGAGAAGATGAACAATACACTTTCTGAGAGAATTTTCGAAACAGAACTCTTTAAGTCTCAAGAACAGCTCACTCATCAGCTTAGTCATTTGTTGACGAAAAGCGAAGTTGAAGAACAAAGCTAAATACATCTTCTGTGTGATTTTGTAAAACTGAGTGTTGTGAGAAGTAGATATCCATCTTAGTGAGTGATATTACTTCAGAGAGTAGGATTTCTTTGTGATTTCTTACTGCGCACTTACGGCCTGTTCTTTTGTTGTTTGGCGTAAGCAGTGTGTACTGGTTACTTTGTGTTTCTAGTATAACCCAAGATCTAAGTGACTTGGAAGAGTGAACTAATGGATATTCAAATCCATATAACCACTATAAAAATCCTTGTGTTTTATCTGCATTTTTACTTGCATATTTCAAGTTTGCATAAAACCATTTTAGTTAACTGTTTGAAAAAGATTTAAAAGGAGTTTGCAAAACTGGGGAAACAATTTTCAAACTACTAAGGATACTTGTGAAAAACACTTTGAAAATCCGCTGCAAGTACTCTAAGTATTAAAACTGATTTTAACATAATCAGCTAAGTAATTATCAGACGAGTGGTCATCAAACCTGTTCAAAGATTTGTTCGCGAACATACTTGTAATTCATTACTCTGATCAGCTTAGTCTGCTCACAGTTAGAGAAAAGTTTTAAAGTTAAAATTGGAAGAAAATTTTAAAGAGGTTTATTCACCTCCCCCCCCCCCTCTAAACCTCATCTGACCACTTGGGACCAACAGCGTTCAAAACCAAAGCAAATGGAAACCAGAGCTCCTTACTGCACAAAGTCAAGGGAAAGGATTAAATTCGAACCTATGGAGAGTTCGAACAAGTATATTCCTTGTTTAAGTTAATTTTACAATTAACTGTGCATTTTTGGTGTTAGACACTGAATGGAGTTCTCATCCTTGTAGGTGATGGGAGCATCAAGGAAACTGGAGCCTGAGGATTGGATCCTTGAATAAGGCAATGGAGCATGGAGCTGCTACCAAGGCCGTAGGCGAAAGTAGATTTAGGTGGTTTGATAAAGTCATTAAGAAATTTTCATTTATGTACCTAGTTATTAATGAAAAACTTTTATTCATGTTAATGAATAATGTTGATTTTAATAAAAGCTCCTGTTTACGTTTTTTCATTTGGTACATTGAATTATTGACTTTACATCATAAAACCACCTAAGTTAGTTATGCACGTACAACAAAACAAAAGGAAACAAGATAATGAAATATCTGCCCAATTATGGCACGCTCGACTTGGACATATATCTAAGTCAAGGATTCAAAAATTAGCATCTTCTGGCGCGATTCAAATCAATCGCATTGATGAAATGCTAACATGTGAACCATGTCTAAAGGGTAAAATGGCTAAGTTGCCATTTAAGGGAAACCCTGAGCGAGCAAAGCAAACATTGGACTTAATACATACTGACGTATGTGGACCACTAAGAAAAAGCGCCCGAGGTGGTTATGACTACTTCATCACTTTCACTGACGACTTTAGCCGTTATGGTCATGTGTTCTTGTTGAAACACAAGTCTGAAGCCTTTGAGCGATTCAAAGAATTCAAGATGGAAGTAGAGAATCAACTTGGTCATACGATAAAGGCTCTTCGTTCTGACCGAGGTGGAGAATTTCTTAGTAACGAATTTCTGAATTATCTTGAAGAGCATGGAATATTATCGCAGTGGACTCCTCCTGCAACACCCCAACTAAATGGAGTAGTAGAGAGAAGGAATCGAACCTTGATGGACATGGTCCGATCCATGATGAGTGCCACTGACCTACCTCTTTCATTTTGGGGACATGCCCTCCTTACGGCAACGAAGATACTAAACATGGTATCTTCTACGTCCGTAGAAAAGACACCATACGAATTGTGGTTAGGCAAGGCACCCTCATACGCATTCATGCGCATATGGGGATCTCCCGCTTACGTTAAAAAGCTAGTGGGAGATAAATTGGAAACTAAATCCACTTTATGCAAATTTGTGGGGTATCCAGAAAACTCGATAGGATACGAGTTCTACGATCCTACAAGACAAACTACGTTTGTCTCAAGGAACGCACGCTTCTTGGAGAAGGATTTCTTGGTTGACAAGAAGGAAAATAACGTAGAACTGGATGAGGTCACTGAAGCTGAAAAGGCCGAAGAGGTCAATCAAGCTGACCCGTCGCCACAGGCAGTGGGAGAACATGAGCATGAAAGTGCACCAGAAGGTACACCGATTCTTCGTAGGTCAGAAAGACAACATAGTGAACCCGAGAGGTACTACGGTCTGCTGCATGAGACTGAACAGTCTCTAACCGACCCAAGGACTTACGAAGAGGCTATGCTAGTCATAGACTCGGGAAAGTGGCGCGAAGCCATGGAATCTGAATTGGACTCCATGCACTCAAACAAGGTCTGGGCCTTAGTAGATCCACCAGTGGGAGTAGCTCCCGTGGGTTGCAAGTGGATCTATAAGCGAAAGCTTGGAGTGAACGGAGAGGTAATAACCTACAAGGCGCGACTAGTGGCAAAAGGATACACTCAAAGACCAGGTATCGACTTTGAGGAGACCTTCTCGCCCGTCGCAATGCCTAAATCCATTCAAATCTTGCTGGCCATAGCTGTGTGGTATAACTACGAGATATGGCAGATGGATGTAAAGACTGCCTTTCTCAATGGGGACATTGACAAGGAGATCTACATGGAGCAACCAAAAGGATATGCATCCAAAGGAGATGAACACAAGGTGTGCAAACTCCAGAGGTCCATTTATGGACTGAAGCAAGCTTCCCGAAGTTGGAACATTCGTTTCGATGAGACAATCCAAACCTTTGGATTCATCAAAAACATGTTCGCATGTACAAGAAGATCAGTGGGAGTACAGTTGAATTTTTGGTGCTTTACGTTGACGACATTCTTCTCATTGGAAACAATGTAAAAGCATTGTCTGAGACTAAAGCATGGTTATCTACACAATTCTCAATGAAGGATTTGGGAGAAGCATCCTTTGTACTAGGTATAAAGATCTACTGAGATAGATCAAAAGGACTGCTGGGCCTCTCCCAATCCCAGTACATAGATAAAATCTTGAAAAGATTTAGTATGGAAGAATCCAAGAGAGGATTGCTTCCAATGAGACATGGAATTGCACTCTCTAAGTCTATGGCCCCGAAGATGCCTGAAGAGAGAAGTAATATGTCTCGAGTACCGTATGCATCCGCGATAGGAAGCATAATGTATGGTATGTTATGTACGAGACCAGACGTAGCGTACGCTCTAAGCGTTACAAGTCGCTACAAGTCTGATCCAGATGAGCAGCACTGGATAGCCGTAAAGGCAATTCTGAAGTACCTGAGAAGGACTAAGGAATTGTTCTTGGTATACGGTGGAGAAGGATTGAAATTGGAAGGCTATACAGACTCGAGCTTCCAATGTGTTGTAGACGACTTCAAGTCAACATCAGGATACGTTTTCTGCCTCAATGGTGGTGCAGTTAGCTGGAAGAGCTCCAAGCAGGAAACAACCGCGGATTCAACCACCGAAGCAGAATACATTGCCGCGAGTGACGCAGCAAAGAAAGGTGTTTGGATGAGGAACTTCATCCAGGAATTGGATGTGATACCTAGCATCACTGAGCCCATTACTATCTTCTGCGATAATAATGGGGCAATAGCGCAAGCAAAGGAGCCGAGATCTCATCAGAAATCCAAGCACGTACAAAGACGATACCATGTGATAAGAGATATCATTGGTAGAGGAGACATTAAGATGGAACGTGTCGACTCAGAAGATAATACGGCGGACCCGCTAACGAAGCCTCTGCCTCAAAAGGCATTTGAGAAACATCTGCATAAGATGGGACTCAAGAACATAAAAGACTGGCTTTAGGACAAGTGGGAGATTGATAGAAATAGTGTCCTGCGAGCCAGCTGTATGGCTAGCATTTATTGTAATAAATGAGGAACTATTCAATTTCGATTAATAAATGCACTTTGTTAAATGGTCATCTTTATCTTATGTAATAATTATCTACGCATAAGGATAGAAGTCCTTAGATCACAGGGCTATGGGACAACCCGTGGACTGATCTACAAGGACGTGATCTAGAACATATTCAAGAGTCGTAGAATCCAATCGAGATAGGACATCGTTGGATTCGGCTAGACTCTCACTGTTGTGTATACTCCGATGAATTGGAGGACGCTGGGGTCCACGAGCATGACTGGGATAGTCGATACACATAAGTGGGTGGCTTGCTCGGATGGCAAGCGCACTGAATACCCCAATTAGGAAATAACTCACCATGGAAGCGGTAGTCGCATATCGGGGTTGAAGTTATTCCAAATTTATAATAGTATACGAGGAACGATCCCTAACTACTTGAGGTGATAGGGTTTATCTGGTGCGAGAACGTTTATGCTATGATATGAGTTCCGACTGACTAGGGATCGCCAGAAAGTCTCTGTGGACTCATGTTGGGTATAGAGGAACTCGTGTGCAGATTCATATCATCAACAAAGGATCCATTGACCCGACTTGATAGGTTGGGAAATTCTCCTATGGATTTCTGTGAGAAATTAATTCTGGTAAATCCTTGGCCAAGGTATCTGACGACTTTATGTAAGTAGCTCATAAAGATTGAGTCAAAGAGAATTTATTTCGAGATCAGAGTACATAAGGTCAAGACAAAAGAAAAGGGAATCCGATGAAAGACCATGCCCTTAAGTCTCGACTGGGAGATTGATCGATGGAGAGATTATGTCGTATATGGAAATTATAAATAATAAAAGGTTCACTGAATTAATTCACCAGTGATTGGGCTCCATGGGCTTGTGGCTGGACATCGACCGTGGAGTGTGGGAGAATTCCCAAATTGGCAGGGGTGCTAATTTTGGAATGATCAATCGACAGAGTGTTCGATTGATTTAGAGTAAGTCTTACTCGAATAATTAAATGCTATTTAATTATAACCCACGGCCAATTATGTGGTGAACCTGCGGGGGCATACACAATACACATGAAGCGAAAGCGAGGAAATAAGAACGACCGAGACGACTGGGTCGACTGGGTGAATAATCGACTGGGTCGATTATATTGGGTGGGTTGACTGGGTCGACCCAATTGGAACAAGATGGGATCCAATTGGAATTGGATCAGGATCATAAATTAAATTGGAATTTAATTTGTGAATTAATTAATTAAGTTGGATTTAATTAATTAGAAAAGGTTTTAATTACATGGACTTAGAGTTTGATTTAATTAAATGGGAAATTAAGTTAATTAATTGGGCTATTTAATTGGGAGATTAAATAAAGCCTGGTCAAATTAATTAACTGGGCCATGAATTAATTAGAAGACTTGGTCTTCTAATTAAAGAGGGCCATGGCCCATGTAAGAGAGAAGAACCCTAGTCCTAATAGGACTAGGTTAGAGATATAACTGTAAGTAGCTTACTTGTAGTTATTTTTCACATAACTCCATAAGCAAAAATTGAGCAAGAGCAAATTCTCTCCCCTTCTCCCAAGCTGAAGTCGACCGAACCCTGTCTTCCTTTTGGAAGAATTTTTCATTTTCGATTTTGTTCCTAAATCGTTCCTAATTCCTAGATCTTAATATATCTTGTGTTCTAGTCGATCAAGATATATTATTTTCGTGATATTGTGGTGTATCAACTCGTAGAGGCGCAACACGTGGGGCGCTCCTTGAAAAGCCTGGGTCGATCTTGCTGTAGTAGAAATCAGAGTTCGTTTTGCTAGCCGAGGATTTGCAAGGAGATAGGTATAACGTGTGAACTTATACTATCGTTTTTATTTATATTCATATATATACAACTAGAGAATATCTTGGCAAGATTCCGTAAGAGGTCCTAAAATTTTTATATTCCGCTGTGCCAAGGGATGTTTATCTTACCGAATCCCAATACATCTCTCACGAATACATTTAAGCGATTGGATGAAACCCATAGATTACATTTGACTACGGGACGATTCACTTCAGTACTGAGTGCAATCATGAAATAGTCTCTAAGGTCGTAATCTTAAAACACGTTCAGAGCCATAGATTCCTAAACGAGACGGGGTATCGTAGGAATCGCCAGGACTTGTACAAGTATGCATGATTCACATGGAGTGAATTTGTAGCGTTTCATGAGCAAGACATTTGAGGCCAGTGCATATGAGTAGGTGGTTCGATAGAGGATCGAACGCATCGAACGACCCGAACAGAGAAACCCATTGTGGAAGCGCATGTCGCATATCGGTGATGAGATGTTTCTCAAGGCTTATAATAGTGTATGATTTAGTCCTTTGACTTGAGGTGCTAGGGCGAATTCGGTGCATGAGTGTTCGTACTTAGATCTAGGTATAGATCACTTAGCTTGATCATAACATGCCTAGGTTGGGTGCGTATAGTTATGTACGCTAATGGTTAGTACCAATATGGAATCTACCGACTCATCGTAATGGATGAGAGAATTTCCTATACGATTATTAGATAATATATCCGAGGAATCTGCAGCCGCAGTCAGTGACGGATTTGGAAAAGGGTTTCCAAATTTAGCAGTCACACTGGAATATTATCCCGAATTAGAAAGTATAGTTATCGAGATAAATTTAGAGGTGCCGATCAATTCACACACCCTAAGTCTTGGTCGGGAAAATTAGTCGATAGAAGGACCGTATGTACATTGCAATTATAAGAGGTGAGGTTCACAAATATCAATTCACTTGAAGTTGGGCTTCATGGGCTTGTGGCTAGACATCAACCATGAAGTGTGGGTACTCCTGAATTAATAGAGGAATTGATTCTAGGAGTGGTAAATTAAAGGTTGTTTAATTGACCGGAGCAATTTATTTTTCATAAATTAAATCACGAGGAATTCGTGGGCTTGCTGCCAATTGATGGTGAACCCAGAGGGTCACACACAATATAATTGGACGGTGACATTTATAAAAGGGTACAAAAGGAATTAATTGATTTAATGGTAATTAAATCAATTAAATGAATTAAATTTTTAATTCAAGTGGGAGACTAATTAATTAGTTTATCTAATTAATTGAAATAATTAATTAAAGTGTTAACTAATTAATTAAAGGAAATATTAATTTATTTATTAATATGGACTGGGTTTCTAATTAAAGTTGTTAATTAAAAGAAGGATTGCAAGACATGGGCCTTTAATTAAAAGCCCATAAGGAGTCTTGCAAACCTAGGTCAAGAAGGAGGCTTATAAATAGAGTTCTGCATGAGCTCAAAAGCTAACACCCTAGCACACAAACCCTAGCCGCCCTCTGACATAGCCGCACCAGCCCCTGCGCCGCCACCTAGCTGCCGCCGCCACCACCCTGGCCGTGGGTTGCTCTTGTGCCGCCGTAGCTCCTCTCCTGCTCCCTTGTGCCAGATCTTTCTCTGCAAAGCAGATCTGCACAGTCCTTCAATAACAAACCTCTTAGATCCAGTTCGTAGCCTAAGACTAAGAGGTGTTGCTATAATCCAATTGGTGTGGATTAATCTCTGGAGGTGAGACACTTGGATCACTGCCTGTGAATCAGAATTAAAGTTGGAGGTTGCCACAACCTTGCCTGTGGTGAGGTAAAAATCGATTAACCCCCTTTTTACATACTTTATGTGTTTTGATTCATGCTTTTCGTATACATAATGTGGAGATCTATATGGACCATGGGTTCTTCGAAAAATTTTAAAATTCCGCACTCTTTGTTGTTCTGACAATCGAGGCAACCCAACAGTGGTATCAGAGCTAACTCCATACTTATTATACGAAAAGGCCTGAACATAATGTGTGTTTACGTATGAAAACACATGATAATTGTGTTCTGCAAATTGATTCTTACTTGTTATGACTGGATCTAGATTGGGTAAAACTGCTTTTCAAAATCTGTGGCGAATTTATAGTTTTTGAAAACTTCAGGACTTCTGTGGCAAAAATCGCATATTAGGTTTTAGATGGCTGAAAATTCAATTTTTCAGAATCTGGAAATTTCAAAAATTGTGGACTGTTTTGCAAATCTGATCGCACGGGTTTTTGGGGTCGTTTTGTAATTTCCAAAAGTTTAGGGACTATTTTGCAATTATCGAAACATCAGGGTGTTTGAAAAATCAAAAATTTTCAGAATTCAAAGTTTTATTTTCTGGTCTGCTGGCCGAATTGGTTTTGGGTGTATTTGTAACTTTTTCAAAGTTTTTGGGTCAAAATGCAATTTTCAAAAGTTGAGGGGCCGAAAATGCAATTTTCAAAAGTTGAAAAACAGAATCTGAATTTTAGCAAAAAAATTATTTTTGTTTACCCGAAAATTTATTTTTTCATGATTAGTAGTGACTAAAAAGTAAGAATCATAGGAAGTTAGTTTTGAAAGGATGTTTTAAAATTAGGAAAGAAATAGGTAAAAGTTGTTTGCATGTTTCTTGCTCTACGTGAACTGTTTACGTGGTTTTTCGATCGAGACGAGCCTTGACCTTAGGGTAGATGTGATTGGTTTAATTTAATGTTTGGTTTTTATTGGGCCTGCGAGCTTGTTATAATTTTTGGGCCACTTTGAGCCTTTGTAATAGAATAGGGCTTTACTGCTTTCCTAGTCTAGGATGAAGGCCCATTGCAAGCAAGGTGGGAGCCCAAGAAGATATGAAGGCCATGTATGCATGGTAAATTGTGTAATAGCATAGGCCTGTTTGAGAACCCTTTAGGTTGACTAATTGGGCCAACATCATGGCTCGATGACGGCCCACATAGGAGGCTCCCGATTGAAAACATATTGTGGTAGTATGCATGCTAGGCTTGTATGGCTTTTATTTATTTGTCGATTTATATTAGGAACTAGTGTATGTTGTCTACTTATTGACAGAGGTGATCCAGAGTCTGGCACCCGAGTCAAAGAAAGGGACAATACACGAAATTCCTTGAATCTTGTTTTTAACTAAACACGAGAAGGGTGAGGACTGGTCGGGATGTGAAGATTAGCAGTGCTAGATAAATGTGAAAACCGAGGCAAAATAGCTTGAAGGTTGTGAAGTGCCACAATTGGTAAAAGTATACCTACCTGGAGAATTAATTGTATGGCCACGAGTCGTGGGTGCAATTAATTGCTGCTGGGACGTCAAGACCTACAAGGAATTAGATTTCCCGAGCAATCAAAGGGGTGATTGTTTCGACAAAATAGTGGGAGAACTTTTTCAAAAACAAGACCAAAATTCGATAATTATAAGTAGTAAGCATAAGATCAGTTAGCTAAACGTTGTCTTCTTTCCACTTGTAGATATTTAAGTACAATGTCTAAGAACCCATTATTTGTTATCCTCGACGCAAACAAACTGAATGGCTCAAACTTTATCGACTGGCTAAGAAATCTTAGAATTGTCCTCGACTCCGAGCGATGAAGCTATGTGCTCGACACACCTATGCCTGCTGCACCCGCAGCACGACCTACTGAGGAACAACAAACCGCCCATGCTAAAAGGGTTGATGATGATCTTTAGGTTCGCTGCCTCATGCTAGCCTCGATGTCGAATGAACTGCAGAAACAGCATGCTGAAAGACCGCTTGCTAGAGATACTTCTCCATCTCCAGCAGATGTTTGGAGAGAGGTCTCGCACTGAAAGGTTCGCGACCACTAAAGAGTTGTTTTATCTCAAGATGTCTGACGGAAGCAGTGTCAAGGATCACTGTCTGCGTTTTATCAACCTGGTTGAAAAACTGGGGTGATTGGACGTGGAATTACACGCTGATCTTAGCACTGATCTCCTTCTCCATGCGCTGCCTCGTTCCTTTGACCAGTTCGTGTTGAATTTCAACATGGAGGATAGAACCCTCGCTCTTCACGAACTGACCAATCTATTGGTAATGGCATAAGCGACTCTCAAGAAAGAGAAACCAGTGATGATTGCACACCAACCGAAGGCTGCAAAGCCCAAGAGAGGTAAGAAGAAGAAAGTGTTCTCTTCCAAAGAAGTCACCAAGGTGGTCGAAAAGAAGCGCAAAAGCCCAGAAGACGAATGATTCCACTACAAGAAAGCAGGGCACTGGAAAAGGAACTACCCAAACTACCTAAAGATGAAGCTGGTAGCCAAAGGTATTTTCTTGGTTGAAGTTAATATTTCAATTAACTGTGCATCGTGGGTGTTAGACACCACAGCAGGTTCTCATATTTGCAATGATTTGCAGGTGATGGGAGCAGTAAGATACCTGAAGCCCGGGAATAGAATCCTGCGTTTTGGAAACGGAGCTAGGATCGCCGCTGAGGCTATAGGAGACGTGGAATTAGTTTTAGGGAATTTTACTTTGGTTTTAAGAGACTGTTTGTACGTACCAACTATAATTAAGAACATTATTTCTATACCTATGTTAGACAATGATGGTTTTAATTTTTCCATTGAGGATGGATTTTTTTACATATTTAAAGGTAGTTTAATGTATGCTCGTGGTACTTTGATAGATGGTCTATATTCCCTAGAACATAAAAATTCCAACGTCATGCACATTCAATCTAGAAAAAGGAAATATGATAATCAAACTACACAACTTTTGCACGCTAGACTTGGACATATTTCCAAGAGTAGGATTCAAAAGCTGGTTTCATCTAAGGCTCTTGAAATAAAGAACTTGGATGAACTCCCGACTTGCGAATCTTGTCTCAAAGGAAAGATGACCAAATCACACTTCACAGGGAATCCCGAGCGAACCAAGCAGACATTGGATTTAATCCATTCTGACGTTTGTGGACCACTGAGCATCACTGCGAGAGGAGGATTCTTTTTCTCCTTCTTGCATATTATTAAGATGATTATATTGATCAACATATAAATTGGTATACATTAATATGGTCATGGTCGTATAGATTAATATAATGATTATTGTATTTTTGGTATTACAAAATTATAGCTCGTTGATGTTTCTACCTTGTATCTTTTTAGATTGGCACATTTGGTGCCACAACTTCAACATTTGGTTGTAATTTCGATGTCAACTGAGACCCAATTTCAAAATTGATCAGAAATCACGTGACATGAAAATTACCCAGCACATGGGAAATTTCAGGATAAATTTGGAATTGGGCCTCAATCGACACCAAATTGGCACCAATATTGAAGTTGTGCCATGAAATGTGCAAGCCCAAAAAGATATGGGGTGAAAACGCCAACGATCTATAATACTAGAACCAAAATGCTATAGTTTGCTTGTGAATTAATATTTTGGTATGTAATAATTGAAATAGGAGTTGAGAGAATATTATCTAACATAAAAAAATGATGGCTTCTAATAAACAAAAATATATCCTTGTTTTGACCTATATATGGTGGGATACCCTTTATGTGTTTGACATGTCCTATTTTAAGTAATTAAAAATATATTTCTTTGAAAAGCTAAATTTACGGGATTATTGCATTTTTTTCCCATAATTATAGCTCATTAGCGAATCTATCTCGTATCTTTTCGAGTTGGCACATTAAGTGTCACAACTTCAATATTTGTAATAATTTTGATACCAATTGAGGCCCAATTTCAAAATTGGCATGAAATTCACCAATGTGTCGGGTATATGAGGCCATCTCTAATGGAGATGGCCGGGCTGGGGTCGGGTTCGGGTTCGGGAGGAGGAGTCATCTCCAATGGAGGAGAGCTCCGGGGCGGACAGGAGAGCTCGGCGAGCCTTGCGCCCAGCCCGTTCCCGCGTGAGGAAAAAGGGCTGGGAAAGAGGGGCGCGTGTTGGCCCGCGCCCGCGCCCCTCTTTATGTCAGGGGACGCCACTTGGCATCCCCTGACTGGTTCCGCCTTTTATTTTTATTTTTTTTAAAAATTGTTTATTTAATAAATAAATATAGAAAAAATATATATATAAACTTATATATTTAATAAAATTAATTTTTCCTATTAAATTAAATTAAATATGTAGAATTGAATTATTTAATAAAATTTATTCAGTATATTTATTGAATATTTACTAGTATTTAATAAATATATGTAGCCACCAATTTTTAATTTGATTATTTAATATAATAAAATTAAATTTTTAAAAATTAAAATTACTAATAATTTATTAGAATTGTAATTAAATCTATTTATGGACAAATCATTAATAAATAAATAACCCATTTTATTTTAATATCTTTTATTGTAATTAAAAATTTAATCATTTAACTACAATATTGGTGCTGGCTATATTTTTTTAAAAATACGAAATTAGTTAAAAATTTAAACTAAACACTTATACAATAACTTAGATTAATATTTAATCTAAATTAAATATTTAAATACATACTAAAATAGAAAAGAAAAGTAAATTCAAACAATTACATTCATTGTTAACCGTATTCTGCGTAAATATGGGATATTAAGTCTTTTCGAAGTTTGCGGTTGGTTTCTTTGGAACGAATTGCTTCATGACGCAGCATATAGTTATCCAACGTTTGCCTTCTTGGTTCAACATCTTCCAACTTTACTCCGCGAGATGGATAAATTCTAGCGCGTGCTCTACGAGACGTGCTAATGTCAGTATCATCATCGTCGGAGTCATCGTCTTTGTATTCGTCACATTCGTCCTTCACAATCATGTTGTGGAGTATTATGCAAGTTAACATGATATTGGACAAATCCTGCGTATGCCAACCCCTTGCCGAGTTGATTAACGATTGCGAACCGAGCTTGGAGAATTTCGAACGCTCGTTCAACATCTTTGCGGAATGATTCTTGATACCGCGAGAATACTTGTTCAGGAATGGTTCTCGGGTTTCTCACAGACTGGATTAGCGTTCCCCACTTCGGAATATACCTTCTGCAAGAGAGTAAGGCATGTAGTAAGTTCGATTGTTCACTTCATACTAAACATTGGGAAGGTTACCAGAAGTGAGGTTGTCGAACAGAGGTGAACGACCAAGGACTCTAATGTCGTCCAATGCTTCGGGCATGCCAAAAAAGGCATGCCATATCCACGTATCATGTGAAGCAACAACTTCAAGAACAATCGTAGGTTTTTTTGACCTTCGAAAAAACTTCCTTGCCATGCGGTTGGGCAATTTTTCCACGTCCAATGCATACAGTCGAGCGAGCAATCATCCTAGGAAATCCATATCATTCCGATTTGTGTTGGGATATCTCGGTTGTCAAACAACGAAAGTGCGGAATTTAAAATTATTCCGAAATACCCATCAGGCTCACGATATAAAACTCCACTCTAAATATACGAAAAGGTTGAATCAAACAGCAAACACAATAAAAAGGGGAGATCTGCGATTTTACCTCACCACAGGCAAGGTGGTGGTAACCTCTGGCTTTGTTCTTGATTCACAGGCAGTGATCCAATTGTCTCACCTCAAGAGCGTATCCACACCAGCTGGTTTGTAGTAATACCTTTAAGTCTTAGGCTACAAACTAGATCTGGAAGGTTGTCAATGGAGGAAGGACCAGATCTAGATTCAGAGCAAGATCCAGCAATGGAAGAACAGAGGAGAGGGGGCGGTAGAGGGCAGGGGCGGGCTAGGGTTAGGGGGCGGCTCAAGGTTTGTGCAAGAGTGCGGGGTTTCTTGTGTTCAAGAGTTCAAGAAGTCTTCTTTGAGTCTTACTTAGACTTCTTATATAAGCCTCCCACTTAACCTAGTCTTGCAAGACTTCTTCTGGACTTTTAATTAAAGGCCCATGTCTTGCAGCTTAACTTAATTGACCCATTAATTAAATTAGCCTAATTAATTAATAAATTAATATCTCTCGCAATTAATTAACGCTTTAATTAATTAGATCATCTAACTAATTAATCTTCCAATTGAATTAACACTTTAATTCATTTATTGATTAAAATTCCTTAAATCAAGTATTTTCTTTTATGATTGTCACTGTCTAACTGTATTGTGTGTGACCCTCTAGCTTCACCATCAATTGGCAGAAGGCCCACGAACTCTTCGCGATTTAATTTACGAGCAAATGATTGCTCCGATCAATTAAACCTCCTTAATTGACTACTCCAGAATTAATATCCCTTATTAATTCAGGAGTACCCACACTTCATGGTCGATGTCTAGCCACAAGCCCATGAAGCCCAACTTCAGGTGAATTGATATTTGTGAACCTTACCTCTTATAATTTCCATGTACACATTGTCTTTCTATCGACTTAATTTCCCGATCGAGCCCTAGGGTGTGTGAATTGATTGGCACCTCTAATTATCTCGATAACTATACTTTCTAATTCGGGATAATAATCCAGTGTGACTGCTAAATTTGGAAACCCCTTTCCAAATCCGTCACCGACCGTGGCCACGGGTTTATCAGATATATTATCTAAGAATCGTATAGGAAATTCCCTCATCCATTACGATGAGTCGGTAGATTCCATATTGATACTAACCACTCACGTACACAACTATACGCACCCAACCTAGGCACATTATGGTCAGGCTACGTGACCTGTACCTAAATCTAAGTACGCACACTCATGTGCTGAATTCGCCCTAGCACCTCAAGTCTAAGGACTAAATCGTACACTATTACAAGTCTTAAGAAACGTCCCATCACCGATATGCGTCATGCGCTTCCAGAATGGGTTTCCCTGTTCGGGTTGTTCGATGCGTTCGATCCCCTATCGAACCACCTACTCATATGCACTGACATCAAATGTCTTGTTCACGAAACTCTACAAATTCACTCCAATTGAATCATGCTTATTCATACAAGTCTTGACGATTCCTACGATACCCTGTCTCGTTTTGGAATCTATGACTTGGAATGTGTTTTAAGATCACGAACTTAGAGGCTGTTTCATGATTGCACTCAATACCGAATTGAATCGTCCCATAGTCAAATGTGATCTAAGGATTGCATCCAATCTCTTAAATGTATTCGCGAGAGATGAAGTTGGCCATTGTTTATTTTATAGAGATATAAATAAACGTGCGTATTATTTATAGAATCAAAGATTGTTTATTTACAGAATAGACCTATTACAAGATAATGTGAATCGGCTTGATTGGCACTATCCTATCAATTTGTTAAGTACCATGGCCATATCATCTTGTGTTGGGGTACGAAGGTACTGGTCCTTATACAAACGCAAAATGGTTTGACAGAATGCACTGACAATCTCGCATGTGGTACTCTCCTCAACACGAAATTTTTTGTCGTTGGAATCATGGGAGCATGCATAAGCCAACAAACGCATAGCGATTGTTACCTTCTGAATTGGTGAAAACCCTGCTGGACGGGAGGCATCGTATCTTTGATGAAAGTATATATTTTCGCGCTCGCAATCCGCAAGGATACAGAGGAAAAGGGGACGCTTCATACGGAAACATCGTCTAAATATTTCACCTGAATACAATGGTCTTTTGATGAAATAATCGTTCATCAGTTGTATGTATCGTGCTTGGTGGTTCCTGTTTAAAAATTTATGACCTGGAACAGAACCACCATGTACAGGCACAATTTCTGTTTGAGAATTCAAAAGTTCTTCATGATGTTAGTGAAGTTGTGAATCTTCCTTATCATGTTCTTCCATCGTGTTGTTATAATCTTCCCAAAACTTATTTCGGGAATAAGATTATTTGTCACCATCACCATAACCATAACCATAATCATAATCATAGTTGTAGTTCATCTTGAGAAAATAATATGAAATTTTTAAGAGTGAATATTTTCCGAAGATTGATATTTTTGAAGAGTGAATATGTTGAGTAGAATGTGAGACTGGATTATTAAATAGGCAAAAGTTGCACCAGATCTCCATCGTTCGATTTTTGCACCAGATCATAACCGTTCTTTTTCTGCACGAGATCTCCACCATTCTTTTTCTGCACTTGATCACCACCGTTCTTTTTCTGCACCAGATCTCCACCGCTATTTTTCTGCAGCAGATCTGCACCGTTCTGCATCGTTCTTTTTCTGCATCATTCTGCACCGTTCTTTTTCTGCGCCACCTATCCACTAATCAATTTCTGCACCAGATCTCCACAATTCAATTTTTAGAAAATTGCATAATACACCCTATAGCTTTTCCTATTTAAAGGGAGGTGTGCTCACTTCTGAAATCTGACATCTCTCAATATCTTCCAATCTAAATAAAAAACAAAGCAAACATTTTAAGGCAATGTCAACAAAGTTGTCTCAGGCAGAAGATGTAGCCTTGACAAAGGCATACATAGAGGTCTTGGAGGACAACGTGGTAGGGGCAGGCCAGGCACAAGGTACATTCTGGGCAAGAACGATAATCATACTGTATGCCCTTCTTGATAGTACCGGACATCAATATGAAAGAAGATCAAATGATTCAATCACTAGTAAATGGAAAAAACACATTTGCAGGAAGATGTAAAAATGGAACGAAACACTTCAAAGGGCCTCAAGAGAGGTGGGAACTGGCGGTCAAATATTGGACGAGGTAAATATTAAGTTAATACTATGCTAAGTAATTATTAATAGGTTATATTAACTATTTTTTGTAATTTTTAGCATGAATTGGCATTGCGTCTATACAAGGCCGAAACGAAGCAACATTGGTGCTTCCAGCACACATGGAAAGTTGCAAAAGATTGGATCATGTTCAGGTCAACATCTCAAACGTCTCAAACACCTCTTTTTAACCCATCTCAACCAACAGAAGATTGTTATATTCCAACCCCACTACCAGAAACTCAATTTGAATCGGAAACACTAGGCGACGATGATCATCCCGAGACTCCCCACATACACCAATCGAGTGAAAGATCTGAAAGACCTATTGGTAACAAAAAAGCCAAGAAGGGAAAAAGAAAGGCTTCATCGAGTAGTTCATATGGTAATATTGACATCGAAAGGGAAAAAAATCAGGCCATGAGAGAAACTACACTTCTGGTAGAGGCTGGACGAGAGAGAAGGCATATGGAGATGCTTCAACGTCAATGGGAAGAAGAAGCAACGAGAATGTCATTGACAATGTCATTACAGGAGGAATGTCGATGGACTGTTTTTCATTCACTCCAGATATAAAGGCGTATTGGAAGAACAAAAGAAGAGAAATACAAAATAAAAATCTTCCTTGAGACTTATTTGGAGATTCATCTAATGAAGGAACCGACTGGTTTCAGAGAAGAAATGAGTAAAATGTTATATTTTCGTGTGTTTGTCATTTATTTAATCCGATTTCTTGTTTGTTGTATTTCCCTTCTTGTATTTCCTTTCTTGTTTGTTGTATTTTGTATTATGTATTAAATTTTATTTACTTAATTATTTACTCTCTTTAATTTTAATATTTTAATATAATTAATAATTTAATTACAAGTACTAATAATTATTAATTTTATTAATTAATATTAAAAATAAAATTAAAACTAAAAATATAGGTGAGCGTGGGCAAGTCTTCAAAATGGAATTAATTCCATTTCGGAGCTCTGCCATTGAGGACGACCAGGAAGGGCTCGGAGGGGGGGGGGGGGTGGGGGGCCCACCATTGGAGATGGCCTGACATAAAAAGTGGAGATTTGGACCATTCAACGCAATTTTTATTTTGTAAAAAATAAAATTCAAAGTTTAACTCTTTCTACAAAATTCACCAAACATTCCCTAACCTATTAAATTGAAACCAGTTTCAGGTAGTCTGGGGAGTTCCTTTTCCAGTGCCCTGCTTTCTTGCAGTGGAAGCATTCGTCGTATGTGCTTTTGTGCTTCTTTTCGACAACCTTGGTGACTACTTTGGAAGAGAACACTTTATTTTACTTCTTACCTCTCTTGGGCTTTGCAACCTTCGGTTGGTGTGCAATCATCACGGGTTTCTCTTTCTTGAGAGTGGATTCTATCTTAACCAACAGATTGGTCAGTTCGTGAAGAGCGATGTTTCTGTCCTCCATATTGAAGTTTCCACATGAACTGGTCGAACGAGCGAGGCAGCGTATGGAGAAGGAGGTCAGGGCTAAGATCAGCGTGCAATTCCACGTCTAATCGCCCCAATTTTTCAACCAGGTTGATAAAACGCAGACAGTGACTTGACACTGCTTCCCTCAGCCCTCTTGAGATTAAACAACTCCTTAGTGGCTGCGAACCTTTCGGTACGAGACCTTTCTCCAAACATCTGTTGGAGGTGGTGATAGAAATAGTGTCCTGCAAGCCAGCTGTATGGCTAGTATTTATTGTAATAAATGCGGAACTATTCAATTTCGATTAATAAATACACTTTATTTAAATGGTCATCTTTATCTTATGTAATAATTATCTACGCATAAGGATAGAAGTCCTTAGATCACAGGGCTATGGGACAACCCGTGGACTGATCTCCAAGGCCGTGATCTAGAACATATTCAAGAGTCGTAGAATCAAATCGAGATAGGACATCGTTGGATTCGGTTAGACTCTCACTGTTGTGTGTACTCCGATGAACTGGAGGACGCTGGGGTCCACGAGCGTGACTGGGATAGTCGACACACATAAGTGGGTGGCTTGCTGGGATGGCAAGCGCACTGAATACCCCAATTAGGAAATAACTCACCATGGAAGCTGTGGTCGCATATCGGGGTTGAAGTTATTCCAAATTTATAATAGTATACGAGGAACGATCCCTAACTACTTGAGGTGATAGGGTTTATCTGGTGCGAGAACGTCTATGCTTTGATATGAGTTCCGACTGACTGGGGATCACCAGAAAGTCTCTGTGGACTCATGTTGGGTATAGAGGAACTCGTATGCATATTCATATCATCAACAAAGGATCCATTGACCCGACTTGATAGGTTGGGAAATTCTCCTATGGATTTCTGTGAGAAATTAATTCTGGTAAAATCCTTGGCCAAGGTATCTGACGACTTTATGTAAGTAGCTCATAAAGATTAAGTCAAAGAGAATTTATTTCGAGACCAGAATACATAAGGTCAAGACAAAAGAAAAGGGGATCCGATAAAAGACCATACCCTTAAGTCTCGACTGGGAGATTGATCGATGGAGAGATTATGTCGTATATGGAAATTATAAATGATAAAAGGTTCACTGAATTAATTCACCAGTGATTGGGCTCCATGGGCTTGTGGCTGGACATCGACCGTGGAGTGTGGGAGAATTCCCAAATTGGCAAGGGTGCTAATTTTGGAATGGTCAATCGACAGAGTGTTCGATTGATTTAGAGTAAGTCTTACTCGAATAATTAAATAATATTTAATTATAACCCACGGCCAATTATGTGGTGAACCTACGGGGGCATACACAATACACAAGTAGCGAAAGCGAGGAAATAAGAACGATCGAGTCGACTGGGTCGACTGGGTGAAAAATCGACTGGGTCGATTATATTGGGTGGGTCGACTGGGTCGACCCAATTGGAACAAATGGGGTCTAATTGAAATTGGATCTGGATCATAAATTAAATTGGAATTTAATTTGTGGATTAATTAATTAAGTTGGATTTAATTAATTAAAAGGGATTTTAATTAAATGGGCTTAGAGTCTGATTTAATTAAATGGGAGATTAAGTTAATTAATTGGGCTATTTAATTGGGAGATTAAATTAGGCCTGGTCAAATTAATTAACTGGGCCATGAATTAATTAGGAGACTTGGTCTTCTAATTAAAGAGGGCCATGGCCCATGTAGGAGAGAAGAGCCCTAGTCCTAATAGGACTAGGTTAGAGAAAAAACTATAAGTAGCTTTCTTATAGTTGAATTTCACACAACTCCATATGCAAAATTGAGCAAGAGCAAAAATTCTCTCTCCCTCTCCCTAGCTATATTGACCGAACCCTTCTTCCACTTGGAAGAATTTTTCGTTTTCGAGTTTTGTTCCTATATCGTTCCTAATTCCTAGTTTATAATATATCTCGTGTTCTAGCTGATCGAGATATATTATTTTCGTGATATTGTGGTGTATCAACTCGTAGAGGCGCAACACGTGGGGCGCTACTCAAAAGGTCTGGGTCGATTTTGCCGGAGCAGAATTCAGAGCTCGTTTTGCTAGCCGAGGATTTGCAAGGAGATAGGTATAAACGAGAAAACTTATACTATCGTTTTATTTATATTCATATATATACAACTAGAGAATATCCTGGCAAGATTCCGTAAGAGGTCCTAAAAATTTTATATTCCGCTGTGCCTAGGGCTGTTTATCTTACCGAATCCCAACAGTGGTATCAGAGCCAACTCTAGGATTTGTATATATATGAATTTGCAAATTCTGTGACTATTAAATCATATGTTTGATTTATGTGGCTAGTTCTTTAACTTTGCATGTTATAGGACGTATGTTTAATTAACTTGGAGTTAATGTTTAATTTAGGATTCGAAAAATTTTATCATGTTGTTTTTTAATTTTGGATTGGGATTTAATTAACTGGGTTTGTTGAATTAAATCTGTGAGTAATCGAAACAAAAAAAAAATTTATTAGATCCGACTCGCGGTGGCACGCGGCGGTGCGCGGCAGCGCACCGCGGCTAGGCGTCCACCGCAATCCGCTGCCAATGGCAGCGTGCTGGCAGCACGCTGGCCGCACACGCTGCGCGCAGCAGCAGCCTTCGGGCTGCTGTTCGCGCGCTGATGTGCGCGACTGCTCGCTGCCACACGCAGCCGCGTGCAGCGGCTGCTGCCGCAGGCAGCTCACACGCCGACCTGGTGGTCGCGCGTGGGCTGTCCTACGTGGCAGTCCTGATTGGTCTCGACTAGTCGTTTTTGGGTTGGACTCTAATTCTGCCTATTTTGAAAGTCCTAAAAATCTTGGAGAATTTTGGAAGATTAGGAAACTTAGAGTTTTTGGATAAGGTAGTTATCTTGTTAGATGTGAACACTACCTTAATTAAACTAATCTAGTCAAAATAGGATTATCTTGAAAATCTTGGAGATTTGGGAATTTTGGGAAACTTAGAGTTTTGGATAAGGTAAGAATCTTAGAGATTTAGATTACCTTAATTAACCAATTTAATCAAGATAAGAATTGTAGATTACTTAGAGCTCAAGTAAGAGCTAATTAATCTTAGAGGTTAATTGTTAATTCAAAATTAATTAACTTAGATGAATTTTTGCGAATTAAAATTAATGAAGCCGGTAAATTTACATTTTTGCCCTTATGTGAATTTATGCATGTTCTTGAGTGAATGTGTGGATTGATCGATTTTGCCCTTAAGCCCTGTGTAGTTTTGGTTTATTTATTTTATGGGTTGTAATTAAATGGGCCTGATTGGTGCCCTTGCTTGCGCAAACGAATGTAATAGAATAGGCCATTTATTTTTTATAAGTTAGACTTAGACTAGGCTTGGAGCCAAGAAGACCTCATGAAGACTTGGAGATCCACATGGAGGC
Organism: Penstemon eatonii; assembly: GCA_038501285.1. NCBI lineage: Eukaryota > Viridiplantae > Streptophyta > Magnoliopsida > Lamiales > Plantaginaceae > Penstemon > Penstemon eatonii. Next base: position 43,003,538 of record CM076711.1, on the reverse strand, counting down.
CCATTTACCTTGGAGGACATGGAGGCCCAATTCATTACATGGAGGCCCAATCAAGCTGGATATTACAAGAAGGCCCATGATGTATGGGTTTGAAAATTGTAATAGTTAGGACATTTAATTTCCACCCTAGACTGACCAATTGATTCATCACTTGGCTCGTGATGAATCGCATAGGATGGGCAATCGATCAATCATATCCTGCTAGGTGATGTATGTTTACTATTATTCTTTGATGTATGTTATGCATGCTTAGAATAGATCACGTAAACAAGATAAGCATAATCTGATGAGACCTCGCACAAGAAAACTTAAAACCTCCAATTGAACTTAAAATTCAATTAGAATATTAAATCGAACTTAAGGGCGCATATGAATAGTCTCCATGGTCCGAGCCTATCCAATTACTAGGTCTTAGGCATATTGTACGAATATATCTCGATGTCTCACGAGTCGTGGGTCGAGCTATAGGAAGATGATATGTCTATTGCCTCGATGCACGAGTTTAGTGCCAAGGGAGGGGATATCAAGGTTTTAGGCGCTGTCTCACGAGTCGTGGGGCGTCTAGGATTGAACTATTTCTCTCCACGAGTATTGGACATGATTTAACGCTAGTAAGTATGGATGTCTCACGAGTCGTGGGTCCATATCGAAAAACGAGGCTAAATGAACTTAAGGGTTAGCTGCGATGGTTAACCGTCGACATAATCGACCACCAAGTGAATCAAATAGTATGGCCAACGAGTCGTGGGTACTAAGAGATTGCATTTGGGCTTTAAGCCCGCTAGGATATTTTAATTTCCCGAAACTTATGTGGGGGCATAAGATTTTGATTAAAATAGTGGGAGTAATTTACAAATAAAAACCATGTTTGTAAATTGTGCATTTCAAATTAATCTTTCGCGTATTTATTTCTTCTCTCGTCATTTTGTAGATATAATGTCTAAGAATCCGATTTCCATCATACTTGAACAAAACAAATTAACTGGACCCAACTTCCATGACTAGGTCAGGAACCTTAAGATCATTCTCGCTTCTGAAAAGCGAGGTTTTGTCCTTGATGGGCCCCCTCCCGAACTTGCTAAGGATGCCGATGATAATGAGAAAGAAGCCGTGGATTTATGGCTTGACGATGACTTGCAGTCACGTTGTCTCATGTTGGCATCCATGACGAATGAGCTTCAAAAGCAGCACGAGCATATGAAGTCTTCTTTTGAAATCTACACGCACCTGAATGGTCTATTTGGGGTGCAAAGTAGATATGAGCGGTACGAAACTGCTAAGACTTTGCAACAAACGAGGATGGCTGAAGGTGCTGATGTTCGATCTCACTGCATCAAGATGATTGGGCTTATTGAAAAGCTTGGTCATCTTGACGTAAAGATGGACAAGACCTACTGCCAGGATATAATCCTCCAGTCGTTGCCAAGATCATTCGAGCAATTCGTAGTGAACTACAACATGCAAAAGATGGATGTTGAACTTCACGAGTTGGCTAATATGCTCGTCACTGCCGAGGCTTCCATGAAAAGGGAGAAGCCAGTGATGGTTGCTACCTCAACCCAATCCAAGTCCAAAAGGACAAAGAAAGGGAAGGGGAAAGGAAATGCTTCTTCAAGCAAAGGCAAAGCACCATCTGGGCCCATAGGGAAGGGAAAGAAGCGTAAAGCTTCGTCTGGTGAACAGAAATGTTTCTACTGCAAGAAACCTGGACACTGGAAGAGGAACTGCAAAGAGTTCTTGGAGAGCTCGAAAGGTATATTCCTTGTTGAAGTTAATTTATCAATTAACAGTGCATCATGGGTGCTAGACACTGCTTGTGGTTCTCATCTTTGTAATGATTTACAGGTGATGGGAGCAACAAAGCCACTTAGGCCAGGGGATTGGATCCTGAGATTTGGCAATGGATCTAGAGCTGCTGCCGAGGCTATTGGCGAAGTGGAGTTAGATTTAGGTGGTAATAAGCTAGTCCTTAGCAACGTTCTTTATGTACCTGGTTTGGTGAAAAACATTATTTTATTCCTGTTTTGGATAATGAAGGTTTTAATTTTACTATTAATAAAGGTTCCTTTTCGTTATTCATGAATAATAATATGTTTTTCGCTGGTACATTAAAAGATGGACTATATACCATTGAACCACCTAAGTTAGTGATGCATGTGCAACAAAACAAAAGGAAACAAGATAATGAAATATCTGCCCAATTGTGGCATGCTCGACTTGGACATATTTCTAAGTCAAGGATTCAAAAGTTAGCATCTTCTGGCGCGATTGAAATCAATCGCATTGATGAAATGCCAACGTGTGAACCATGTCTAAAGGGTAAAATGGCTAAGTTACCATTTAAGGGAAACCCTGAGCGAGCCAAGCAAACATTGGACTTAATACATACTGACGTATGTGGACCACTAAGAAAAAGCGCCCGAGGTGGCTATGACTACTTCATCACTTTCACTGACGACTTTAGTCGTTATGGATATGTGTTCTTGTTGAAACACAAGTCTGAAGCCTTTGAGCGATTCAAAGAATTCAAGATGGAAGTAGAGAATCAACTTGGTCATACGATAAAGGCTCTTCGTTCTGACCGAGGTGGAGAACTTCATAGTAACGAATTTCTGAATTATCTTGTAGAGCATGGAATATTATCGCAGTGGACTCCTCCTGCAACACCCCAACTAAATGGAGTAGCAGAGAGAAGGAATCGAACCTTGATGGACATGGTTCGATCCATGATGAGTGCCACTGACCTTCCTCTTTCATTTTGGGGACATGCCCTCCTCACGGCAACGAAGATACTGAACATGGTACCTTCTAAATCCGTAGAAAAGACACCATACGAATTATGGTTTGGCAAGGCACCCTCATACGCATTCATGCGCATATGGGGATCTCCCGCTTACGTTAACAAGCTAGTGGGAGATAAATTGGAAACTAAATCCACTTTGTGCAAATTCGTGGGGTATCCGGAAAACTCAATAGGATACGAGTTCTACGATCCTACAAGACAAACTACGTTTGTCTCGAGGAACGCTCACTTCTTGGAGAAGGATTTCTTGGTGGACAAGAAGGAAAATAACGTAGAATTGGATGAGGTCACTGAAGCTGAAAAGGCCGAAGAGGTCGATCAAGCTGACCCATCGCCACAGGCAGTGGGAGAACATGAGCATGAAAGTGCACCAGAAAGTACACCGATACTTCGTAGGTCAGAAAGACAACGTAGAGAACCCGAGAGGTACTACGGTCTGCTGCATGAGACTGGACAGTCTCTGACCGACCCAAGGACTTACGAAGAGGCTATGCTAGACATAGACTCGGGAAGGTGGCGCGAAGCCATGTAATCCGAATTGGACTCCATGCACTCAAACAAGGTCTGGGCCTTGGTAGATCCACCAGTGGGAGTAGCTCCCGTGGGTTGCAAGTGGATCTATAAGCGAAAGCTTGGAGTGAACGGAGAGGTAATAACCTACAAGGCGCGACTAGTGGCAAAAGGATACACTAAAAGACCTGGAATTGACTTTGAGGAGACCTTCTCGCCCGTCGCAATGCCTAAATCCATTCGAATCTTGCTGGCCAAAGCTGCGTGGTATAACTACGAGATATGGCAGATGGATGTAAAGACTGCCTTTCTCAATGGGGACATTGATAAGGAGATCTACATGGAGCAACCAAAAGGATATGCATCCAAAGGAGATGAACACAAGGTGTGCAAACTCCAGAGGTCCATTTATGGACTGAAGCAAGCTTCCCGAAGTTGGAACATTCGTTTCGATGAGACAATCCAAACTTTTGGATTCATCAAAAACATGTTCGAACCTTGCGTGTACAAGAAGATCAGTGGGAGTACAGTTGAATTTTTGGTGCTTTACGTTGACGATATTCTTCTCATTGGGAACAATGTGAAAGCGTTCTCCGAAACTAAAGCATGGTTATCTACACAATTCTCAATGAAAGATATGGGAGAAGCATCCTTTGTACTAGGTATAAGGATCTACTGAGATAGATAAAAAGGACTGCCGGGCCTCTCCCAATCCCAGTACATAGACAAAATCTTGAAAATATTTAGCATGGAAGAATCCAAGAAAGGATTGCTTCCAATCAGACATGGGATTGCACTCTCTAAGTCTATGGCCCCAAAGACGCCAGAAGAGAGAAGCAATATGTCTCGAGTACCATATGCATCCGCGATAGGAAGCATAATGTATGGTATGTTATGTACAATACCAGACGTAGCGTACGCTTTAAGCGTTACAAGTCGCTACCAGTCTGATCCAGGTGAGCAGCACTGGATAGACGTAAAGGCAATTCTGAAGTACATGAGAAGGACTAAGGAATTGTTCTTGGTATACGGCGGAGGAGAATTGAAATTGGAAGGCTATACAGACTCGAGCTTCCAATGCGATGTAGACGACTTCAAGTCGACATCAGGATACGTATTCTGCCTCAATGGTGGTGCGGTTAGCTGGAAGAGCTCCAAGCAAGAAACAACCGCGGATTCAACCACCGAAGCTGAATACATTGCTGCGAGTGATGCAGCAAAGGAAGGTGTTTGGATGAAGAACTTCATCCAGGAACTGGATGTGATACCTAGCATCGCTGAGCCCATTACTATCTTCTGTGATAACAATGGGGCAATAGCGCAAGCGAAGGAGCCGAGATCTCATCAGAAATCCAAGCACGTACAAAGACGATACCATGTGATAAGAGATATCATTGGTAGAGGAGACATTAAGATGGAACGTGTCGACTCAGAAGATAATACGGCGGACCCGCTAACGAAGCCTCTGCCTCAAAAGGCATTTGAGAAACATCTGGAAAAGATGGGACTCAAGAACATAAAAGACTGGCTTTAGGACAAGTGGGAGATTAATAGAAATAGTGTCCCGCAAGCCAGCTGTATGGCTAGTATTTATTGTAATAAATGCGGAACTATTCAATTTCGATTAATAAATGCACTTTATTAAAATGGTCATCTTTATCTTATGTAATAATTATCTACGCATAAGGATAGAAGTCCTTAGATCACAGGGCTATGGGACAACCCGTGGACTGATCTCCAAGGCCGTGATCTAGAACATATTCAAGAGTCGTAGAATCCAATCGAGATAGGACATCGTTGGATTCGATTAGACTCTCACTGTTGTGTGTACTCCGACGAACTGGAGGACGCTGGGGTCCACGAGTGTGACTGGGATAGTCGACACACATAAGTGGGTGGCTTGTTGGGATGGCAAGCGCACTGAATACCCCAATTAGGAAATAACTCACCATGGAAGCGGTAGTCGCATATCGGGGTTGAAGTTATTCCAAATTTATAATAGTATACGAGGAACGATCCCTAACTACTTGAGGTGATAGGGTTTATCTGGTGCGAGAACGTCTATGCTTTGATATGAGTTCCGACTGACTGGGGATCACCAGAAAGTCTCTGTGGACTCATGTTGGGTATAGAGGAACTCGTATGCAGATTCATATCATCAACAAAGGATCCATTGACCCGACTTGATAGGTTGGGAAATTCTCCTATGGATTTCTGTGAGAAATTAATTCTGGTAAAATCCTTGGCCAAGGTATCTGACGACTTTATGTAAGTAGCTCATAAAGATTAAGTCAAAGAGAATTTATTTCGAGACCAGAATACATAAGGTCAAGACAAAAGAAAAGGGGATCCGATAAAAGACCATACCCTTAAGTCTCGACTGGGAGATTGATCGATGGAGAGATTATGTCGTATATGGAAATTATAAATGATAAAAGGTTCACTGAATTAATTCATCAGTGATTGGGCTCCATGGGCTTGTGGCTGGACATCGACCGTGGAGTGTGGGAAAAATTCCCAAATTGGCAGGGGTGCTAATTTTGGAATGGTCAATCGACAGAGTGTTCTATTGATTTAGAGTAAGTCTTACTCGAATAATTAAATAATATTTAATTATAACCCACGGCCAATTATGTGGTGAACCTACGGGGGCATACACAATACACAAGTAGCGAAAGCGAGGAAATAAGAACGACCGAGTCGACTGGGTCGACTGGGTGAAAAATCGACTAGGTCGATTATATTGGGTGGGTCGACTGGGTCGACCCAATTGGAACAAATGGGGTCCAATTGAAATTGGATCAGGATCATAAATTAAATTGGAATTTAATTTGTGGATTAATTAATTAAGTTGGATTTAATTAATTAAAAGGGATTTTAATTAAATGGGCTTAGAGTCTGATTTAATTAAATGGGAGATTAAGTTAATTAATTGGGCTATTTAATAGGGAGATTAAATTAGTCCTAGTCAAATTAATTAACTGGGCCATGAATTAATTAGGAGACTTGGTCTTCTAATTAAAGAGGGCCATGGCCCATGTAGGAGAGAAGAGCCCTAGTCCTAATAGGACTAGGTTAGAGAAAAAACTATAAGTAGCTTTCTTATAGTTGAATTTCGCACAACTCCATATGCAAAATTGAGCAAGAGCAAAAATTCTCTCTCCCTCTCCCTAGCTATATCGACCGAACCCTTCTTCCACTTGGAAGAATTTTTCGTTTTCGAGTTTTGTTCCTATATCGTTCCTAATTCCTAGTTTATAATATATCTCGTGTTCTAGCTGATCGAGATATATTATTTTCGTGATATTGTGGTGTATCAACTCGTAGAGGCACAACACGTAGGGCGCTACTCAAAAGGTCTGGGTCGATTCTGCCGGAGCAGAATTCAGAGCTCGTTTTGCTAGCCGAGGATTTGCAAGGAGATAGGTATAAACGAGAAAACTTATACTATCGTTTTATTTATATTCATATATATACAACTAGAGAATATCCTGGCAAGATTCCGTAAGAGGTCCTAAAAATTTTATATTCCGCTGTGCCTAGGGCTGTTTATCTTACCGAATCCCAACAGGTGGAGAAGTATATCTCTAGCAAGCGGTATTTCAACATGCTGTTTTTGCAGCTCATTCGACATTGAGCTAGCATGAGGCAACGAACCTGAAGATCATCATCAACCTTTTCAGCATGGGCGGTTCGTTGTTCCTCAGTAGCTCGTGTTGCAGGTGCAGCAGGCATAGGTGTGTCGAGTACATAGCTCCGTCGCTCGGAGTCGAGGACTATCCTCAGATTTCTTAGCCAGTCGACAAAGTTTGAGCCATTCAGTTTATTGGCGTCGAGGACGACAGATAATGGATTCTTAGACATTGTTCTTAAATATCTACAAATGGAAAGAAGACAACATTCAGCTGACTGATCTATGCTTAATACTTATAATTAGCGAATTTTGGTCTTGGTTTCGAAAAAGTTCTCCCACTATTTTGTCGAAATAATCACCCCTTTGATTGCTCGGGCAATATAATCTCCTAGTAAGTCTTGACGTCCCAGCAGACATGAATCGCACCCACGACTCGTGGCCATACAATTAATTTTCAAGGTAGCATACATTTATCAATTGTGTCACTACACAACCTTCAAGCTATTTTGCCTCGGTTTTTGCACTTATCTAGCACTGCTACATCGTAAGTGTTACTAATCGTTAAGTATAACCCATCAATCGTGATGAGCAACGGGCCCGGTCGTGAATTCTCCGTAACAAGTTATCGATCGATATTCATATCCCGGCCAGTTCTCACCCTTGTCGAGTTTAGTTAAAAACAGGAGTCAAAGAATTTTGCGTATTGTCCCTTTCTTCGACACGGGTGCCAGACTCTGGATCACCTCTATCGTAAGTAGACAGCTTACGCTAGTTCCTATTGATGGAAGGCTTGGATCTTTAAAACTTCATTTTAAATGTACCCAATTTGACTTAATATTTAATTCGAGAGGGGAATTTCGGGTTTGAAAGTTATACTAACTCTCCTCGAGATCTCACCGCATAAATTATGCTTTATCTTTTGTTTACGATCTAGATTCTAGCGCGCATCACATACAAGCCAAATATAAATCGATAAACAAATTAAAACCATACGAGCCTAGCATGCATACTACCACAATATGTTTTCGATTGGGAGCCACCTATGTGGGCCATCATCGAGCCATGATGTTGGCCCAATTGGTCAATGTAAAGGGTTCTCAAAGGACCTAGGCTATTACATAAATAATCATGCATACATGGCCTTCAACTCTTTTTGGGTTTCCACTTTGCTTGTAACGGGCCTCCATTCTAAACTAATAAAACATTAAAGCTCTAATCTATTACAAAGGCTCAAAGTAGCCCAAAAACAACATAAGGCTCCCAGGCCCAATAAAAACCAAATAGTAAATTAAACCAATCACATCTAACCTAGGGTCACGGCTCGAGACGATCGAAAACCACGTAAACAATTCACGTAGAGCAAGAAACAAGCAAACAACTTTGCGTATTTCTTTCTTATTCTTAAAACTCCTTTTAAAAATAACTACCTATGATTCTTACTTTTTAGTCACTACTAATTATTATGACAAAATCAATTTTCAGGTAAACAAAACAAGTTTTCAGCACAAAATCAGATTCAGATTTTCACTTTTAAAAAATTGCAGTTCGGCCACTCAACATACGGAATTTGCACTTTTAACCCCAAAGTTTTTGAAAAGTTACAAAACACCCCAAAAACCAAATCGGCCAGAGGACCAGAAAATAAAATTTTGAATCCAGAAAATTTTTGATTTTGCAAACAGACCCCTTCACTTTTGGAAATTACAAAATAGTCCTTTAATTTTCGGAAATTTAAAAAACGACCGAAATTACGTACCGAACGGAATTGCAAAAATAGTCCAGATTTTTAAAAAATTTCCCGAAGACAGAAAATAAAATTTCCAGCCCTAATTTCAAAATTTGCGATTTTTACATAAAAGTCCTAATGTTTCGAAAAACTATAAATTTGCCCCAGATCTGATATGCAATTTTACCCAATCGTAGATCTAGTCATAACAAGTAAGAATCATCACACGGAACATAATAAACGCATGTATCTATATATTTTATTACGTTCGGGCCTTTTCGCATAGTAGTAATGGAGTTAGCTCTAATACCACTGTTGGAATATCTCGGTTGTCAAACAACGAAAGTGCGGAATTTAAAATTTTTCCTAGATACCCATCAGTCTCACGATATAAAACTCCACTCTATATATACGAAAAGGTTGAATCAAACAGCGAACACAATAAAAAGGGAAGATCTGCGATTTTTCATCACCACAGGCAAGGTGGTGTTAACCTTCGGCTTTGTTCTTGATTCTCAGGCAGTGATCCAATCTTCTCACCTCCAGAGCGTATCCACACCAGCTAGATTGTAGTAACACCTTCAAGTCACATGCTACGAACTAGATCTTGAAGGTTGTCAATGGAGGAAGGACCAGAACTAGATTCAGAGCTAAATCCAGCAATGAAAGAACAGAGAGAGAGGGGGCGGCGCAGGGTTTGTGCAAGAGTGCAGGGTTTCTTGTGTTCAAGAGTTCAAGAAGTGTTCTTTGAGTCTTACTTAGACTCCTTATATAAGCCTCCCACTTAACCTAGTCTTGGAAGACTTCTTCTGGGCTTTTAATTAAAGGCCCATGTCTTGCAGCTTAATTTAATTAACCCATTAATTAAATTAGCACAATTAATTAATAAATTAATATCTATCTCAATTAATTAACGCTTTAATTAATATTTAATTAATTAAATCATCTAATTAATTAATCTTCCAATTGAATTAACACTTTAATTCATTTATTGATTTAACTTCCTTAAATCAAATATTTTCTTTTATGACTGTCACTGTCCAACTATATTGTGTGTGACCCTCTAGGTTCACCATCAATTCGAAGCAGGCCCACGAACTCTTCGCGATTTAATTTACGAGCAGTTAATTGCTCCGATCAATTAAACCCCTTTAGTTGACCACTCAAGAATTAATCTCCCTTATTAATTC